>CM069447.1:78970877-79057844 GCA_035610835.1 Ophiura sarsii | reverse complement strand
GCTTGAGGGCGTGCTATTTAGTGACGCACCGTCTTCCGCTGGGTTACGAATAAGTTTGATATATCAATAAAGGGCCGGTTTGGGAACGGGCCTGCGTTTCCGAGGGAACGGCCTCCCGTCATAGATTGAGAAAATATCCTATTTTACCGATTTTCAACCATAAAATAAGTCTCTTATCTCTGAGATAATGATAAAACATTCATTACTATATAATACTGCAAGGCTTATGTATGATGTTAAAATTATCACACTTAACCTACAAATTCATTAAAACGGTGCAAACTCGCCTAAAAAATGGTAGTCTCATTGCTGTATATACACACAGAAAACACTATGTAAAAAAATTACACAAATTATGTAAAAAATACATAATCTGTGTAAAAATAGAACTCCATAATACTATGTAAACAGTTGTGTTAAGCTTTTGCATAGGAATTTACACAAGCTTGGGTATATATTACATGTTTTATGTAAACTCTTACATAATAATTATGGAGTTCTATATTTACATAATTTTTTACATAGTGTTTTCTGTGTGTAGACTCAATGGGTGATTTCTACCTTTATTGTGAAATGTTGGGGTCGATTGTGAGATCAAATGATCGGAGTTGCTGCCGCGATGGTAATATTGATGCAAATATTTAGGGTTGAATCTCGAAAATGCAATGATTGCACAAATTGACGGGCATACGTTACCACGGTGACGCACACCAGTCAATTTGAGGCGTCCTCAAGTGAAACGGGCTGCCGTTCCGCAGCTGACTGCTTACGCGTGTTTAGAGCAAATTGTAAGCATTTGGTTTGTGTATACGGGGTTTTGACAGAACAGCGACGACAAGGAAAAATAAAACAAGTTGGTTATAGCGAGGCTCAAGTGGTGGGACAAGAAAACGTATACATTATAAAATATAATATGTCAATATTCCTTCGACTATCAACTATAGAATCCATTAAAGGGAACAGGTTTGAACATTGAACAAGTCGCTTTGGGAAACCGGAGTAATTCTGTTATAACCTTCACAGAGGCATTCATAGTACATGATTTTTTAAGAACGACGCATACTACCGATGGAGGTGTGTAGGTTATAACAGAATTATGCCGGAAAACCTGCTGAATGTGATGTACACAGAACTCTACCCTACGTTCTGAGAGTCAATTTGTTTGGTTTTTAAACCGATTTGTGTTCAAATCAAAATCGAAATCTAAATTTACATTATGTGTGTGCCGTTTTAAAACTCAGTAAAATACGGGGACTTTAGGATGTTATACAAATTCTTCGACAGTGGTGCCATCCTGTTTTGGACATAAAATAACTTCCATGATTACAGTCTGTACATTATTAATATACAAGTGGGGACTGTGCAGATATCGTCATATAAACAGATATAGTATTTATTGTAATAGCGCCATCTACGATTATTCATCTAGACTACTCGACAAGTATGATTTAGCGGTATAATGAATCATCTGAGTTTAATAATTCGATTCATATATGTTGACTTGCACCACAGAATACATCGTGACGATGTCTGTGTTTGATAGTATGAAGTACGATTTGCTATATACCCATATCCCCGTTTCGGTCAAACTGGTTCAGTTTAAGTTCATGAAAGGGATTTTTATCAGTCACATATGACTCAGGTTAACCGTCAACGTGTTTCAACTCTCAACATCAAAGAAGAACAAACTACGGGTAAAGCCTGGACAAGAAATGGTCAGGGAACCGAAAATGCAAGTCGAGAAACACTACCTTTAATGTATGGATTACATGAATAGCAAAATCAATACATTTTTGTACATGGATGATGCAATTGATATGCTTTGCTATTGTGTTCGGCCCCATCCCCTTACGGCAATGCAAGACTAAGTTGCGCCACACTATGCCAATTCACACGTAGTATGAAACAACTTTGTTATTATCGGCATAAAGATAGTATACGATACAAAGAACTTTCTTTCAAAACAATATTATTCATAGGTTATACATTGTTATCAATGTTGCCACAGGGTGCTCCAGAACTGTCACTACAAAGCAACGGTTGTCTTGTAAGTAAGGCCAGAAATAAACCCCGATTCAAGTATACAATTTCTCCTCGTAGCTTTTGGAAAAGAAAAGGAGTAGGGGTTTATATTTTCATCTTTAATAAAACGTTAATACTATGCAATTATTGCGGGATTGGTAAGGTATTTGATTAATAAACACTCTTGTTTTAAATCCGGATTGGTAAAGTATTGATTAATAAACACTCTTGTTTTAAATCCTTAGATTCCCAACACATCTTAAATAATTTGATTTCGAAATAGAGAAGTGAAGTGAGATTACCATTACATAATACCTAAATAACGGTTGACGTAAGATTTGTAATTATTAACTAGAATGATATATATGAGATTATGGGATCAGAGCAAATACTATTCGACATATGCAATCAAACAAAGCTAACCCAATTTTGACGAACTATTGTTTGCTTATCCAAACGATATGTTGATTTATCGTTGCATTACATTAACTGAAAGCAATAGATGCCTACCGGTTTACATTTAATCTGGTGAATTCCACGCAGAAAAAAATAATCATGGCGACTTAGCACGATTACCTACATATTATAATCATGCCCAAAGAAGATTTCTTGATGTACCCCATCATGCTTAGCGCCCCTACAGTACCAGCAGGGCTTATCACCAAAACAAACAGTGCCACACATGTGTTAAAGTAATTAACAGCTGGAGGTCGTCTGAAGAAAATCAAGAGAGAACTGTATTAAAGACACATCAATCATATTACTTGCAACAGTGTTTTCTTAAAGACCCTCGTTTAACAACTTTATAAGCATTTCCTTGCACTGTAATGTCGATGGGAACTAGTAGACACTGGTGACAGAAATCAGTGGTCATGTGATGAAAGTGAAGCATCCTGGGGTGCATCAAGAAATCTTCTTTGAATCAAGCCTTGATATAATTGAGTCATGCCTATCACTGCCATCTAATTTTATATTGCAAGGGTTTCAGTGTGGATTACTGATCAGGTGCTCGGTTATTTTCCGTCGGAGTTAAACCGACTGACCTACGGACGTCCTCATGCCAGTAAAACCGTCATTGGTGTAGCTTTTTGTCAAGAAAGTTGCTGTTTATTCTTAGGCCTGAGTGCAAAACTAATGCTTGTGGTTAACTCTTACGTTATATTTATACGATAGTTAGGCCAAACAAAGAAGATAGTCTGTCTCAGAAGCCCGCCCGCATTGGTATGTGAAATGAGCTACGGCGCGTATGTCTATGCGCTGATGCCTCAAAACACTTCTTCTTCTTTTTCTTTTTTTGGGGGGGGGGGGGTGGATTTTCTTTTTTAAAGTTAAAAAAAGTTCTCTGTAGCTTGGATTAGCAACAACAACAAAAATCGCATACCTCATAGCATATTTTCTAAAAAATCAACAACAAAATCGCACAGTACTAAGCTTATTTGCAATTTTTTTCTGAGACTGACTATCTTCTTAGTTAATATTAGAATAATTGTATTCCTGGTACAAATGCGAGTACAATAGTTAGGAAGCTGTCTTTGCATTGATGATTCAAATGGGTGTATCTTGAAATTAACCAATCATAAACGTTGTTAAATAGGCAGCTAGTGTTCAGTGAGTTTAACACGTATTTAACCATAATGAAGTGTGTCCCATCTGTTGATTCCCGACATTTGAAATAATTGTTGTGAACTGTTTCACTCAATGGTGTTCTTGAACAGACAAGGCATTTTAGAAACATTGATTGATCCCACGACAATGTTCTTTCGAGTATGAAGAATTTCCCCTGGTTCTTTTTTATCCCATGTACAATCGATAGTGCGCAATAACGAGGCTAATGTGACGCGCGTATTGGTGGTTTTATGAAATTCCGATAGTGATGGTAATCAGCAGGAATAAGCAGTCATAAGTTATTCAAGCATTGACTGCTATTGGCAGGAACAAGCAGTCATAAGTTATTCAACCATTGACTGCTATCGGCATCGTCTGGTCTCTTTTTGTTCCGCATAATCATCATGGTATATAGTTTTGTACAAATAATCAAAGACACTTGATAAACGCTAAAACTTGAAAGCGATATCACTTGTGACAGCAGCATCAGTGGCTATACCTTTTCTGTTTCAACAAGAGCTATGTTCCACAAGGAATCAACTCCATAAAAGTGAAATAGGAGAAAAGCAACGTTTTTTTTAAATCAAGGATGTTGCACTTCTTTGATTATGCTAATTTTCTGCCATATGAAAGATACTATACGTGTAAGCCAAAAACAGGTTTTATTTTATTTTTGTTTTTCACTGTATTTTCTAGGTCATTCTTTTTTTTCGGAAATTAGTGGAGTTGATCCCTTTTGGAACATAAATGTTTCGACTAATTTTCAAAAAACACTTTACTAAACAATCTTTATTTTCAATTAAAGTACACCTGAAAGAAATTATCAAATCACATTGAAAATAGAAAACCGCATTCAAATACCTCTTCAACTTTTTAAATTATGACATTTTGTTCTTTCTTGAAAAAACTGAAAATTTTGACAATTTGGCACATTTTTTGAAATAACAACACTTCTGTTTGTGTGCAATTTTAAAAACAATTATCCCATACATTTTCATTTTTTTATTGCATTTCATTAAGGACATTCCTATCAATGTGTTACCATGATAAAAGAACCATATTTCTACCATTTCGGCTTACAAAATAGTGAATTATATTCAAATTTCCGGAAACTTCCGGAAATTACCGGACATTTCCGGAAATTACCGAGGGCCATTACTTTTGACCCGAAAAGGCTAAAGATGTAGAGCAAAGTGTAAAATATGTATTTTGTAACTGTCTTTCATGCATGTTCTGCATCTATATATTTCAATTTTGACAAATGCAGGAAGACGAAGGTTAAATCGAGATAAGGTGTACCCCAAAACCAACTGTATCTGTAAACTCTAAGACATATGAAACTTACACTGTAGGCTCATTTATTTCCCGATATCGTATAGGCCTATTTCAAAGTAACCATTGACAATCATTATGTTCCGATGGGTAATGTTATGAGGAATTCAAATATGCATAGTAACTTATGAATTGGATAGGTATACAAATATGATTGAATTTTAATCAAAATATGAAGTTGTCTATATTTTATGAACATTGTTCATCATCAGTCCGGACCGATTTCCCGTTCAGGAAGCAATACTTATTGGAAGTATTACCAATAATCCCTTGCGAATGTATATATTGCAAAGTATTTGTAGTGGTAATACCAAAAAGACCAATTTATTTATTTTAACCAAATATGATGGATCTTTGAATCAATAACGATCAGTAAATGAGTCAAAATATAAGATGAACTGTTTAGTCATAATTAATAGATATTATTGAGGTGATTTTCCTATTTTATTGTAACTAAGAAATAGGGCTAATTACCTCATTAAATATTCACACTCTTTTTAAAAAAAAAGTACGGCTAACACTTTTTTTCCTTCGACAGAAATTTGCATAATTGTATGATCTTCCATATAACCAAGTTTGAGCATGTCGCAAATTAAAATAACTAATCGATATCCATTTTAGCTTGTAGTCTTGTAGTCACTTCATAGACCCTCAAATCAAAATTACGAGATTAAAATGAGCCACTGAACGCTGAGAACGACAATAAAATCTATCCTTATATTATACAACATGTTTCACCCATATTGAAATAGGTCTAGGTTTAATTTGTATGCTACAGTTCTCTTAGCCTTATGAAAAGCGGGTTCCTGTAGAGGACTACCCAAAATATCGCATTGCATTATGGGTAATACTTCCAGTTCAGGAATGCTTCCTGAATGGGAAATCGGCCCGGACTGATCATACAAATGTTAGCATTGGGAGTTTGGGACCCATATAAATTCTCATGGCATATTTGGATTTTCGTTCAGAAAATACTTGTTATGGAGTAGAAAAGGTATTTATAGCGATATACTAATTCAAATCTCAGATGGTGTAAAATGTAAAATTCTGGAAATGCAACGCGCGAAGGGGGTCGAGTTCAACACACATGGCCATAGACAAATGAAACACGATTGATCATCAATTCGGTGACATTAAAGCAATGCAAATTGACGTGACACAAATCTGTCATAAATCGTTCATTAATTCGGTGACCAGTTTATTATGCAAATTGACACGATACACATATGTCACTTGACCGAGTAATGACATCAACAAGTCTATAACCGATATCTTATTTTTATCTTAACCATTGTTTTTCTTGATTTTAAATCAGCCACTAGAACGTCAAATCAAGCTCAATTATTTTAGTTAATATTATCATTTCATAATATTCCCACATGAACTTCTTCGATTTTTAAAATGAAATTGAACACATTATGAGTTTAATAATCGAAAAAGTAATAACAATTTAGTTGGATAGAGTTTCGATAAGCATCATCAACTCCTGTAATTAAACTCGGATTCTAGACAAAGTCCGTCCTTATGACGTCAGTAGTTGGCTCATTGATATAGAGTGTCCCGAAAGAAAAACACTAGCAATAATTGGAGAACAACGAATGTGTATTTAAAATAGACACGGTCCTGGTATTACATTCAAATTGGCATACTATATATTCATCGGGTAAATGTGCTTCATCAAACGCTGAGGGGAGCAAGGAACGGGTCAAATTACGTCTGTATAACAATTACGCTTACATTTGAATCACCGTTGATCTAACTGATATAAATGCAAATCCTAAAGTAGATATTAAATATGTCTGGAGAAATTGTACTCTAAGACCCACACATGTTTCAAGTCATTGACGGAATAAAACGTACCATTTGATCGTTTCATTGATGAAAACATCATTATAAACAATGGCAGAACATTCACTTTTTGAGGCAAACTTGGATGATTATTTAAAAAAAACATGCTACAGTAATCTACCATGTTACTGTGGGAAGCTTGCAAAATACTACCGTATCTATTACGTGTTCGCTAAATTCAACCAGTGGCCTCAATGATGATATTCATTTTAGTGTCATGGATCACACACCTGCGATTTTATAAACTCGTTTTGTCAACAGCGGTAATATTTGTACCGGACACTCTGTAACGAAGGCATAAGTTTCTATTGCGTATCTATAACACAGATTGAGGGTTGAATTACCGCGCAATCTTGTTCAATATATGAATTTGCATTCATTTTATATATATTTCCATCAAGATACATAACTGCATGGCTATTCTGGATACTGGGTATTGATGTTAATTGTTTAAAAATAGTCAGGTTCTCTGACATCGCAGATTGCGTCACGAGGCGAGTCACATGTCAGGCTGTTCTTAGAATGGCCGATTTATTGTTATGTTTTGACTGTATGAGACGAATATAATGGGTTCGAATCATTATTTCTAATTAGGTTTTGGCAAAGGGTTAATGTCAGTGGAACCCAATCTGTCGGGATTTTGCTACTTGTCTACAAATATAGTGCCTGCGCAAGAAATAGTTTGTAAACGAAGATTGTAATGCCGTCCAAAATTACCATATTACGTTAGAAAAAAAGAAATTGCTTTAATTATGCTGACGAATCTTACCATACATATATATCATCCTACTCTATCAAATCTGTGAGACTTCATCCGCGATATGTTGCAATTTTTCATATTTTGAGGAGTTAGGCCAACTTGCAGTACGTGATACCTTTTGATATAACACCGGCATGTATACGGCTCTATACTCTATTTGGCTTCCTCTGGACAGTGACGTAACTTAACAGGTGCAGTTTGTACGCACGCGTATGTATCTTCCGTCTTTCAAGGCTCATGCGTATACGCCAGTGCCTCGAGTAGGCGAGCGCGTTACGTGCTGCAATTCAGATTCAAGTCAGATTTAAGTGGGGTTTGGACCATACCGCCTGCTCTTAATGGATGGACACGTATCAACGTTGAAAACTACCGACGTGTGACACATTTCGCTTGATCTCGTCAAGTTTAAGTTTTTACACATAACTTTGAAAGTATGAATCTTGATAATCAAGGTATCATCACGATATTCAATTTGTTGGGAAAACAGAATGGCATAATAAAACTGTTCGTTAGCTCTATGTTGATTGTAAATGAAAACGTTCCCAGCATTGATTTATCTAACCACTAAATCTCTATACAAACGTCATACATTTTCAACAACGTTTTAACAGATCAAAGTTAATAAAATAGTGATTATATTTCTAAGTATTTTGAATAACACATCCTTAGTTTCATAATAATGGAAAATAAGCTGCGCATATTCGATTTCGGTTTTTTTCCTCGAAATGATTAAGTAAGGAATCAAAGTCATGCACTATTTTTATCTGCCAATAACGTCAGTGATAAAAGTGTGAAACGTAAATGAATGAAGTATTTACATTCGAAGTGAGTGTGATGAGAAATCAATAATTTATACACAATCGCCAGTTACGCAAAACCTCAACTTCTTTCAAATAACATTTACAAACTTGTAAGTTGAAATCTCAACGCAAGCGTACAGCGTAACTTGGCCCATTGTATGATGCACACGCGGCACAAAACTAGTGCAACGAAAGTTAAACTCGGTCATAATTAGGACCTATGTGTAATGTTGATCTGAAAGACTTACACCGGCAAGACTTTTACAGGCAAGACTTACACTGGCAAGACTTACAAAGGCAAGGCAAACATTGCGATATACTAGGATACATTAGTTAGGAGCATGGAAACAGGGTTCACACAACATAGCCTCCATACATAGCCTGAGGTGTTGAGGTGCCCATAGAATTCAGTACAGGACATGCAGGTATTCACAGAATGTTAAGGATCTGAACTTGATCGACAGCCTGGCTATGCTTCAATTATAGATGTCAATTAAGGTTGTGATGACCGTTCGGCAGTTTATGTGACCAGGTTCACGGTCAATCAAATGTTGCTTAAAAATCCAGTCCAGTATTTACATACAAGAAATTAAGAACCAAACTTTTGAGTTTGTGCAAAGACGTACTTATCATTTGAAACAATACCAACAGTAAGATAATACGTGCATCCCAACTGTAAAGGTATATTTGGTTTTTGCATCTGCATACGCAATACACACAGTGATTTGCTATATTTAAGGTGTCTCAAAATCTTAATAAAGGTCATGTAATGATTTTTGCTATATTCGGATGAAAACCATATTTGAAAATGTCAAGGAATGAATGATTAACCCCTGTAAACATACTTCTATTACAGTTTTAGATTGAATGATTCAGACGGTTGAGATTCACAACACCCGTGTTGTTGTTGTTGTTATACACCTAGCACATAGAGTCCCTGACCAGGTGCTTTGAGGTTGGCTAATTAAACAAATAGACAATCGGTACCAAAAATCTGAGATATACATTAAATGGGCAAATGCGATTTCAATGACCGCGCATAACAACAGCAAAGTTGCACTAGGTATAGGAAATCATCGATGTATGTGTGATAACGCACCTCTGTTTGTAATTACCTGCAAACGACGACCAAAAGTGGTACTATCCAAATGATGACCCACCAACCTGGACACACACCGTTACACCGAGGACCAAAATGGCGGTTGTGTTGGCATTTGGTGGTGCGTCCGCAGTTGGAATGCCAACAGTTGGTGTGCGTCCTCGTTTACAGGTAATTACGGACTAATCAGTAATAAAAGAGTTTAATCTTCACAGCTAGTCACACCCTTTACACCGCAATCACTCCAGACCCATTCATCCAGATACCTAAGTGGCTGGCTCGTTCAGATAGCTCACAGTTATGACAGTAATCACACACAAATGAATTATTTCCTATACAAAGTGTATCAGAAAGAACTATACCGAGGCAATATGATGTATTACAGTATTAATTCGATTGATATTGTTCAAACCGTTTTCACATATACGTATCTTGCGCAAACGCACAGCTTTCATAATATTTTTTAAATTTTGAAAATCGGACATTTCTGATGAAAATACAGACTTTCTGGTAAAGATAGTAGATTTCAATTTTGGTCGATATGATCAATTTAAAAATCTGTGAAATTACTAAGCCCACCTGAGATATCCATCAGTCCATATCTTAACTAACTGTTCACATCACTATAACTATTTATTATTTGCATACTTTTGTGTGTGAAATTTGGAGATAAATTTTGATTTTTAATCCGCAAATACACCTGGATTTGTTCTGCTTCGGTGGTTTTAACTTTCCTGTCTTTGGCGGGAGTTTTAAATATTACCGTAGGCTACATTGTTAGAAATGTTGGGTAAGTGGTCGAGAGGATTTTCGATTATGTCTTGCCACACGAGAACAAAAAGAGATATCTCAATGAAATTAACATATAATAATTATAGGAAATATGTTCACCTTTACATTGCAGGTGTTTAAATTTAAAACAATAATCATTTTATATTTTTTATGTATTTTATAAACATGGTACAGTTATTTCTGATACACCCTGTACCTAATGCAACTTTGTTGTTGTTATGCGCGGTCATTGAAATCGCCATAACTTTAAAAGTATCCATTCGATTTTATTGAATGAGGTTTCAAACTGCGGAGAAGAAATATGCTCATCTAAAGTTTATCTCAGATTTTTGGTACTGATTGTCTATTTTGAATTATCCACCCTCAAAGCACCTGGTCAGGGATTTGTTTGTGCTACATGTAGGTGTATATTGATATCTACATGATAACGTATAAGTAAACAGATGAACGCTATACCTATTAAATTAAAACTCAGAAAAAAACTAGTAATTCAAACTCAGAAAGGGAAAAGTGTACTTTAGGTCCCAGATTCTCGTACATGTACTATTATCGTCCGATAGGCTACTGGAACACCGAGTATCAGGACAAAGTCAGTGTTCCAGTATCGGACAATAGTGGCACAAAGCAAATGTTCCAGTATCGTGTGACAATACCAGTAACGTCCATCATTATGTTTTGAGGTGTCCAAGTGTGGTATAAAATTTAATAAATTGAGCCCAGGTAGGCCTATTGGTCAAGCTATGAGTTTGTAAAAAAAAAAAAATATTTGACACTTTTTGAGAATTGTTTGCATTTATTTTGTATTTTTGTATAGAGTGATTTTGATTTTTCTTTTTAGACTATTTTTGAATTGTTTTAATTTTTTATTAAAAACAATAATTGAACTTTTTTGAGCATTTTTAACACACAAAAAATATTTTTTATTTTTTATTTTTTAAAAATGGTATTTATATTAATTTGTTAATTTGTTTTAAATATTTTTTTGTCAAGTCAGATTCTGAAAACATAATAATGAAACAATTGGATGGATTTTTACGCATAATACACAAATAAATTGGTCTCGCTATGAGTTTTACAAATATTTTTTTTAAACTCATAGCTCGACCAATATCTTGGTATATTATGCTCAATCCATCCAATTTTATATCACACTTGAACGCCTCAAAACATAATAATGGAAAACAATTTGGTGTTCCTGTATCGACAGATACTGGAACAGTTACATCATACCAACATCGAGCAATAATATTATGCTCCAGTATTGAACCTAAAGTACATACACTTTTCCCCTCAGAAACCCCAAATATATGTCAGAAAAACGAATGGAGTTTGCTATAACTTTGACTGAATTAAAAAGTGGGCGGTCCACCCTGTATGTTTGTACTCTGCTTAGACAATTCTGTGTGTAATGGTTTAATGAACTGTCTAGAACATAACACAGGTCAGAGACGAAACATTTAAGAGAGCATGCAAGGAATGCCCGCCCCATAGGCATAACAGCCGTTTTGCTATGCCTGCTACTGGGTATTGCTAGCGTGACATAGTTTAACCAATATATCAAATATAGGAAATGTTCAACACTCTTCAACACATTCATGTGGAAAGGGCGTTTGACGTTTATCACTGAAACACATGTGTCATGTTTCTGAAGTTAATGTCATTTGATTAGTTATTCTTATTTCAATATTATTTAGCAGGAGTATCGCAATCATCACATACACAGATGTGAAATCCCGCGACCCTTACACGATGTAAATACACATGGACGTGACATTAATGCAATACGTTTCAAGCAGTGCATGTTCCAACGATATTTATAAATGTGGTCAGAGCTTTAAAAACCTTTATTGTCTTCTTCATCTTCTTCAATGTTGCCTATTCTGACATACGTGAGGATGCAATGCTGTATACATATGCAGCATTAAAGGAATGGTCCCGCAAGCACAACATTGAGCATTATTTGTTAGAAACATAATTATCGAGCCGAAGTTACGTAATTATATAGAACAAAACACCGTACTAGTCACAAAAATGAATAAAAACTGCCATCACTCAACATGCACTTTTTAAAATTCGCGGCGATTGAAAGTCCCGGTGTCGATGACGTCATGGGTATCGGTGCTCAAATTTGCGCATGTGTATTGTACAACTATGACATCATCGACACTGGGAATTTTGATCGCCGCGAATTTTAAAAAGGGCATGTTGAGAGATTGCGGTTTTTATTTGTTTTTGTCATAAGTGTGGTGTTTTCTTCTATATCATTACAAAAGTTGGGCTCGATAGTTATATTTCTAACATATAATGCACACTTTTATGCTTGCGGGACACCTCCTTTAAACGCGACCCTGTTAGTCCTGAAAGTACGCAATAATCGTTGGGAAAATAAATAATGCCTCATAATGTTTATGTTTAATAATAACTATTCTTAAACAGCTTAAGAATGTTTGAACAATTCTCATTGGTTCTCAGAGAAATCGGTTACATTTATATGAATTTATCACGGCGTAAGTTAGCGTGACCACATCGCGCAGTGTGTGGTACTTATCCCGGCGTACACTATTTAGCGTGACCACATCGCGCATGGTGTGGTAACTATATATTATAGTTGTGTCCCATAACGCGCACTTCTGCAATGCGTCTACTGCGCTTTTCCTGCGTACTTATGCGACGCATTTCGCCGACGATGTCGTAATCACCGCACAGAATTGGATGGAATATTTATAACGTATATAATGTATGGGCTACAAATTTAAGTAAATAAATGTGTAAAGTATAAGTTACTGTTTGTTAAAAATATGACAGACACTATAACACGGGTAAGGTATAATACAATTCCGTTATCCTCGAATTCAAACTACATTAATACCATGATATAATAATCGTATAAACAAATGTCTGTCCTCTCTATATAAATCCATTACTGCCAATAGTTACTATACAGTCCTCAAAATAAGTAACTGACCAGGTAATAAATATGCTCTCAACTCCAAAACTATAACTCCTACGTAAAAATATTAGACAATAAAGTTGTAAAGAAATTTCGTTTCTTTAACTTGATACATTATTCATTAAGATCGTTTAGTAATTAAAAACGCAACATTGAAAAGGATATAACAAAGTGCAGTTTACATTTTAACACTTGGGATTTGAACACGCGGGCCAGTGTGACAGGTATGTCTATGGGTTGCATTGATCAATTGATGCATCCCCAATCCCCGTCTTACTATCGACCAGTGAGTTTGACGCTACCAGTTAATCAATAATCTGCCTGTTGCTAGTCCGAGGCTGCGTGTAGACGAAGGAAATGTTAAAATGAAAAACGGACTTTGTTTTGGTTTAGGGCACATAACTGGATGAATATTCATTCAATCTACACGTGTACTATCTCAAATTAAAGACAAGAAATTTCCTTACAACTTTATTGTCTGATATTTTTTACGTAGGAGTTATAGTTTTGAAGTTGAGAGCATATTTATAACCTGGTCAGTTACTTATTTTGAGGACTGTATATATAGTCTATATTGTGTAAGTCATATTTGAAATGTGCATGGGCTGCAGGTACATCCATTAGGTCTGTGTGAATTCGTATTGCCATTTACTTCTGTATAATAATTCTATATCATTTTACTAGTGTTATGTTAACTGTATCTCATGGACGCATTTGCTGAGTTGACGGATGCCACTTTGTAAGTCCGAATAAATAAATAAATGAATAAATTAACAGTTTATTTGAAAAACGAAAACGGCAATTTTTCCTACATTTAGAGAGTTTCCGAAAGATTGTCCGTCATTTGAATTTTTGCTTACGAAAGACTAAATGTACAATAATAACTGTCATTTGTTATTTCAAATGGAAGAATACAGTGTAAAAAAACCCTATTATTAAAAAAAAAACTCATTAAAATCCCATTTATATTCCCGTCTTTAGGCCATTTTGATTTAAATGTTCCAGAAAATTCCTAAAATATACGAAAACTTAAATGTGTAATATCTCAGCAGCGTAATGAGATACGAACTTCGAATCAAAAGCATACGAGTTACAAGTACAACCAGTTTCTTCAAAAAACTCATTTTTTATATTAAATCTTGATAGTCATTGACATTTTAATAACAAATATTTTTTTAATTAGGGAAAATCTGTTTCGTATAAAAGTCAACAAAGATTCCCCGTTGATAATAATACCGAACTAATTTAGAAACTACAAATGGTCAATTAAAGGGGCACTGAAATATTCTTCAAAGAGGAAACACTCAATTTGTTCAGTTGGGTTTCACATATTACGTAATACTTTACACATATACTATTAAACTATGACCTGAAATCATAGAGCTTACTTTGCAATCGTGTATGTAAAATTCCGATATAGGTACTCTTCAAATTAACAATTGTCATCGAAATGGCCACCGATGGTTGCTACAAATTTATTCATATTTGCACCATGAATAACCTTGAAGACCAACTGTGGCTGGTTATCTGAAGCAAAGTCATACATCGCTGATTCAATTGGTGGGGATCTTTAATCAAGATACGAAAAATGGGAAACACGTTAAGAGAATTTAGTTTTGGTCAGTTTCACTGATATTCTGAAGAAATAATTATATTCTACAACATCTATCTAAACAAGGTGATGATATCTAAACATTTAACTTTGTTTAATAAACTATTTCAATGCCCCTTAAAACGTGTTGCTACTACAGGCTGTCCCAAAAGGATTAGTACCCATTGATGTCCAAAGTTCAATAATTGTTGTCATCATCAAAATCGATAGGAATAGGTCCGTTATTTTTATATACATAATCTTTGTCATACTGTACTATTTTTTTAGAATTTTAGATCATGAATATTGGATTTATTGATAAAGTGCTAAAAATGTGTGCGCTATTACAGCTTGTTTGAACGAAACTTGTGTATTCTCATATTCTCTTGTCTACTCAATATAATCTTATGTTTCTTTCTGTTGTAACTGTTATTAGTTATTATGGGTTTTCATATCATTAATAAATTTTCTCTTTGATTCAATTTAGCGGGTAAAAGAAGTTTGTCACACTTGAGTGACCCCATGCATTGTTTAATTTGACAAGTGTTTAGGGACTTCTAAATGAAGTGGTATTTGGTGAATCACCAGTGGCTTAGATTTCATTTTCACATTGGAGAATGGATTTCGTGAGGTTAAACACTAAGAGACTATATCATTTTACCAAGTTTGTAGGAAATTGCATCCCCAATATGAAAAAAGTTTAGCCTCAAAACTAGCTCATTATAGAAATAAAGCTTGGGGTCGCTCATGTGTGACGATCCATTTTTACTCTTCAAATTGAATCAAAATGATGAAGTATTAATGGTTTGAAAAACAATATGATACAACAGCAGTTTAAAATAGAAAGGAACCAAAGATATTAGCAGACAAGAGATTAAGAGAATGTATTAGTTTCCTTCAAACAAGCTGTTTAAAAACACATTTGTTTGCACTTTGCCAAAAAGGTGAAATCATCATGTCTTACACAATGAAGTGTAACTTTGTTAAAATAAGTCCGATATTCATGATCTAAAATTCTAATGAAAGGGTACAGTATAGTGAATATGAGAGTAAAATAACGCATCTAATCTCATTGATTTAGATGATGAAAACATTTATGGAACTTTGGGCATCGATAGGTACTAATTATGTTGGGACAGCCTGTAGGAAAAGCTGGCTCCTTTAACAAGCCATACATGCGTATAATGTAGCTATCCTTACACAATGTATATGGACGTGAACATGACATTGATATTTAATAATGTTTCAAGTGGTCAACAGCTGTATTCGGTACATTTAAGTAGGCTTCAACAAGCACTATTACGGTTTCAGAACGTTCAACAGTAACCAAAATATGCGAGCACTGAAAATGAGCAAGTGTTAGTCTATATTAATTATAAATATTATTTTTTTATTTATTTCCTTTCATTATTAATCAACTTATCTTTGGTTATGCAACTATACTTATTATTAACCGTATAGCTATTAGTCGGGGATCTTTAGGGGGTTATCGTGCATCCATTAGGACTCCCCAAAACCAACAAAAATATTTTTGGTATGCTAAGGGGTTATTCAAGATGGCGTCCAAAATGGCTGCTAAAAATGGTCAAATTTCATAAAATGGCATATAGGGTATACACCACCAATGCACTCTCCATAGACGCTACGTGAAAAGTAGGGATCAAACAAATGGCTCTAACTTGAGTTATCCCATACGTCCTTATATGACATTTGCAGATTGTATTCCTAAGAGATGTCCGCGAAACATATCAAAAGGATATGGCAAAGTGTTTGACTAGATTTTTCAATATTTCGCAATTAATTTGATGTAGCGATTCGGCCCTTTATTTATGCCCCAAAACTAGGGACGGACCTTCCGCTGATTTCAGTCGTTTAAAACTTTAAAATGTTCCAACTAGTGCGATTATTTTTTTAAATTTGTACTGTGCACACTCATAAAAATGTGTAATACCCAAAATTAATAGATGTAATTGAAGAAAGTCTGTCAAAATCTCGCAATTTGTACCGCAAAAATGAACTATTGCTGTACTAATTTTTTACCGGACGTGCTATCCCATAGTGCATTTGGGTGTATACCCTATATCAATCAAAAATGTATGGTGAAAGTATAGTTTTAATGAATCTCGTTTTGAGCAGCTTGGTGCTAAGCATAGATGAAAGGAACCGACAATTTGGAACCCGGTAGTATATATTTTACGGAATAAATCGTATTGGAAACTGGAAACCAATGCTTAGCACCAAGCTGCCGAAAGCTGGATTCATAGTTTATAATAGTGGGATATGTATTAGAGCACTAAACACTCATATCCAGTATTGCTTTGTTAACACACCTAAATCAAAGATGGCCTCCAAAATGGCCGCCAGAATTTACGAGATTTAATTTATACCAGATTGAGTAACAGGGAAGTCCACGAGGTGTAATGAAATAGTGTGGTTTTCTTAAAAGTATAAACCATTGGATATAGCTTGGGGCAGTGACGGGAAATAATCAGTGGTAGACCTACATTAACTCATATGTATGGATATGGGTAATTACGGGACACACTCAATTTCAGGTCAGAAAATAGGCGTGTGCATTATATTTTAACATATGAATGTATTCTTTAAACAATTTTGTGATAAATTGACCAACACTTGTTGTTGTTTCATTTTGCAAAGCACCGGTATCCGCTTCAAGCGACGCTCATGGCGCTGCGCTTTACTGCATAACAACCCAAATAACATAAAAAAGACATATGCTGAAATGCATAACAAATATATACAGATGAGTAGAGCCACATCAAGCAAATGCTTCCAAGTATATACAAATATTTATGTTTTCACGGTTTTTTCTTAAAAATGTGTACCGAGTTTTAAAGTTTAACGCATTCAGGCACGAGTTGCCACAGTGCTGCATCCAACCAAACTATGCTGCCTCCACTGATGTTTTGCAAATCTTTCTTGCAGAAGTCCTTGTTTTGGAGAGCGTAGCCCACGATGCCCTAGAACATACAGTTGCACGAGCTCTGTTTACTAAGAGGGGAGCCTTATCAATCAATATTTTGAAAATAATTAAAAATGTCTTGTTTTTTAGTCTCTGTTCAATCGTAAGTCAGTGTAGGTCTGCTAATGATATGTTCTCTGGGTACATGTAATAATCCGGGCGGTTATATTATTCTGCGATCGTTTAACGCAAGAGAGTTGTGAAATTGTAATTCAATGGAGAATTGATTAGATGATTACGAATTCTGCTATTATTTATGATTGACCAGAAAGCAGCCTTCGACAATTGGCTAAAAACCGAGCAGAGCTTGATAACAACTTGTTCGTCAACCTTGTAGCAATATGGTACAACAAGTATCGTCTTAAAGGGCCATTGAGAGATACGTATGGGAGTGCGCCCTCAATTATCCTGGTAATCAGGTTTTTTTGCATCAAAGTAATAATATTTAGGCATATACTATCTGAAACAGTTTACAAACATTCGCCGTTTATCATATAACATTTCATGATTTTCTTAGTTTCGATATGATCATATCGAAACTAGGTGCTGAATTCGGAAGTTATGCTATCGTTTTACTCGCGGACTTTCGCGGCAAATTTCAACCCGGAAGTGCCGTTATTTGCATGAAGGCGATGTTGGAATAGTATGACATTTTGGATTTGGGCTATATTGATGATTATCTTTACGTTATTTTGCTCATTTAGTATATCGATACATCTCTCAATGCCCCTTTAACTTAACCCTGCAGGCGTATAATGCCTCAGTCCTTACAAGGACGTGAACGTAAGGTTGATATGGAATACGTTTCAAGTAGTATATTGGCAACACAACCTATATGCTATAGATTTAAGTAGACTTCAACAAGCACTATTAAGGTTTTACGAACGGTAA
The DNA here is from genome assembly GCA_035610835.1 of Ophiura sarsii. Classification (NCBI taxonomy): domain Eukaryota; kingdom Metazoa; phylum Echinodermata; class Ophiuroidea; order Amphilepidida; family Ophiuridae; genus Ophiura; species Ophiura sarsii. The sequence goes on along the minus strand of CM069447.1, from coordinate 79,039,171 downwards.
ACTTTATTTCCTATTCTATACGTGGATGAAATTTCATCTAAATTGACAAGCTCCTTCTTAATAGAGTAACGTGAAACTGCGACCTCTGAAAACTCTAAGCGTTTGATTAGTATTTCTGAATTTAATACTGGCCTAGTCAGTTTCAATGTCGATGTGTTAACATTATTATAATAATCTTATATTATTTTGGTGTGATTTATCCAATTGGCATTATTCAACGTACGTATCAATAAAATGTTGTGAATTGTTTATACTTGGAATGGATTATTTATTTCCAGTGCTTGCAACATGAATCTAAAATGGGCTGTTGTCATGGCAACTTGAAAAAACTAACACACTATTCTCAGTATGCTAACATGCTACCATATTTTGATACGCAATTGACATTATTGAATATACGCATACATAATTGGTTGTGAATTTATATATACTTGGAATGGATGCATCATTTCGATCTACATAACCATGCTGATTCCAATACTTGCAACATGAACTCAGTGTGTATTGGTCATGATAGCGAGCTACGCTTTTCAGCAACAACTTGTCCATCAACCTTGTTGTATATGGGCCAAACAACTCCTCCAACAAGCCCTACAGGCGTATACTGACACGATCCTTGTACATGGACGTAAACGTATCGTTGATATGAAATACGTTTCAAGTGGTATATTGGCAACACAACCGTTATTCTGTATTAAGTAGGCTCGCACAAGTGCTATTAAGGGTTTCAGAACGTCTTTATATTTATACTCTCTCTCTCTCCTCAATACTTGGATGAAATACCATCTTTAGAGTAACGTGAAACTGCGGGCTCAGCGAATAAAGCAAACGCTAAATGTATGTATACTATACCATTATCAACTATAAATAATCGTTAATATTTTGGTCTATACAATTGTCATTATTTCAATATAATCATAAACATGATAATTCCAATGGTGGCATCATGAAGGTAAATTCATTTGATAACCATAAGCAAACCCACACATGGCGCTAAGCAATACACCATTTTTGATGCATGCTATCTGGACCGTCCTAACAGTTCCTCTATCAAATCATACAGGCGTAAAGTCGGTAAAACATATTATGAAATATGGCTAAATTAACATTTCAATAAATAATAGGAAACAAAGGTCTTCTTAATGGATTTACTGATTTTGTGCTACCTATTTAACAAGCAATACGGACATGTAATACATCATCAAAAGCTGATTTACAGGAGAATATGCCTGTCCAATATCTCAAACAATGTTTTGTTAAACTTGACATCCCATTTGTGGTGGATGGTCACAAATTGATGAAATTTATGGACCTGAAGTGTACTCCAAGGGATTATATACGCCTTCAATTGATGTTATTCATTCAACCATGAACAGTTCCGTCACATTTTTATCCAAACAGGTGACAACCATGTGTTTCAATTTTCATGGGTTTAAAATTTCATCATTTTGTCCAATCCCTATGCAAGAAAGTGTCATTTTTTATTGGTCATCAAATTTAATAAATGGCATCACTTCAAGTGAAGGTTAACTGGTGGGTAAATATTTTTTGCACATTAAATGTGTAACATTTTAGTCTACATTTTACATTTTGTAACAGGTTAAGGAGCCTAACTGTTTTCCAGAAAAAAAATCACATTTCCCGGGGGGGGGGGACTTATTTCTTTTGACCTGTTTATTAGTATGATCATTACACAGTAGGCATTAACGTGGATGTAACGTGGACATGGCAAATGTGTTACGATGAATGTTGGCATCACAAACTGTATCATACAGTTTTCAGTAGGAATCACACATTACGATTGTACTTATTGTTTTCAGAATATTGACCCTGTCATCTATTTTGAAATTGAGTTACCAGTATACAAACTGACATAAAAGTAACGTGCAACTTCTAAAATGTTAACACTTTACACGAGGCTATTATTAGTTTTACAAAACATATTTTAAACAAAAGATTCCCATTATTTAATGTCGATCTCAAGGATTACTGAGCTAATACAAGACATGTTTGTACCCGGGGGTTCTCACATTGAGATTTGCATGTATTTCTAAAGGTGACTCCAAATAATGTGGTGATGAGATTTAATAATTTTGACATTTTTGTAACATTTTGTTAACTTTCGCAATTGTCGTGAAAGCTAATGAAATGTTTCTTTATTTATTTATTATTGACTATGATATTATTGTAATCATATTTCATTTATTATTGATTATGATATTATTGTAAGCATATTTCATTATTATCATCATAATCGCTGGCAAACATCCTATAGCCCAGCTCAATACTACGAAGTTCTTGGTTCATGAAATTGAGCCGTGTCCCACTAGGAGCTGGAAGGGTTCAAAGCATTAACCGTCACTGTATACCATCCACATAAATCGGATATATGATATTTTTAGGTTATACTTTATCATTTTAATGCGGTCAATTTCAAGGGAGCTCTAGGTTTACGACGACTCATATCTTTTTGAAATTCGATTTCGGACACGGTGTGTATTGAAATGCGACGTTTTAGATTACATTTTACGTCAATATCGGTACTCTGTTACCGCAATACCTGTGAAGGGTCAGTATCGTCTCCTTACGACCTGCTAGGTTGCCTTCAATTGTGCTGTGCTATTTCTTCAAGTAAGTTGTAATAACGACCGAAATGGTCCAACACAATATGTGATGCGATCTATTTTTTTAGATTTTTTTAAAGAAAATTACTTTCCAATACTTTGTGTCATATCTTCAAAAACTTATTTAAGTCACTTTTATTATTAACCTTATAATGTTATTATATTGAAATATGTATCTTTTTTTGTCTGTTTTCATGATTTCTTGTTTTGTAGCTTTTGATGACATCACAATCATCATTCACTTTTTTTTGTAGTGATCGTAGAAAAATTATCGAAACACTTCTGCAATCAGCACAGTTTTAGCTTTCTTAAGATATAAATATCTCCAATATGAAAATGCCACCATGTGGCGGGTTTTCAAAGATCGCATCACCTTATGAGGAAAGCAACAAGTCTAAAGGTTATATATATGTTAACATGGTGGATAAAATGTACACAATGTAAGCGATATAAAATCATTAAATATCAGACGTTATATAAAAATACCTATTGCGAATATATTGATGACTACTGTGGAATTTCCAAAGCATACAGATGCAATAAATAAGAGTCAGTACTATTAAGCATATTAGTAAGTATTAGCATTATTATACGACGTATGGAATCAAATTAAATATGAATTTAGGGATATATCTAAAATATTGGCTATTTAAGATATATTATGTTTATTATACTGATCCAGTGTAAAGTTACTCACGTGTAGGTTTCGGATACGACTATATCCTTTGTCAACACTTTTGGTAGTGATGATCTTGACGACTCACGACGTTTGTTAGGCTATCGAGATCAGAAAGAAAGGCACCTCCACGATGAACCGAGACGAGGGGCAATTCAACCTCGTCTACGTTTTAGGTGATCGTTTATCATCTGGACAAAAAAAATCAACTGGCAATTCCAAGACTGCAAAAAAGCGTCGTGAGACGTCAAGATTATCACAACCAAAAGTGTTGACAAAGGATGTGGACGTATCTGAAACGTACATGTGTGTACCTTACACTGGATCAGTACCATGAACATATTATTATCATATCTGATTCTAATTAACGATCCCTATTTGGTAATAATTGACTATTCTCTGAATTCACCACCCCCTAATTAAGTCCAAACAGAGACAAATACTGTTGCGTTTACAACTCTTTAAAATAGCACTAATTACGTGTTGATATAAATACATTTCATGCATGTCTGGTATACGTATTTTAATAGTAAAACAGAATGGACTAATGTTCAATAATGCGTACTAAAAATGTACCTAGGCGCAAATGTGTGATATTGCGAAAACTATTACATGTGTCTGATTAGAATTCAATACATACCATGGACTTGATTCGTGACAAACATTTATTTTGGGGTACTTTCCACGCGGCTATTATTTTACCATACACAAAACAGATTTTTCAGAAACCTTTCACAATTTTCAAAGCCTATCTCAAGGATTACTGACCCAATACTAGACATGTTTGTACTTATGTCAATGCATTTCTCATGGTGATTCTGAATATGTTAATGAAATTCAATAATTTTGACATTTTTTAAACATTTTGTGAAATTTTGGAATGTCGTCTGCAGCCGCCTGCCGCGTGGAAAGTGTTAAGCATTGTCTGGTAACATGACATTGACAGTCAATGTTGCATAAGTGCAGCGGTCAATACCTTTTTCTCAACTGTCTTATAGATATTGTGCAATTGATTTACATGTTTTACGAAAGAGCAAAATGTTCATGCGTATTAACACTTTCCACGCGGCAGGCGGCTGCAGACGAGATTCCCAAATTTCACAAAATGTTTCAAAAATGTCAACATTGTTAAATTTCATAACGATATTTGGAAACACCATGGAAAATGCATTGAAATAAGTACAAACATGCCTAGTATTGGTTGAGTAATAAAATCTGTTTTGTATATGGTAAAAATAATGGCCGCGTGGAAAGTGTTAAGTATAAACAATGCAACTGTTGTTACCTCTATTTCAAGCACACCACAATGTATAACGGATACTGCAACGTAATTCAATATTCGATTCCGAGAATTATGAATAGAATATATTATCATTTCATTAATGTGATGAGATCTGTGAAAACACGCCACATGGTAAGATTTTTCATATTAAAGATATCTATATATATCATAAGAAAGCTGAAACTGTGCTGATTACAGACAGAACTGTTTAGATCATTTTTCTACGATCACTACAAAAAATGAATGATGATTGTAAAAAGCTACAAAAGAAGAAATCATGAAAACAGGCCAAAAAAGATACATAGTTCAATAAATTAGTATAAGGTTAATTAGAAAAGTGACTTAAATAAGCTTTGTTTTAATTTAATTTTTACCCATAATCCCTAGTTCACATCTGGCGACATCCGACGGGTTTTCACAGATCGCATCACCAATGTATAGGTTTCATAAAACAAATAAAATATATTTAAAATAGAATCCTTACAACCGTCTTGAGATATTAATATATGTTCAACCGTCTTGAGAAGTTAATTCATTTTCAAGGCACGAATACATAAGAAGATAGGTAATTGTAATTTCGGTGGATATTATCTCCGCCGTAGGTAAGCTTTCAAATAACCTCAACATTCACCAATCATACCGGTGAAAAGAACAATGACGTTATAGAAACGTGTGCAGAACATCTCAAGTGCTCCATTCACTGATGCCCTAAAGCGCTCATCTTTGTCTTGCCTCAAACCTTTTTAATCGTCATTAAAGATGCGTTCGTGATAACGAGATTAATTTGAATTGTGATACCAACATGTACATGGTGATGTTGCGGTACAAATGTATAGAGAGACTACTATTATAGAACAGAATGTGCTTGAAAAGATGAATAGCACCGACTCTTTTCTGGGTTTTTTCGAGTAATAATTTGGTACACACATTTTACTACTCCGATACGCGCGTTACCAGCTGCACAAACGGATTAATACATCAAAGAACGTTTATTCCGATCATCACAGTAGCTCCTATATAATCTGTACATCACTATTCCCTAAGGGGGATCAACAAAAATGATAGCACATAAATAATACTCATCGCGCTAGTAAAAAACGAGCGAAATTATAGCAATAGATGTTCAGATAATCCGCATTAGCATTTTTAAATCAATTCCAAAGTATAATATCCCGTCCCAGAGGAGAATTTGGGCCCCCTTGTAATCGGTCATCCAGCTAGACAGCTATACAATAAGATTGTTTAAGACTTAAAGGTTCTTGACATGTGATGCCATGACCACAATCATACTCTTGCTCTTATCCGCGGTTCTGATTTCATTGCATACAAATGAACTGCAATAATACACACATGCACACACACAGGAATATCCACTATCCACCATCCTCTATCTTCCCAGCAATCAAACGCAATAAAGTTACCTTTGAATTGACTACTTTAGTGCGGACTGAACGCAGGCGGCGGCGCTTCGAGGTATACACTCTGCAGCATTAAATAAAATGTCACGTGATATGTATAAGCTTGTCGACGTCACCTGGTCGTTTACCGAGATACACGCGCGAAGGAGAGAGGCTCCGTCTCCGTCAAATGACTGAAATGCACTCATCTAGTCACACTAATTGTGCAAGTGTTGCCTGGACGATATACTACTATTGCGCTAACGGAATGTCTATTTCTATACCAGGATTCAGACCGGACAATAATATTGTGATGTAAATACCAAACCCCTCTATCGCTTCATGGTTCTTACGCCGTCCAATATGGGCAAACTGCATGGCTGTTCAAAGTTACACACACATTTATCTCTCACGTCTATTTTAATTCAACTATGTAAAACCTGTATTCTTCTGTTTCTTGCAGGTAAGTGGTAATATAGGTTTCAATCTTCAAAACAATGAGAGGAATTCTATATTAGGAATACTCGGGCTGGCTTCAGGCTGGTTCGCCTATTTTTCTCACTACCATCGATTTGACTTGCATTCTCTGGCACTGGTGTCATCATATACACTGTTATTATATTGTATTTACGTCATAACTTTTATTTCTCCAAGAGAGTTTCTGGTGCAGGTAGCGCGTGGCGGAAATGAATGGTAGTCATTTCCTCTGTTATTCTCGTTCACCACATTATTCGAGTACTTATGAGCTGGTAGAATTATACTAGGATAACATGAAATGACGGAGAAGCGCTGAGGTGCTAAGAATCATAAAATAATGCTTGGCCAACCTGACACAATGCATTAATGAATCATTAGACATATATGGATGGTGATGTTATCTTAATGAACCCAATAGCTTAAGGCATTGCCAACTTTGACACATTATTGCATAGGACAAGTGACATATTTGGCGAGGCTGGTTTAAGGTAGTTTTTCCTACCCCGAGCCACACTGCTAAGACATCATCAGTAGTATAGTATTTGAACTTTAAAGCATGTGAAACATAAAACAAGTCAGTGGATCTTTAATTACAATACTGTAATACACTTTCGATAATCAAACTTTGGAGCCCTACTGTGCTTCCTACTGGGTTATAAAGGATGGGTGTCATCGCGGTATAGAACTCGTGTGGTATGCCGCGCGTGCGAGTTCCGCTTTGCTTTCATTTCAATTTTCCCCACAGGCACGTACAATTCGTGGATTTAAAAAAAGGGCAAATTACTAATTAGACAACGGAGCGAAATCAATTAGTGTGAATGGTAGATAATTGAACGAAATTTCATAGAACATACCTTTAGAATTTTGTGCAGAGGTCGTGACTACCTATTTCTTTAAAACTCACGATCCGTTTTCCTTAATAAGTATGAATATATCTCTTTCAAAAGGCGCTAAACCACGGATTTAATATACACTGCGGCTTTTCAAATACAAACACATAGAGACTGCTTCTTACTCAAATAATCCCATACATGTTTGCTAAACACATTTTGTAACACAATAAACCTAAATAAATTCCGCACCTAACACTTTACTCTAATGGATTATTTACACAAAGCGACGACACATCGGTAACAGGTTTTGTGGGGTTTATCAGCATTGGAATATTTGCAATTCAGCCAATCTTTATATAAATCTACCCCATAGACAATCGTTTGCGCTCTACTAGACATTATTTATTTCTTCGCATGACCTTACTAACAATAACAACACTTGACGACCATAGAGCGAATAATCAAATAAGATTTTTATGAAGTGGTTCTCTACATTACATAGAATGCTTCGCAGCGTAACAAGCCATTTTCAAAATGCAATAAGGTCTCTTACGGACCGTATGATTTAATACATTCGGGACTCATAATGCTAGGTATGATGTATTATTCTAGAGTAGATATTAAATAGTTTATCATAATGTTCGACGATAGTAAATCTTACATCATTATGTTCAAGTGGAATATAAACACCTAGCTGAAATACACCCGCATCAAACGATCATGTGTACCGTTATTATAAGAAGTAAACGAAGGGTAATCGACTTACCCTTCCCGGGGTAACTTAAATACAAGACGCCATCTTGCTCAGGAATGTACGGCAGATAGTTCTTTCCAATGAGTTGGTATAATTATAGCCGTATCGCTGCTACTCAAATTTGCAACTCACAATCTTCGCTAAACTACATTGTCACGTCAATTTATACCTAAAAGGAATTTCAGTTCTGTAATCACCCAACCCGGTACATACTTAACCGTGAAATTGACGTTAACCACAACGACAGTGCTATTACAATTATCATTGATTTTACGTCACGCCATTAATGATACGAACTCCATTGTGTTTATTATAGAGTAAATCACAGCGTCTCGGCTTGAAAGTCCAGACGTTATTAACGTGTATGTTTTATGAATATCGTTTTATCACACATCATAAATCAAGTTCAATATTGGGATAACATTATGTGAATATAAATGATGGCTTCGTGTACATTATTTTGTTAACTACAATCATTACTGTTCGGCCCACCGGCGCCATTTAATAATTACTCGATATGGAGCAAGTGGCCTTAACCTTGCGCACTTCAGCGTTGATCAATCAAGAAAACAATTTGTAAAAATAATACCAACTCAGCTGCAGTATAACTGAATACGTCTACATGCATATATAGCATTTTAATAATTATGTATGTAGGGGTATGGGCATTCGATTAAGGTAATACATGTTTGAAAGTAAATCGAATACAAATCCGGATGATTTAGATGCGAACATAGACATCATCAATATCACTCCGTAACACATTTATTTCAATCTCTAGGTATTTGTTATCGTCTACAGGCCAGGGTTATACATATATTTATTTTTTTCAGAAATAAGTCCAATATTGACCATTTTGAAGTAGCGTCGTGGATTTGAATTTAGAATACCGTATTATACTGTTAGCCAAATAGTTTTCGTAATCGCGTATAATTTATTTGACTTCGAGGTACAACCCCGGGTGTAATATATCAAAATAAGCGGATTATACCGAGATAATCCGTATTATTGTATAAATATGGAACATATTGACTGTCATCCTCAAGATAGTTTTTGATTATATAAATATTATTCTAGTTTTAGATTATTTATAAATAATATGATACCGCTAGGATTTATATCTAGGTAAGAAACGCCGAATAGTCTTAGTTATTTATGTTAGTCCTAGAACATTGAAGCGAAATGATTTAAATCAGTCAAATGAGGTTAATAATTAAGTACAATTTTTGTTATTACTGTTTTACACATAATTTATCCCTTCCTCAGCTAAATCTTCAACTATTATAAATATGTATACAATCAACTAAAAACAATACCATACTAGCATTTTTCCAAAACATTAAAATTATAAGACCCTCTAAAGCATTGCTGAATTAAATTGCCATAAACTCTGATAACGTTATCACAACTTGGTTCGTTTAAAGTAATGTCTTATTCAATCGACACGAGATACCAGCATAATATCGTGAAACCGTGTCAAATTCCAATTGTAGACCCGATAAAAGTCTATTTCTAGGAACAACCGATGATTAAACTAACACGTTGACTACAATTAAAATATAAACGTCACGACACAATATAATATGTATGTATAATGTACGTGATTGTGACACATAGTGATGGGAATCCGTACAAGGCATATAAGAACATGAAGACAAACTTCATATTCTTATTTGACCATTTTTGATTGTCATTAATACTCGAAAATCATACACAAGATTTTGAGATTATACACGCATTGGAAAATGTGAAGTTTCGAAGTTGAACCGAACCTTGCTTTAACAATGTCCCCGCTATTCCTCAATCACTTAAAAGTCCTTTACTAAAGCGTACATTCACTTTAGTAAATTAAGTATCCATTGAGCTACCACGACTGATAATTACGTTAAGCGTAATTTGGGTCGTTGAGGTCGATACAATGGTGTTGTTGCAGCATGTTTCATTAATTATAACTACAATGCAAAATAAGTAGTGTTGGAGAATTGTTTATGGGTATCGCGAAACCGTTCAATCATCTATATTAGCTCAAATATAGATAATACATACTTGTCCTTACGAAATTTGAGAAGTAGTGTTGTAATTCGTGACCAGCTGGGGAATCGAAACCAAATTCGTATTTTAGAAACTCGTTTAAAACCAAGATTATTGAGTAGATTCGTGTAACAGTGTTAAAACATTCGCGCGCTACGCGCACATGTCTTTCAGGAACACAGCAAAATGGTGTACATTCATTTGGGGATTTGAAAGCCTGCTCCCCACCAAGGAATTCTTCATACGCCACTGATTGTAATGTGATTGAAATGAGTTGGCCATGCGGCAGATTTTCAGTTCAGAAACAAGGAACATTTTACATTTTACATATTGATCAATCAAGATTTTACAGTGGGGTTAAAATATAGGACACATTTTGTTCATCTTTACCATGTTAGACAATACAACTTTTTTTGAAACATAATGTTCATGATTAGTTTTGCATTGCATGCAATTACGTACGGTCATGAGGAAAGCGAGTCAACTGTAAGGTATATGCCAGGTTCGGTAACAATATTGGATTTTCACTAAGGAATAATGATATTGAAACTCGTAGTCAACCCAACGCGCGATAAGGCGACATTTGTCGCTCACAGCGTCATACTGTATCGGAATCAGGAAAAGGTGTTAAGCGAGCCTGTTGGCGACAAGTAGAACGGCATGACCTAGTCGCCTTGTGATATAAATTGGGTTATTTGGTTCTGTTGGAGATTTGCGAGCAGATTTTCCACACAATTCTGCTCTTGACAACCAGTGGAAAGTCTTCCGATAATAATAATAATAATAAACAGTTCTTATTATGCGCCCGTAACCAAGGTCTCAGGGCGCTTTACAAAGTTAAAAATACCAAAGTAGCTGCATTACTATTGCACAATACATAATAAAAAGAGCAATTTAGCACACAAAAGGCAGTATAAGTATGGTTAAAAAGCATAAACATGTATATATAAAAGAGTCCGATAAAATTGTCTCCCATTATCTACATAGACAATAACTACCAGTAACCTCCGTTCGATCGGAAAGATGGGTATCATAACCATTGAAAAGAACGTAGTTCCTCTCGTTCTGTTGGTCTAAAGCTACTTATCAGTATATAATACGTTGGTAAAAATGAATATGTATGTTCAAATCAACAAAACCCGGCAGAATGTGCTAAATGGTGCCTCTATGATACAAGTGTGAAGCTACGCTCTGATAAATGAAGCAGACACCACGCAGTAAAACCTGTTACCATTTTCAATTATCTACTAAATCACACATTCTTGAGGCGAGGAACAGGTGTTTGTACTGATGCGCACCATTTGTTTCAGTTAAACAAACAGCTGTATTGCATTTCTCCCCTAAAGTGTTAATTTACAGGGTATCTTTCCATCCGGACAGAATTGCATTGGCCCGTGTCATGTCAAATTCTCCGGGGATCCTCGTGCGGTTATTGCGTTGACGATAATATTGCAATTTGAAAATGCGATATCTGGTTATCTCTTCTTTGGACGCACTGCATAACTAATGACTTGTACGCAAAGTGACATGTACGCAATACGTGTACGATAGTCGCAAAAGAAATAGTTTGTATCATCGTACTTACAAGTAACATTAAGCATGGCACTGAGACAAATGTACATATTACTGTGGAAATATGTGTAATGGTTTGGTTCAATGTTTAATCGGTACGTGTAGGTATGGCGAATCAAAATACTACTTTGGTTACAATCGTATGAGTCGTGTATACGTATGGCCCTTGCGTAACTTGTTTGCAGTGCGGCCTATCGTAGCCATTTTAACATAATTATATATGCAGGATTTAAAGGGGCACTGAGAGATTGAGGAGAAAAAATGAAATATTGAAAAAAATGAAGTGTTTCAACAGATATATGAATCTGAATGATAATAATGTATGGGGACGGTTTAAAATAATGGCGCTAGATCGATATTCGGTTGAAGCGATTTATATGGCGAGTGATGCTGATAAGTTCGATGTGATCTACATCGAAATTACTAAATCATAAAATTGTACACGATAGACAGTGAATTGAGGTTAACGGTTTCAGATTGTAGTAAACCTGATTTCAAGGGAATTCGAGGGCGCCCTATTTTACATATTTCACAATACCCCTTTAAACATAGATTCCACGTCCATGTTGCTGCGTGACAGTGGTTTTGCTAGAGAATTTTTTAAAGACAATCAAGTAGTAAATCTGCAGCTGAGGTGTAAATGTGAACCTCCACCGTATTTCTGAGGTATAAATGTGAACCTCCACCGTATTTCTATGAGCAACGTATACTAAACGTTGAAAACCCAATGATTTGAAATAAATGTTGCCTTTTAACGATGAAACATATTGAAAGTGTTTACGATAGTGAGAAATGGATGTTTGAAACTCGCCCAAGATTTCCCCTGTTTGCAACCAAAAGTCGCCAAGCAACTCACATATAATAACATTAAATGTGGACTGTCGATCAACATGATCAACCACGAGATGCAAATAAGATTGCTGTGTTATTAAAAACCGCGGTTCAATACCCGAGAGATGGGCTTGAAAAAGGGTGATTTGAATGGATGGTCGTGTCATCAAATAAATCACCATTTATAGTTCTTAGTTTGATGTGGCGTTATAGCTACGAGCTAATGCACGTATAAGGAATTCAGAGCCTGATGGTGTCGCTATGTCAGTAAATAGCTTAAACAGAGCGTGCAATTGTTGAATATATTAATACTAACGAGCTGTTTACCCTGTGAAATGATTGGTGTACTAACACGTACAGTGCATTTTCATTGACATGCCAGCCAAATGTTGACAAAACGTTCACAGTTAAACTTTACTTATTGCGCCGTTTGATCCATACAAGGTGATGAGGCTCCAATGTGATGTGTTTTAATGTTCAAAAGAAAAGGAAACGAGTTAACATTATACACTATCACTTTGATGAAGAATACATTCTATTTGTTATTGTTTTGAACCCAGGAAATAAATGGTTACTCCTGACGCGAAAGAGGTCGTCGAAAACACTTGAGTGCTTTCATTTAAAATCGCTGTGTCTTGAGTATTCACTTGTAGTGGACACCCTGTACGTGTAACCCATGTGGCCAAACCTAGTCGTTTGATTGGTTGGGATAGGACGTTTTTCACATAGTACTCAGTATGAGTATATGCGAAGGTAAAAACGTTCTTGTACATTTCTTGTTGATAACTCGTTTTTGGAGGATTTGAAGAGTTGAGGTCCGTTCATGCTCGCGTCGTTGCGCATCGGCCGACGTCGCCGAATGAAAGTTGACGTTGCTTCAACTCGTGCGTCGATATCCTTCGACGTTGTGCGATGCGCAACGTCAGGAGTATGAACGGACCAATATTCTTCACCAGGTATGCAGTGTTTCTACCTTGACAACTTAACTAAAGAGATTCTGTATCCGTGCATACTTTTATGACGTGAATTTTGGGAATTTGTATATACTCGAATGCCGGAGAGGTAGCGACAATACAAGCTAGAAATGTGCATAGGACAACGCTATAAAGTTTAGTAATTGTTTATTAACCCTAACACTACCATATACCCCAAAATACCACGACTGGGCACGTTGGTACCACCCGGCGTGGAAGTTTTTTGATGAAAAATGGACCCACTCCATATAGTCTGGGCAATACACTGCCCAGACTGTGCTTGACAGCCGTGGTGAAGTGTGGAAGCCCTCGCCTCTGGTGCGAGAGGTCCCTGGATCAAATCCCGGGGGGATCGGGGAGATATTTTGGTCGATTTTCCGCGTTGAAGAAAAAATTCTGAAAAAAGTGGGGGGTAGAGTTAGGGTTAAGAAGTCATATCCATATATATACTCTATTACAGCTTTCCTAGGAATGTTTTTGTTGTTGTTATAACAATGACGAATTCCATTCATACACACAGATGTAATAGAGTATGTGGATATGACCCCTCAATTATGTTCAACTTGTATATAAAAATATATAGAAAATATACACCTAGCATTTTGACTAAAAGGAATTTAAGCTAACACGCATCATTCTGAGCTTCTAAGTAAAATTAAGAAGACTTCACCTGATGTCACTGACGGCACCCTATCAAATCTAACAAAGTCTGCTACGATATGCATACAATTGCAATGTACACACTGTTGATCGATTCTGTTAGCCTCAACTGTCGAAATAAATGGATATCTTACATTGCTGTTGCAATTCGGAAACTATCCGTGTACGTCCAATGACCTAGCTGACCTATTCATTGAATCAATCTAGCATCAGTCGATGTCACGATATCCTTAAATCGTATTCACAAACTTCATTTTGTTTTTAATTAGCAGTTCGTAATGCCTTCTGACATTTACAACGCGCACCCTTATTTCCGGTGTCATGTATCAATACGCTTCTTATCTTTAACATTTCTAAAATAGAAATGCAACAAACAAATCACAAGCAATCAATACTCAGCTCGTCCATTGTAATCAAACGTGCAGACTACCATATGACCAGTCAATATCCCAACATTGCAACTGAAACCTAATGTGATCAATGCACGATGTCTATCTATAGTAAGATGGTTCAATGTGATTACCAGACCAAGTACTTTTGAGCAGCATGCGCGTGACATTTTCACATGCCGATTTCTCGCGACAAAATCAAGTGACGAGTCCGTAGTAGATCAGTGTAAACATGCGGTCTTCCGCTTCCTTAATGTCGGGTGTGTCAAAATATTCTTCAGAATTGAAAAAGGCAAGTTCCCTGTTAAATGTATATCTGCTATGTTGTGCACAACCAGCGGCATCCTATGTAATTTGAGAGTTTGTCAGCCACCAAGTGGGCCCACTTACGTCGGGGTGTGCATGTTAGGTTACTTGGACTTTCAAAGGGGCCTAAGTTAGGTGTTACAACTACTCTACTCTGTTTTGATGTCTCGAAACTGACATCACGTGAAACGCACAAAGACGAATCATCAACGATACACATACGAATTCAATTGACATAATGTGTGTTTGTTACCACGTAGTTATGTGCATGCAGTATGTTCATAACTGTCTATGTGTCCATGTATCACCCATTCGTTATCGATTTCCACTAGCAATGCTTGGCTAATAAACCGACTATAAAAATTGCTAACATTCCTGAATCACTTTACATAATGACACAGTCACAAGAAACAGGTGCGTACTCTGCCATTCAATTAAATTCCTTGCAGAACGAGAGCTACAATAATAGTATGCGAGTGAACTATAAAATTGAACCGGATCACTCACTGAGCAGGTAACAATACACACAGCTCAAATAAACCGAATGTGTGGACTTAAATAATTGAAAACCATAGCTACATCATGATGATGTTAAATCAATCCAATATCTATGCTGTGTTTAATATTACCGCAACATATTGACATATGTGAGCCCCACTACTGCATAGCATTGGCGATTGTCACTGCAAATAGATGCACAGGTGCAAAGCGTATGCCCCGATGAGTTAGGTATGTATCGGATAGCATAGTGTTTCGTGTTCAAACATAGGCTTTGAGGCATTCATATACACAGTGATAGTCCAATGTCAATGTCCATTGTCAGACTGGTATTGCAATTGATATTGCGTTACGTGAAACTGTCACAACCAGGCTGGCGTTTAGTTTAAGTTTACAGTCTATGTATAGTATCCTTCATCGTGTTCTCAAACCGTTTCATGGGCGTGTGATGGAAAACGTACATTAGTACACACCTTGGCTATTTGCGCCAGAGGCAGATTTATATAAATTACGGAGCTCTAGCAATTCTTGGTTTTCAAAATAAGAAACTAATTACTGCAAAACATTTGATACGATATATCGATTGAATAAGACCTTCACTGCAAGACAACAGTGCGGTATGGATTTCAGGATGTGCACTGAAATCTTATTACACACATAAAGAACGGACAATTACCTAGCCGGTATCATAGGCAAGTGGCAGTGTAAGGCGATGCCATGTTGCTTTAGGCAACCATGGTCATGAACCATCCGTCTATTGACTACAATCTAAAAATATTCCATCATCACTATCAGCTTAAATCGTCCCCGGTACTGGAAGAATCAAATCCCCCACGTTGCCCCATATCGTATGTATCTGTGTAGTTAGTTTGCTTTAACTGGATTCAATTCCAGCTATTTATGAAAAGTTAATTGTATCTTAATCTTATTACTGCCTGGCATCTGGGTAGGAAATAATTACATATTATGTATGTCGTCACTACCCCTAAACAAACTCCTGCAATATTTACCGTTTATGTACGTTCGCTATAATATTAAACAAATACACACACATACACAGCGTTCGGTTCCGCTATGTATTGTTTATATTTATCATAAATGTCATCTATATCAAGACAAATACAGTTACATGTGAATTCTGATGTGGTCTTACAACTTTCGGTTTAAGGTAAAATCAAATGACATAACAAGATGCCATGATGATTACTGTACGTGAATTTATCGTTATATCCCATGCAATCAGAATAGAAATCTATATATATATGATGAAAGCACAGCTCATCACTGACGGGGCTGTGGGGAAATTAAATCCAATTCTTATTATTCCACGCTGCGATATAATAATCGGTAAAGACATGAATAAAGGACGGGGTATCTAGACTTAAGAACAGGCTATAGATAACGCTTTCCACGCGGCTATTATTTTTACCATTCACAAAACAGATTTTTCAGAAACCTTGCATAATTTTCAAAGTCTATCTCAAAGATTACTGACCAAACACTAGGCATGTGTGTACTTATTTCAATGCATTTCTCATGGTGATTCCAAATAATGGTAATGAAATACAGTAATTTTGACATTTTTGAAACATTTTTTTTAAATTTTGGAATGTCGTCTGCAGCGTGGAAAGTGTTAAGAACAGGCTATAGTAAAAAAAATACATCAACGGGCAGGCGCTGATACTTTAGATGTGTTTTAATCGCCAGCGCGGATTGAAACAAACATATCATTTACATAATAAATTATATTATGTATATTTCTTTAGGTCTGATCGTTGTCAATTCATGTTATAATTGACATTGATACCGATGAAATGAATTGATGTAATGAAACCATCTCCCTAAGTTGTATTCTAATTGTTAGGGCTGTGTTCCGTTTCGATAAGACAGCATTTTAAAAACAACAAACAAAAATAACAATAGCAAACAAACAAACATGCCCATTTAAAACTAAAAAAATATTTGTGAATAACATGAAGTACGTATACAAAATTAGCGTTGCCTATACATTTCCATGCAGTACGTCGCATGAAAACACATTCCGTGCACACATCCAGCTATACTTGATTGCCACTTACTTAATTAATCCGGCAACCTATCGATAATTCACATGAACAAAGCACCTACAATAGAATGACTGCGCTAGATACACTTCTTGCAGCAGAGGTGTATTTATAAGATGAGAATAAACAATCAGTATACGTGTACTATAATACATAATAGGGTAGGGAACAGTACTTTTAATACGCACATAGCCTAAAGAGTATATTTTTCGACAAGACAAATGACTGTTAGTAAACCTAGCTAGGTGATGTCTAGAATTTCTTAAGTTGATCGTTTTGATACAGGACGGGCTTAACAATACATGTCACGATCTGTCTAGCAAGCCAATCAAGCCAATATGTGTATATGCGTGGATATTATTAGCTTGACTCTGTTACACAATGATACAGGACAAATACACCGATGACGGACCTGTCAAGTAGGGTCGGTCGGTCTGGCGATTTTTCTTTTTCTTTTTTAACCTAAAATGTCCCCAAAATCAGCAGAAAACGGGAAATTAATGTTTTACAAAAATAAATAAATAAATAACCGTTGATTTTACATGATTTAAGAAAAAAGTATCCAAAATAAAAAGGTGGGTCGTTCTGGCCCGTAAAACAGGGTGTGTTGTTTTTCCTCGCCTTAACCGTTGACAGGCAGTCCTCAGAATATGCAGCTAACCATCATGACCATGATACAGTCCATACTTGCGGGAGCGTTTTAGCATCATGCATTCATGACTGATCACCCTCAGGTGTAAAGCACGACAACCATCACTGGTTAAGGAACACAATGAAATATTGAACACTCAGTAGGTCATGTAAAACCAATATGGCGACGATATTGAGAGCTATTGAGTGATACTGGTACTTCTCATGTCCAGACCCGTTATAATGCTATCAGTCTTGCCCAGGAGAAGAATCGAGATACAAACTATGATCAGTTACTGAACTGACAAATGTGACAGACAACTTTTAAAGCAGCGAAGTAGGACGACTTTCTAAAGCCCTCTCGTTGTTGGTATTCCCAATAAACATCCCACTTTAAAAAAAATCTATGCAGAAATGGGACGGGTAACGTGCATACATGTCCCGTACATAGGGATAAATAAAAAATAAACATGTTTAGGGATCACATCAAAACTCGACCGCCCGTTGACCGCCGGTTACGGCCGGTTCCGCCCGGTTCTCACAAAACGCGTCGTCTGTTATAATATACACACATAATGAGGTCAAATAGTTACACTCTGGTGAACACGACCGGTTGATACTGCCTCGTCACACGCGTGAGCAATAAAGTCTTGAAGTAATGTGTTCTCAAGTCTCAGTTGACAACCAGTACAATACAGCTATTGATTTTCGCTGGGGTTGGCTTTTTCAATCTGTATATAGCTCAATTAACTTTTTTAAATCAATACCGAAAGTATATGAATGGGTTTTTTTATAGAACGATTATAGAGAGAGCTATTATGACCGCAAGGTAACAGATTGATAGTGTAAATTGGTCCGGTTACAGCATTAAGTCAACCGGCGGTTGTTCAGTGTTGCATGCGTGAAAAAGTGAATATTCATATACCAGTAAAACATTTGACCTGAAAGAACCGGGCGGAACCGACCGTAACCGGCGGTCAACGGGCGGTCGAGTTTTGATGTCTTCCCTTAGCGTCCTGACTTTTTCAAAAAGAGAAAGGAGGAGGCCCTGATTCGCGACAAACGTTATGAACCTGAAAGAGGAGGAGGCCTCTTTAAATTATTTTTATTTCATGGTTCTGAGGAGTTAGTCACCATAACACTTGTTTAAAATGCATATAAGAAAGAAAGAAAGCTTTTACAAACATCTTAAACTTTGAAACACCTGAATAAAAAAGTTATGACTAAAATAATGAAAGCAGACCCCCAAAAGGAGCAAGAGGGGACGCTAAATATGTATTTATATTTATTTTGTCTTTATACGGGTACCACATTGTGCTTATAATTCACCGTATCCTAAATGATATATTGTCTGACAAGACAAATGGCTGTTAGTGACTTACCTAGGCGATGTCTAGAATATCTAACGCTGATCCCTTTGATGTAGGACGGGCTTAACAATACATGTCACGAACTGTCTAGCGAGCCAATCAAGCCAATAAATGGGTAAACGGATGGATAGTATAGCTTGGTATTGTTGCACAATATTATATAGGACAAATAAAGTGATGCGCTTTGACTGGTATATTGTATGCCTGTCAATAGTCCAGACTTAGGGTGTGGTTGAGCAACATAATATTGAGGGTTGAGCGCCAGAGGCCGTTTTTTTGGTGGGCAAAATGAGATTTTGGTACCAAATATAATCCATAAAACCCGCAGATTTTAAGAACCAAAACCAAGACTAAACTCATAAACACTCTCAATGTTTGACTATAATTAGGTATGAGTTGGGTGCTACAGTGTCTTATACTGGGCCCAGATATTCAAAGTTAATTATCTCATAATAGCCTTTTTTGAGTTAAGGCCTTCTGGCGCTCAACCCTCGATAGGTATGACTGACCATCGTCAGGTGCAACACATGATGTCCGAATCATACTACAGCAATCTGATTATCTATCGAAACAACAAAACGACAAATGCAAAACTTCCTACAGTGCAAATTATTGAAATGTGACTGAACGATGTGTGTATATGAAGAGCTGTGTTGCAAAAGGGCCTACATCCATTTCTACCTGTTACTCATTTTGCATTCTTGAATGGATGGCTTTCATTTATGTGGAATGTGGCTTGTATTGTTGGTGCCTCAATTGGCGTGCATGGATGCACTAATCCAAGTCATAGAGAAACAGTAAATGAGTAAAATGTTGGAGTGGTCTGGTGGCTCTTTTGCATCAAAGCTCTTCATATGTTTTAAATGTGACTGAACAATGTGTGTGCATGTTTAAATGTAGGTGAACAATGTGTGTACATGTGCAGTGCATGGCATACTTTAGTAGGAATCAGTGTTTACAATTCCCGGTAGCCTAGCTAGTAAACCTGCCTAGGCGATGTCTGGAATTCTTAAAGTTGATCCTTTTGATGCAGAAAGGCTGAACAATACATGTCACGAACTGTCTAACAAAGCCAGTCAAGCACATATATGGATATTATACTCGACTTTGTTACATAAAATATAGGACAAAGATAGCGATGTGATATGACTGATGTATCGTACCGTTGGACAGGTATATCTGGCAATATTGAGGCTACCTGATAGTCCACACTGGAGGGAGTATGTGTCCATCATAAATTCATGTCTGTTCATCGTCTGGTGTAACACATGATCCCCATCGTTGGTTCGGAACACACTACAATATTGATGAGTATGTAGGTCATTTCACAAAATGAAAATAATATTGCGTGATACTAGAGTTATAAGTCTCATGCCCAGACGCGTTAACACGTTCGGTTGAGTCCAAGAGAGGATTTATCGAGATAGAAACTGTGATCCGTCGCTGAAATGTGACAACTTTGAAAGGAGCAAAGTAGGGCAGATTTAAACGAACTTATGACATCTTAATAACATCGTTGTTGTAAAATGAACGTCTTTACAATGTAAAAACATTTAAAGTTAACTGAGTAATGTATATACAGTTCTCAAAAAGTAGCTGCCCATAATATACTCATGACGTTATGGGTTAATTTCTTGTCTTCAATTTTAGATATTTTTCGCACAGATCTATTAACAGATAAGGCCAAACTCCGAGTTAGACAATGTTATGTCTGTACAGTCCACAAACAAATGTAATTAAATATGTTATAAATATGCTCATAATGCCGCAAGAGAAGGTTCAACTTAAAATGACGAGATAAACATCAAGTTGTTGGCTGAAATTTGTCAGACATAGGTAAAACTGATAATTGTTTCTAATTTGATTAAAATAAAACATTACAGAGTGACGTAATCAAATTTTGTAAGTTTGTATGACAACAAATTATATAATTTACCATATCGTGTATATGTTTTGATTTTTGAAATATTGTTTCTGTCGGAGATATCAACTAATTTTTGAAGAAAGAAAACACACGACAAAACAAGATAACTGACATTTTGAACGTAAAATATCTGATCACATTTCAGATGCTTTATAAATAGCTTCATTTAAACAAGTTAACTTGAAAACCAAACACGGAATAGATTTTTAAGGCTTTTGAAAAACATGTTTTCTTTAATAACTTCAAAACACAAAAAGTCAATTATACTGTTTTGTCGTGAGGGGGGGGGGGGGGGGGGGGGGGGGGGGGGGGGGGCAGATAAGTCGAGCTAGGTAATGTCTGGAATTCCTAAAGTTATCATATTAATACAGAATGTACTTACTTACTAAATAATACTTGGTTTATACCGATAGGTATTTTATAACAATATTGTTACACAATAATAATGTATAGGACAAATAAAGCACTTTCCTTTGATAAAGATATTTTACCGTTCAAGTTTGACAGCCGTGACATGCAATATTCAGGATATTTATATATAACATTTATTTATTTATAACAGACTTGAGAAGTGTCTGTCCATCATAAATTCATAACTGTCCCTCCTCCTCGGGTATATAACATAATCACCATCGCTGGTTATAGAAGACACTGTAATATTGATGAGTACGTTGGTCATGTATTTCACAAAATGGCTATGATATTATTTGATACTAAAACCTCTCATGTCCCGACAAGTTAACACGTTCGTTGTTTTGCCCAGAAGACTAAACCGTGATAAAAAACTGTGATCAGTTACTGAAAGATTTGACAACTTTGAAAGGAGCAAAGTAGGATATTTTCTTTTCCAGCAAATTATATGGCACCGCTGTTGCAATACTTTGCCAATGCACTGTGTTCGACATTTTGTAACATGTTCGTCATCTATATCAAATAGGTAACTGCATAAGTCTAAATACATAGACGTCCTTCATTTTGTGTATTTGACTTTAAGATGATATAACGCATAGGCATAGACATTTGGGCATGTATATCTTACCAATAGCAGCAAGTCGATTTGTAAACAATTGTGTGTGTTTTGCTAACGAGCGGACAATTCAGGTTAGAAGAGCCCATGAAACACTGAATCCAGTCCTGTACCATAACAGCTCAGTATACTTCGCCAAGTGTAGTAGAGTTAGGGTTATAAAAATGAAAATTATTACATTTTGGAAGAAGAAAAAAAAATGCTGCTTATTACTAGAATGCCAGAGCGTCACTGCTAAAATATAACCTTAACACTGCAACACAAGATGATTGGTGTTTTCCCAGTAGATTAAAGGTTTGGGACGATGCAAGCATATATGGGAGGCACGTTCAATCGACAATAATCCGCTCCGATGCATAATACAAGCACCATTATATGACACTTTGGCTTTATACAGGTATATAGATTCCTGAACTACTGACTTATTAAACTGGAAAGAACACAATTTCATAGTACGGTGGACACATGGCTTTGAATCATATTCACTATATCGAATTGCATAAAACAAATTGAATTCGTGATATTTGCGTAGAATTTCTTATTCCAACTTGTACGACGTAAGTAGGAATAAATGATCGCAGGATGGACAAAAAAATGTAGGGTTTTGGTCACTAGATGCGGGCTCGAAAATGATTTGTTCCGATTGGTAAAATGGAATTGGACAAAAACAATTTAAAACCTTCGAAATCTATGTTTCCATTGGAAGTTTTTAACGTAAAGTTTTGGTCACCAGATAATATGGTCTCAACGATGATCTGTTCCGATAAGTAGAATGTGATTGAAAAATGTATTTAAAAAAAACCTCGAAATCAATGTTTCTATTAAAAGTTGGATGTTACCTATAAGTACGCTATTCGTGTACGGATTAAAACTCACCACCAACTATCGAATTATTATGTTAGCTTTCCACTGTGTTTAATATTGGTGATGTCGTGAATATTTGTTTAATATAGTTTAGGTAGAACTGGAAGTTGGCGCGTTTAAATGTTTACTGTTGGGATGGGGTGCGTGTATAAGCAATAGTCTGGAGTATTGCTTGATTGTTTCAAAAGCCACTCATACTGGTTAAACTAAAAAGGCCTAGTAAGTATGGTGTAATATTCAAGCAAACGTATATTTTGTTCATTTCATGTGTTTTTACCAGTAGTACGGGAAGCGATTGACGACCCCCCCCCCCTAAATACACTAATCGTGAGTGGTTGTTGTGACGATTGCATCTATGCTGTGTATAGACAATACGTAGCATATTTATGTCTACACTATGGCACCATGCACCCAACAAATGTGCCTCTATTAATCTGTCAAACGGACTTGAAATATATGAAGGACAGTTTGTCTAACACAGACTTGATGACTCGCACGATCTGTCATTCGTTATAGGTCACGTTTGACTTGGTGCATAAAGATTACAAGTATCAGGTGATGCTTCATTTCATCGGTGGTATTACATAGTGGCGTATGGTAAAATGTGTTCGTTTCTGTGATGTATAACCGATTGTTTTCAATACTGTACTTGCTTAGGGAGCACATCAAAACTCGACCGCCCGGCAACCGCAGGTTCCGTGTGGTTCCGTGCGGTTGCAGCCGGTTTCTATTGTTCTAAACAATGATATGCGGTCCAACCGGGCGGAACCAGCGGTTGCCGCGCGGTCGAGTTTTGATGTGCTCCCTTACTTAATATCTAGTCCCAAAACTAAACATTGATTAGATAATTAGTAATCAAAAAATGATTTGATAAAGTTAATAACAATATTGTTATTACATACTGGCGTACATTGAATACGTTACTATGTAAAAACACACGAATTAAGCTTAGAAAACTTTCTGGATAAGATAATATGGCTACTAACTGACGGATATCAAACAGACAGGCATACAAACAAACAATAAACGAAACGTAAACCACCAAAAAAGACACCAACACTAACAATAATCAAACAAATAAACAAACATACAAACATGTCACAGCAGTTCTGAAAACTCTCAACCTTTGTTTACTATTTTATTGAAGGCTTGGATCAAGTCTATGGGGTGTGTGGGTTTTGTTTCAAACTAAAACAAGGGTTTGGAACAAGACTGGGCCATCAACTGTATTTGAGTCCCTCTAGGGATTATTGCGGTAGGTCCAAGGTTCAAAATGGTTTAACATTGACATGTGCAGGTGAACATTAATATTACTGATCATTCACACACGGTATGATCGGGGATGAAAAAGTTACTAACTCAGTTAAAATTACACAAAACAAATAAATTAAAATAAGTCATAGTTACGGGTGGTAAAAACCTTGCAGGACGTAATATTTATCACAAATCTAAAACTGCACATGTTTTTCGGGATTTTTCCAACAATGCAATTAAGTATATTACGTTATATTATGATGAATCCAAGTATGGGAAAATATTGGACCTAAAACATAACAATGATAAAATTGGATGCTTCACGCCCGATATTTATTGGTCTATTAGTTCCATACGTCTCGCTCGTTAAGATCACTCTTTGATGTACCTAGCACAAAAAGTCTCTGACGAGGCGCTTTGATGTTGGATGATCCAAAATCCATAATCGGTACCAAAAATCCGATATAAGCATTTATAAATGGACAAATTTCTTCTATGTAGTTTGATACATCATTCATTACTTTTGAAATTATGATGATATCAATAACCACAAGTAACGACAACAAAGTTGCACTTGGTTTCCTATGGGATATCATTGATTTGTATTGTCCACTGTGTGGTATCTCAACCAGTCAGGTATGGGGATGAATGGGTAACAGGCATCAATAATAAATTGCGCATATGATGTATAAGTGGCGTAGGGGAGGGGGGCGGTAACCAGCTGTCAGTCAATCATCCTCCCCACCCCCACCCCAAAAAAACAAACAAAAAAACAAAAAAAACAAAAAAACACGAAAAAAACAAACAACATAAAAATAAATAATAAATAAATACAAAAATGAAATACAAAACAATAACAAATATTTAGTTTCCTGTTTATTTTTAAAAGAAACAAAGACTGCTGTTTAGTCTGCATTGTTTACTTGTGTACAATATTATGTAGACCATGTATTCAAATATATGCGCTTGTTCGTTTAGGTTTTTTAACTCCCGCAAATAGAATGCTTCGCGAATAAACCAAGTAAATCTCTGCTGTTAACATGATGCTACGTAGAACATTCCATCGCGAATAAACAATGAGTCGTCTGTAAACCTGTGCTGTTTACAGTATGCTACGTAGAACATTCCATGCATTTATAATTGGATTTCCGCAATAACCCATCTTCATGCAAAATTATATACACCCCACGGATAGGTATTAACTGCGAGGTATTCACGTGACCGAACGGTAGCGCCACATTATAATCTCGTTAACACTTTTCACGCGGCTATTTTAATATCACATACAGAACATATTGTTCAGAAACCTTTTCCAAAGTCTCATAGTCTATCTCAAGAATTACTTAACCAATACATGTTTGTACTCATTCCAATACATTTCTGATGGAGATTCCTACTATGGTGATGCAATTAATTAACATTTACATTTTTGTGAAATGTTTGAAATGTTGTCTGCAATAACCCTTATTCACGCAATTTGATATAAACACTCCATGGATTGTTATTAACTGCAAGATATTCACGTGACCGAACGGTAGCATCATATTAAAATCTCGTTAAGACATCACGCAAGAATATCATGCACGAAATTGCATAGACTATATTCCCCATTCTCATTATTGACATTCATCTTTAATGCCTCGGCGAGTACGGGCATTTTAAGCTCATACCGCCATTCCACTGCACGGGCGAACATATCCGAATTGATCATTAAGTCATAATTAATGTGCTTACTAAAGAAATGATAGGCAGCGAAATATCAGCAACATATTTGATGTGGTTTTATCTGTATTCAATATATTTCGATGGTTACTATTCAATAGGATCGATATCCTGTTCTATAATTTGCTGTCAATTTTAAAGAAAACAAATTATTAATAATTATAAAAACAAAACAATATCTCAACCTACTTTCCCTACTAAGTGTATCAAGATACCCCTTTTTATTCAGAAAATTGTTGAAAACTTGTTGTTTTTAGTGTTTTATTATATATCTTGTATTTCTATTTTCTGCACATTTCTAACTACAAGCAAAATGATATTGTATTACGTCAGGTAATTTCCTTTTTTCGAACATGGTCAGTGAATATTAAGCTATTCATATTGTGGGTATAACATCGAATCAATTGAGACTATATTTAGTTGTACACCTAACACAAATAGTCCCTGTTCAGGTGCTTTGATGTGGGCTAATCCAAAATCAATAATCGATACGGAAAATATGAGATGTCCATGTGTTTTGAACTCGCCACCCTTCCCGTTGCATGTTCAGATCTTTACAATTTACACCATCTGATATTTGAATTAGCATATCGCAATAACTAGGCTACTTGTTCTACCCCATAAAAAGTTTATATTTTCTGAACGGTTATCTCACAAGAAATTTAAATATATTATTGGAATTTATATAGGACCTTTATGGTAATCTTTTGTGATTAAGAGTGTTCAAAAAATATCGATTTATTTTTATTTTTAAATATTTGTTTTCATATTTTGATTTAAGTTCAATAATAATTTTATACCGATCCTAATTATAATTTCACTGTGCATGTTAGTTCCTCATGTAATATACCAATCCGAACATAATGGTTGTCAATGGTAACTTGTTGAAATATCCTATTTCGGGAAGTAAATGAGCACAAACGTTTACATTTTATATTTATTAGAGTTTACAATGCTCCCTATCTTGATTTGAACGGCATTTTTGAATTCCCCCATTTGCAGTCAGCTGTAGAACGGGGCCCCGTTTCAATTGAGGGCGCTCTAAAACGACGGGTGTACGTAACAAAGGTAACGCACACCCGTCAATTTGCGCAATGATTGAATTTTCGCCTTTTACCCCCAATTATCTGCATAAAAATAACTATCTATCGATATCGAGTTGAGGGCAGCATAAGGCAAACTTACTCGAGAAAAAAATCGCGGAAATGCTGACTGTAAGGTACCATAACTCCTTGCGACATTCAGTTCGATGATTTAATTTAACCTTTGACCCCAACATCACACGAAACAAGCTAAACTTATGTGTTTTTTGACCGGTTTGCTTCGATGAGACCACCATTTTCTAGACGAGATTACACCATTTTATAGAATTTTTAGAGTAAGTGTGATAATTTTTACCATAAATATAAGCCCATAGTATTCAGAAGTGATGCATTTGTAACGGTTATCTCTGTGATAAGAGAGTTATTTCGTTGTTTAAAATCGGCAAATTCGGGTTTTTACGTATTTTGAAAATTACTGTGACGTGATGCCGTTCCCTTGGAGACGCAGTCCAGTTCCCAAGCCCGCCCTCTATTGAAAAGTGTTTTTTGTTCGTATTCCGGCAGGCGACGGACTTCCGTCACTTGATAAATCGCCGTGTAAAAAATGACGGCACTGCGTCACTAAATAGAGCGCCCTCAATTGAAACGGGGCCCCGTTCTACAGCTGACTGATTTGAGAGCTTTCCAAAAATGTATAATTTTGATATCATTGGTTGAAAACTGTTAGTCATGTATGTAAAACCGCGAATAGGGAGAAAGCCAAGGATAATGCAATCGATTCATGATTACAATTGTAATAATGATTTTTTGTACCGATTATTGATTTTGGATTAGCAAACATCAAAGCACCTGGTCAGGGACTTTTTGTGCTAGGTATATCAAAGAGTGATCTATATCGGGCGAGACGTAGTCGAGCTCATGTCGACTTATGAAACTAATAGACCATTAAATATCGGGCGTAAAGCATCCAATTTTATCATTGTTATGTTTTAGGTCCAATATTTTCACATATACTTGGATTCATCATAATATAACGTAACATACTTAATTGAATTGTTGGGAAAAACATGTGCAGTCTTAAGATTTGTGATAAACATGACGTCCTGCAGGGTTTTTACCACCCGTTGATATGACTAATTATAATGTATTTGTTTTGTGCAATTTCAAACTGAGTTAGTAACTTTCCTAAATATACATCATACCGTTCTTGTTTGTGTCTGACAGACTTGTTGCAAGCCTTATACATAAGCATATGACAAACAGCGCTTCCGCGCCATCAAAATGTCAGCCCAACAAAGTTAAAGTTTCCGGATAATGAGGCTTTCGATCGACAAGTTTCTTTCATCCCCTAATTCATACCTTGTGTGAATGATCAGTAATATTAATGTTCACCTGCACATGTCAATGTTAAACCAATTTGAACCTTGGACCTACCGCAATATTCCCTAGAGGGACTCAAATACAGTGGATAGCCCAGTCTTGTTCCAAACCCTTGTTTTATTTTGAAAAAAAACACACCATAGACTTAATCCAAGCCTTCAATGAAAAAGGAAAACAAAGGTTGAGAGTTTTCCGAACTGCTGTGCTATTTTATCGGATGGTACGAGGTAAAGGTCTTTGGCACGGATAGCCAGAAGGGCAGTTCCGTAGTTACGGACGTACATTTCAGACACTTTGAGGGCTTGCAAAATCTAAACTATACCAGTTGCTTGATTATTAACACCTGGGTTTCAAGTATCTCTAGTAGGAGTATAAAACCTGAAAATTCCTTTGCTGTACCATTTTCGGTTAATGAGATATGGCGTGAAAACCCTCCGTCGCGGACGTACGCAGAGAAAGTGATTTTTTCAGTACACCTGTATTCCTATCAAAAGTTCTCTGAAGTGTTCAGGTCTGTAATGAAAACTAATATTGTTTTGTTTGTAAGAGGGACAAACCTAAAGAAAACAAACAGAGAAAATTATCAGAACCTTTATCTTTAAGTTAAAATTGACTGATGTTTATCCGTCGCGGACGTACATATTAGTGTTGCGGACGTACATCTGTGAACACAGATGTACGTCCAACACAGATGTACGTCCGCAACACTAACAAAAGACCATGTATTAAACATGTAAACAGATACAGAACAAAATAAGTTTTAAACATTAAGTATGAATCATCAGCTTTAGAAAAATACTTACTTCATTGGTTTCCAACATTACCAAAGTATTGAACAGAGTGGTTAAAAGTAGCAGCTTTTGGGAAGTGTACGTCCGCAACAGAAGGTACCAAATTTAATCCAAAAAGCATAATTCTTAAATATTTTGGTCATTTTAAGTAACTTTTTTATATGATACATAACACATGTTCATTGTTGTATTGATTGTATCAATTTGTAATACTTGCCTTAGTTCATTCATGGAAATAATTGCACTTCCATGGTGCGATTTCTACCAAAAAATGCCCTGTACGTCCGCGACAACCTCAAAATCAGCCAAACCGAGAATGTTAGATCAAATTCCAAATTATATCATGAAACTACAACCCATAACCTTTGATATGATACATAAATTAGGTTATATCGACGATTTTCAATTTTTTCAATTTCTTCAATTTGGGTTACCTAATTACGGAACTGCCCAGATATAAGATATGGATTTGAGAGGCTATATGGATAAGAAAGAGAGCGACCTCCACGATGAACCGAGAAGAGGGCAATACCACCTCACTCCCGTTTTCGATGATCTTTTATCATCTGGCAAAAAATCCCCAGATGATAAATCAACTGGCAACTCCAAGACTGCAAAACGCGTCATGAGTCGTCAAGATCATCACTACCAGAAGTGTTGACAAAGGATACATACGTGTGCGAAACGTACACGTCACGTCACAAGAGTACCTTTACACTGGATCAGTGTAATGAACCTTCTATATCTTGATATAGATGTGTGTTTAGTCTCATAGAATGTTTGTCATTTTGAAGGAGAGTTGGTTGTGAATAAACACACCCTTTATCACAATGTAATTGAAATGTGTGTCGAGTTACTTATTGGATATATTTCCAGCTTATGCTATTTACGGAATTTCGAAAACGAATATAGATGTATGTTCATTTTCTGTCTCATATAAACTGCTCAAAAAAGTGTAGAATATTTTTTCCAGCAAATATCGCGGGATATGTTCATTAAGTGTAATATATTATTTAAACGCTGATGTGTTCATCATTACAATGATATCCAAATTGAAGCAATCCCATGTTCCAGTGCTCAACCACATGCTTAAAAACATGGGGAGGTCGCAATCTGAAAGTGCCAAAATCAACACTATTTTGTGCTTACAAATCAATAGATCATCACCCTACACTGTAGTGGTCAATGTAACACTTCATTGAACAGACGACAAAGATGTTCTTTTGAGCACGAAATAGTGTTGATTTTGGCACATTCAGATTGTGACCTTCTCATGTTCTCAAGCTAGTAGCTGAGCACTGGAGCAGTCGATTGCTTCAAATTTGGTATCAGTGTAAAGATGAACACATTAGCGTTACATGGATATATACACTGTAACACCTAATGAACGTATCCCGCGATATTTGAAAATCTTGTGCTTGAAAAAATATTCCAAACTTTGTTTGAGCAGTTTAGAATGTTTATCACATTTTAAGGAGGCTGGGTTGTGAAAAACACATCCTTTATCACCATGTAATTGCGAATTATGTGAAATTACTTTGAAGACAGAGTAACAACGGAAACAAACTAACTAAACACACTTTACCTTCTTCAGAAAGCACTGAGAACATAACCTGTTATATTTCATAATTGAATTACTGTATTAATTAAAGATTCCATCGACTTAGTTTCAGTTTAATTGAAATGAATGTAGGCCTGACATTGCTACCGTATATACACGATGTATCACTGCGGCCTTGTCGTCATCATGACCTATTAACTTTCCCTATGTCGTAAAAAGCATATTCTTAGCAATATTCCCTCAGGGCCACTTAACGTGGAATGTCAGTACCTTAGGGAGTCCGCAATATAAGCTAGTGCCGTGGTAGATGTCTATACTGTGAGGACACGCGCATTCTCCTTAAGTTAATATTGACACAGTTTCATTGTGGATCTTTGTTTCCCCGCATTTTCCAGCGTTTGTGGAGGAGACTTTTGTTAAAAAACGATTGTGAGTTGGTATTACTCAGTTGAATATTCTTGTTTTTCTATCTCATGTACATCGTATATGTTCATGGGGATATATATCGTCAAACGAGAACATTGTCATGGTCTACTTAATGTTTTCGCCATATTGATTCATGGATCTTCCCTAATGCAATGGTATCGACATACTGCCATGTGTTCATCCACTACGTCCGATGGGATCATATATAATTCACCCTTCAGTCTCCCGTCAGTGGTCTGTCGAATGGAATTCATGAGCTATGTATCAACGTTGTCTGGCCCATGTCCATGGCTTCTTCTGCTAAAGTTTTGTAACGAAGGGTGACTAAAAAATGCCGCAATAGTGGAAAGAAGCCTTCTTGTTTCAAAACCAAGTTAAAGTTTAAAAATATGTAAACATTGCAAGAATGATATAGTTGTTAATACTAACTAAAAAGTCAATATCATTTTCCGATAACCTCTGTCGAGCCTTGTTACTGATGCCCCCGTTTTAGATATGTGTCCACGAGACACCCAAAACATGTATGTATAAGATTCCACAATGCGTCTCTCATTCAAATTTGAAAACTTGATAAAATGTGAGACGTAATAATTGGAATTGAATGCATCCCGAATGCATCCTTTCTTGTTTGCATGGGAGTAACGTAATCAAATGTACGTACCTATGCTATGAATTGCCTATGATGTTCTCAATTTGAAAGAAATATGAAATAATTCCAAGGTTTGTTGGCGGGATAATAAAATGTGAAAATGCAGTGTGTGCAGTGTCAATTGAAGATCACTGTTTCTTGGACAACACAAAGACCAACGGGATGCGATTAACTTAAGTTGGTCTCACCAAGTTAATAACAACTATATCATTCTTTCAACATTTAAAAAATGTCAAACTTCAACTTGGTTTTGAAAACAAGATGGATTCTTTCCACTATTGCGGTTTTTTTTACTCACCCTGTAAATTTAATCTTAGCTCCAATCAATCCATTGTAATTTGAAGTAGCAATACTTCTCTTTATTGGCATTTAGGTCATTAACGAAGCCCTCCAATGCTAATGTAACGGTCATTACAATGTGTTAACTGTGTTGATTTGGGAGAGCGTTTTCCCCGCTCTTTCCTCGAGCTTTCCTCTACTTGTGTTTGGGCAAGAGCCCTAAGAACTACGTTTGTTATGGCTGTATTTGCACATTACACCCCTCCCACATATCCCCTCTCCCCTCACACATTCGTATTGCTCACAATGTGTTCAACATATCTGCCTAATAGTTCCAAACAGTTAAAAAATTGTATGACGATGACATTGAAAGCAAATGGTATCACATGAGTGGACATGGATAGAGCCTTATAAGTTTAAACGCAGTTTAGAACGCACATCGTTTGACTAAACGCAAATTATTCTCGAAAATATGTTCAACTCAAACACGCGTCTAACTCTCTGTCTAGTGTCTAACTTTTAAACATGAGTAGTTTTAACTAAGGGAGCACATCAAAACTCTACCGCCCGGCAACCGCCGGTTCCGTGGGGTTCCGTGCGGTTGCAGCCGGTTGCTATTGTTCTAAACTATGATATGCGGTCCAACCGGACGGAACCGGCGGTTGCCGCGCGGTCGAGTTTTGATGTGCTCCCTAAACACATGCACCAACTGGGTGCCTTCCTTGGACTATTACTCAACCGTGCCCGGTGCGAGCTGACGTGCAGATCGTGTAGTTGGTCGATATATAATTGTAACCCATTTGGGCCACAATGGATTGAATACCTTTATACAGTGAACGCACGACCCCTCTGAGGACAAAATTCGCAGAGTTTAAAAGTGGGTTTTGTTAAACACGTCGTTTAAAAGATAAAATCGCGCTTAAGTTAGACTAAAGTTTAGTTAGTTACGGTCTTAAGTTAAAACCGCGTTTACATGACAAAATTGAACAGCACTAATTTGCTCAAAACATTGAAGCGCCTATTGTACTCTGTTACAACTTACAAGGGCCAACAAACTCGGTATTGTATTGTAGGATTTTTTGATGCAGATAAAAGGGTGGAGACTCCATATATGGTGTGCACTCAAGCATAGCTTGTAACAACCGGTCTGAGTAGCTGTGTGCTCGGGCGCTCTATTAGCATGATTAGTGGCCGGCTAATGTGACCAAAATAGTGATGTGTACGTAAACACGGCCCATAGTTTACTGCCGTTGATACTTCTATTGGTACCATAATTGTGCAGTGTCTCTTTGAAGTTTAAGTGAAACAAATACATATCAACAACAACAATATCGAATGAATGGTAGTCAACCAAGGCCTTCCTTTATTGTTACGTTCGTCTAAATGCTAAACATTATTATCCCAATATGCCTGATCCGCCATTCCGGTGTGTATGACATAATTATCCCAATATACCTGATCCGCCATTCCGGTGTGTATGAAATAATTATCCCAATATGCCTGATCCGCCATTCCGGTGTGTATGAAATAATTATCCCAATATGCCCGATCCGCCATTGTGTATGAAATCAAATTTAATTTTAGGACGTCAAGTCACCCCTGCAATGCTGCATTATTGACCAGCATGTCTCGTGTTTGTCATAAGTCTGGCATTTACAGTCTCCACACCCACCATGTTTATATCAGATTGCGTGACTTCGCACTGCAGTCAAATATTTGTAAATAACAATTAAGCCCGTGAGACTATAGTTACATTCTATAATTGGGTACATTTAAAGGGAAAGCAACACGAAACTCAGATATGTTCAGAACATAACATCCGAAAGTCAATGACTTACAATTCTTCAAGGTCAGACTCAGAGCAAATCTTCTGATTTATTATAAGCAAATCGTATTTTTAAAAGAACGACCATTGATATATCCGTATACGTTTAACACACGTTTTTTATTAGAAAATAATCATGGGAAACACACAAACATCGTTCTTGCCTAAACCTGACTGTGCGTATTGTCAAACCATCATGTCCCCTAATTAATTTAGCGCGTTAATTTGCAGAAATAGCAGAATGAATTTGTCCAAGTTGAACCATTGTGGCTATTTATCAAAGCCGCAATGCATACTGGTCTTCCCATAGAAATCCTTCTTTTTACCGAGCGAGCCCATCTCCGGTGTCCACACACGGTAATGGATCCAATTTACCACACACGATAATGGATCCAATTTATAACTTCAAGAAAGGTATATTGTCATGAATTGAGTGAAATCTGCATTAGTCGACTTGGTCAAAATGTCTCCGTTCAAGACATTTACAATCTATAAGGTTATAGAAAAGCTATCAGGATGTCAGTACAGTCCAATGATGTGTTCAATAAAGCGTGGCTGAGTGTGATCTCAAGTCGAGTGTACTGAAGTATCGTCCCACCAAGTATTATGTCTCTTATCAAGCCTGAAATAATAACCGTGAAGCGTCTCGCTAACACCTGGAATAATAACACACACCTACATTCAAGGAGATGGTGGTGATTTAAATCGACGTCAAACTTTTTTTCTTTTTTTCTTCTTCTTGTTCTCTTAAGAGTTCGATTATTTGCGATTCAGCGCTGGGTGACGTAGGGGATGTGTAAGGTTGTTATCCGTGAAAGTTAAAAAAACGGGAACTTACGCTTGTTAATAGGCCACAGTAATTTAATAGAAATACTTTTCTCAAAGTCAATATGTGTTAATCGATGGGACCGCTTTGGTTTATCTTTTCCACATTTTTTTAATTAAGGTCCCTATAGATAAATAGAATCACTTCCCACTGTATGCAATTGATGGAACTACAAATTGAAAGAATTGGATAATTTCCTCCTTTTAAAAACATACTTTCGGCTTGTATTCATATAATGACTAAAATACTCGAGTTCCTTCCCCTTTTACTCGGTGAGGTATTATTTCAAAATTATATGGACACGGATTCGAATTAACAGCGAGCTTTGAATTGATTTTTTTTTCAGACGTGATTCCTCTTAACCGGAAATGCGTTAAAATCTATAGATTTTAAGAAATGGAAATGAAGAATATTCACCTAACACGAGGCAGTCGTCTGCAGACGACAGTTCCAAAATGTCACAAAATATGTCAACATTGTAAAAAATATGGAATTTCATCACAATATTTTGAATAAATAAGTACAAACATACCTAGTATTGGTTCTGTAATTCTTGAGATAAGACTTTGAGGAAAGGTTTCTGAAAAATATGTTAGGAATGGTAAAACAAACAGCCGAGTCAAAAGTGTTAATAGTTGAGGTACGTGATTTGTTTCTGTACATGCATGATAGGTGCAATGTGATAATTGTTTCATTAAACTAGCCTGCCGTTGTAATGTAAAAGTATACGATTACGATTGCAGCTATTGCATTGTTATCAGTTTTCGTTTAAAGAATATACACATTTACATAACCTTGTTCCGGTTGTATTATTGATCGAAAATGTGTATCAAAATAATTACCAATGCGTAATGTTACCAAGTTGCACATACTATTATTATTTCACATACTTTTATCCTTTTGATCGTTAATAACGTGAGAATGTAAGTTGCATTCTCTATTAGAATATGACACCGCCACCCTTAGACTGGTTTTGTTCATCATCGTTATTACGTTTAGAGGTAATTCCCAATTGATGTAAAATAAGCACGCAAATCGTTCGGGTAATTCACTGACAGCTACGGATGGCAATGATTTTTTCAATTGTAATTCGAAACTCTTGACCTTTAATTTAAACATGTACATCGTTCCACCGACTGAATGGACTGAATGCATCGAAATGAGGCAAATATTGATGGAGTCATCTGTTATTATATTTAGGCTATTTTACTTAACAATTATCTCAATGCATCCACAAGCACACGTGTTTATACATCGGTGAGTTTAACTAAAGAGAACTACTTAAACAAAAAATCTGTATTTTTAGAAACTGAAAACTAAAGATATGTCCTTACAAACCTTTATCATAAGATAACCTTTGAATTTATGCCAATGAAGAAGAAGAAAATCAAATTAACGTAACGGAATTATTGCATGATGTATGACTCGTAGCGATTTAATGTCGCCAGATATCAGTACATAGCAATATGAAGTTTCCAAGCTTATGGGTATTACCGCTATATATCCACTTGGTAGAATGTCCGATAGGGGTGCTCCCAGGTAGGGAATGTTGTCAAGAACAAAGTCTGCTCTACGTGCCTGAGCATGTTCAACTCAAAATCTTAAACAGCCCCGTCTGCATTTTGACTGGGCTAGTACAAAGCAGTATATGAGACGCTGCCATTTCAAATTTCAGAATTGAGTTGAGGGTTGACACGGTTAATATAAAGGTAGCTTTATAACATATTACAGGTATCACGCCTGCCTGTCGGGGTGAGTGTGTTACAATGGTGTACAATAAGGGACACCGTTACACATATAGTTGCCACCATGGTTCCATACGCAGTGTATTGTATCCTTCAGGGAGACTCATATATATGTTATATGTTACGTGCTATAAAGTTTGTTATCTATAAGTTTAAAGAATGGTGTAAGTACTGAAACAATATCCGAAAATAAGGCCCACAAAAGAAGGTCTGTCTCACATACATTTGGGATGATAGCAAGCTATATGTGGGTTTCTTTTGGTTTTGTTAGAATAAATAGCTATGCTTAAAGCATAGGGGAAAAGGGTGTTTTTTGTAAAGGCCCAAAATTGGACTCATCGCGTTGGGGTTATGCGGCAAAAGCGACTCCACATATGTATGCGCGCGCGTATGTGATACAGATCTTGGCCTAATATAATGGATTTTGATTTCCCAAACCCGTTTTGGGGTCCGTTAAATAATTAAATTTAAAATGTGGCGCACAAGTTGTGAACACGACAGTACCGCCATGCATGCATTATTTGTAGACACAATGTGGGCTAATAATATTAAAATACTAACAGCACATACACAGCCAGTCCAGAGTTCCACAAATTTCACTTATAGTACAGCTTCAGAGTGCTTTTAATTTGACATCATAAATAACCTGATTAATTACAGCACTGTAATTATATACCAACTTGGTGTGTGTGTGTGTTTAGTAGACGATTGTTTATCTTTATCAGTGTTGCTTGAATACAAACTTAAGATTTAGAGGTGCCCTACTGTGAAAGTGGTGTGTACATGTATTGAGGTGTCCTACTGTGCAGGGATTGTATAGCAGAGTTCTGCCACATAACTCATCACTAAATAGTACTGTCAATGAGTGCTATTAATTCCTTATAATTTAGTAACGGGTACTATTTGAGTACCTGAAGATACTATAATAGCTGTTTGCGTAATCACGGTAATAGCACACTATCTCTTACGAGTTGTAAAGTGTGTTATCTATACGTTTATAGAATGTTGTATATTGAGAAAATATCCAAACATAATCGTAACATTTGGAAGAAGCCCTATGGTTAATCTGCTTTGAAATAAGTGCTCCTTTAAAGGAAGTGTCCCGCAAGCACAACATTCAGCATTATTTGTTAGAAAAATAATTATCGAGCCGAAATAACGTAATTATATAGAACAAAACACCATACTAGTAACAAAAAATAATAAAAACTGCCATCACTCAACATGCAATTTTTAAAATTCGCGGCGATCGAAAGTCCCGGTGTCGATGACGTCATGGGTATCTGTGCTAAAATTTGCGCATGTGCATTGTATAACTATGACATCATCGACACTGGGACTTTCGATCGCCGCGAATTTTAAAAAGTGCATGTTGAGAGATTGCGGTTTTTATTTGTTTTTGTCATAAGTGTGGTGTTTTGTTCCATATAATTACAAAAGTTGGGCTCGATAGTTATTTTTCTAACATATAATGCACACTTTTATGCTTGCGGGACACCTCCTTTAAAAAGTGTAAATCAAACCATGAACAGAAATATCATATAGTATATAAAAGTATATATGTCAATATACTGATATGATAAATTTCCACATGTAGTGAAACCGTAGAACCCGTACCGGAGTCAATACATATTTAAGGAACTTGGGAATGCTTCATCTATAATGCATTAGCATTGGAACATTGCGGATTAGCTCATTTTACCCGAGGTGTCTGATGCAACCACACAGTGTTATTTTGAGAGATTGTCTGCTGATGTCTGATGGCTGATGATGTCATATGAAATGGAATCTGCTATTGGTATTGAACCAAGTGTATTAGTAAACCCTATCCGTATGCAAACTTGGATGTTAGCTGCGTTGAATATATCGCCAGAAAACTGGTAGTATGTGCTCCCCTGATTCTTATCTCATATTTGAGCCATTTCTTCTTCTTCTCTCAGGCTAACATCCCTAGAGTGACTACCCAAGCAGGATTTATTGTGCGATGCTTTGCTGCTATTAAGTCCTTAATTTCTTTGTATTAGGCTTGGTAGTGCTGTACGAGGTTGACTTGAACGTATCCGGTAGGCCTGTAGGGAAATGTTGGGGATATTTTGGGGTAATGAGTTCCAGTCTCTTATTGTTTAGTGGATGATGGCGTATTTCCCGGGGCGTATTTATGGCAGTCTTTTGATGACTGATATGTGACGTATAGGAGTTGAATACGTTTGGATAGTCGACTACACTGTCGAGGGCCCCGTTGAGGCGGTTGCAGTTATGGCCTTGCGCAATATTTGGAATCTAGCAAAAACATATTTGTGCAATATCCCATGTTAGGTCGTTCGTGAGCTGAGTTACGGTACGAGTTTTATTTCCCCAGTCATACACTGTTAGAACACTGGGTAAAATAGTACGGGGTAAAGTCGGGTTGGGTAAACTTTACCCAGTATTGGTCAAACAAATGCGGGTTGGGCAAAAGTCATTTTACCCAACGGTTGAGTAATATTTTTTTCATCAGTTTTACCTATTAGTTGTGTAATCAGGGGTGTTACGGGGTTGGGTAAAAAAGGATTTTGCCCAACGTTGGTCTACTAAGGTCACGTGGTATCTTGGACGAGCTGTTATTGGTCACCGCGATCAACCGCATGATTTACAAAACAAAATGGCCGGTTTGGTGACTGGTAAACCGGCGCTGGCTGGGGAGGAACTACTGAAGGTTTTTTCATGGTAAAATAACATATTTATATTCTAATATTGTGTTGTCTACAAGATTTTCAGGTAGAGCATTAAATACGATAGAGGACAGTCGTAGCTTTAAGCGAAAATTAGATAAGCTTATTCATGTAATTCCGTCAACTAATAACGGTCGTTGCACGCACGCAGTGTTGGCCTACGCTATGCCAACCATTGTGTATTACCATGCAGTAATACTATAAACTGCAACCAATATGGATGGGCTATCACTGTTCTCTAAGTCTAACAAATTTAACGCTTTAACCTGATAATGGTGCAGACAACGCAGTCTTTTGAAAATAAATAGAGTCTATTTTACCCAACAAAAGGATAGAATTTACCCAACCATTGTAGAAATCATTGCCCAATATTATGGGTAAAATCAAATATACTACCCAACAAATGGCTAAAATCAAATATACTACCCAACAAATGGCTATGGCTTACCCAATAATGTAGTAAAATAATTGCCCAATAGGCATGGGTAAAATTCTATTACCCAACAAAATGCTAAAATAATTACCCAATATTACTGGGTAAAATTATATTACCCAAATTTACCCAACAAAATGTTAAAATAATTACCCAATATTACTGGGTAAAATGTTATTACCCAACAAAATGGTAAAATAATTACCCAATATCATTGGGTAAAATGTAATTACCCAGAATTAGGGTAAAAAAATTACCATTATGTTGGGTAACTGTTACCCAACCGGGGTTGGGTAACACGTTTACCCAGAAAAAGGGTTGTTGATATAGCACCCAGCGGTTGGGTAAAACTTTACCCAACTTGGGTAAAGTTTTACCCAACCGTTCTAACAGTGTAGTCATTGAAGATCTTGCTGGTGACAACATACGCGAGGAATAGTTTGAAAGATGGTTGTACACTGCATGGTTGTCTGTGGTTTGCATTCAAGGCTTAGCATACTCTACAACCTTCAACTGCTGAGCGCAAGCGTTAACCAATGTTATCCAATCAGGCTGCGTCATTTTGTAGTGGTGGAGCTACTACGCATGTGTGAGAGCGCAGATAGTTCGAGCGTAGCGGAGTATGCTCAGCGCCTTATAATCCCAGGCAATGACCGTCGTCACACGCGTTGAATTGACACGGCGTGTCATTTGTTGTTATGATTATGTACGGTGAATGTTTGGGTGAAAGTTTTAAGATTGTATTCGCTCGTCAATGTGTATGTCTTTACTCATCAACGTGCCTGACGAATAACATATCAGACTTGCGGGTAATTAATATTCGTACGATGTTTTGAAGGGATTCAATATGTATCCACAGCGTTGGTAACTTGATGTGAAAAGGACTAGATCACATTTTGTTAATTGCATTTGACATGCTTCTACTGTCTCATACATATAAAAGTGAATCACAAACGAATGAAGTATTAACACGGTCCATGCGGCTAGTATACCATATACGAAACAGATTTTTTCAGAAACCATTCCCAACTTTCAAAATCTATCTCAATAATTACTGAACCAATACTTTGCATGGTTGTACTTATTTTAATGCATTAATATTGGTTATTCCAAATATTGGGATGAAAATCGATAATTTTGACATTTTTGAAACATTTTGTCACTTTTTAGCACATTTTGGTCAACATTTTAAATCTAAACAATTTTATGGCAAAAATCCTAAACATCCCTAGGGAAGTGTCTTTAGAAGATTTTGGTGCTATTTCAGCATTTTATTACCAACAACTAATTTTTCTACGTTGTCCACAAGTTGTTGAGCCTAAAAAGTGATATTTTGGTCAAAATTCAAAATTTTAGCATTTATAGCAAATGTGACAGCAAAAATGGGTTCTTTGACTTATTTCCTTTTCAGAAATGTGTACTTTTAATACATCGCAAAAGTAACAGCGCTTGATAAATGTCATGTTTAGAGGGTTGACAGCCCCCTTAAAACAATTACTCGCCGATGTTTACCTCAAAGAAATCCGATAAGCTAAACCATCGGTCATCGATTGGTCGTTAAACGTGAAATGGTCACTTCCTCCCAGACACATTCGATTAAATACCTATTGAAAGTATTGCTTTGTTCCACCAAGATAGTAAATGGTGATAACACGAACCTTCCTTTTACGGCTTCACTTAAAATGGCATACTTCTTTAGCCGTCATCGGTCATTTAATGAACTAATGCCCTCACAGACGTTCTCAGTCACATGTATGTTATAAATTGATACTCAAGTTTGTCGTGTGTGCGAATCGAGAAAAAGAGAAATAGGGGCTGTGTCTTTTAATATAATAATCTTAATAAATAATGATGTATAAACCAATAACATATAACCAATATTGTATAATGTAATATTATATAACTTGTCCCAGTTAAAGGTAGATGACCCGATCACATTTTCGTAACACAGAATTATTTCAAACATACGGAGATTTTCATATCATATGAAAGCTCGTATTTTTCTCATCATCATACTGAAATTTGATGGCCTAAATCGGTATAATTCCGGAGAAATCGATGAAATAACGTCGAATTACCGCGAATGGTGGTAACCACCGATATAGTTTGTGTACTACTCAATGGGTACAGTTCACAGCATCTCGTGCGTCTAAAATAAGAACCATTAGAGCTATGCAACTCAAACTTTGGAACACGACTTTTTTAAGGATGACCTTTCATGTAGAATAGAAAACTTCAAGTTGAAAATCGGAACATCTACCTTTAAGGTATAATAATAACAGCTTGGGTGTTCGTTCGTTTTATGATTGTCATGATGGTGCTCTAAAGTCTCAGAAATCAATCTTTAAAACTGCTATAAAACGTCGTCCCGTAATACAGTGAATACAATGTTTCGATGGTCGAGGAAGACTTTTGACCGATAGTATATTTTAATAAAAGCCCTATTGTCGTTAAAAGATGGTTTATTAATGAGTGGTCA
The DNA here is from genome assembly GCA_035610835.1 of Ophiura sarsii. Taxonomy (NCBI): domain Eukaryota; kingdom Metazoa; phylum Echinodermata; class Ophiuroidea; order Amphilepidida; family Ophiuridae; genus Ophiura; species Ophiura sarsii. The sequence continues at coordinate 78,996,865 of CM069447.1, read as the reverse complement.
AACTCTCTCAAAGTCTGCTGAGTATAAATGTGATTTTCTACGAATATTGAATTAAGAACAATATACGTATACAAATATGCAGAGCTATACATACATCTGGCTGTGATCTTGACATAAATCCGGCTTTAACAAAAAACGTTTTAAATTTGACAAAAAGGAATACCGAGCTGTTGGTCAATAGCATTTTAGTTCCAGTTGTATAATCAAGAATGTTGAAATCAAACGAGTTTATTGACCTTCCTTTTCCGTTTCCTGGGAGAAAAATCTAATTAAATCGGTGTGTCTGTGGGTAGTTCGTATAAGCGTGTGGTGTTTTTTAAAGTCACATTATTTTTTGATTCAATTCATTTGCGTCTAAGATACCTAGACACATTATAAATTGGAGAACCAGAATAATTGCTCGCAATACGTGATGCATTCAGTCAACCTGTTGAGACCCCTGGTGGTAATCGCGAGGTCCTGTCATATAACTCAACACACATTGACATTACAATAGAGAAAACCCTTAGAGTAACTAAGGCCATGTTCCATAGCTATGTGGACTCGTACCTGGTCCAAGTCAACAAACAAATCGCGTTCTCGTCATTAGGTATTTGGTACTACGTCGTAGCATTGAGACTACCTCTTAAACCCCTTAGGTCCACTCTTTACAGCCAGATCCGTTGAGATTTCTCCATCTTAACTCTATTCCATCTGTCATCAAATGGACAGGTGTAAGCCAGTTCACCCTGGCAGACTGGACTTTTGTCTTTAAGATGGTCTTAATGTTACATCTTGGATTTAACATCGATACCCCTTATTTCGCGTTCCATAAGGGTTTGAAGTAGACTTGATATAGCATCGACATCCACATTCTGGTACTAAACAGGTATAGTGGGAACACGCCCTAATACACTACTTGTTATAGGGATAACACACTAGAGTCGCTCTAGTATAAATAAAGTGTGTACCCAGGCCATTGAAATTAAATGCATGATAGGGGACCAAGTCTGCTCAAAGTGATTTCCGGCCATGCGTTAGAAAGATGGCTTAATGATTTATATCATCGATTAATACCTCAGGAAAATGGAGCTAAAGCCGTTGTAAATATTACCATAATTGTCCAGTTGCGATTTGAATCGGCAAAATATTGTCAGAAAAAAGGTTTATTAATACTTATTCTGATACTTTACCAGCAGGCAAGTCAATCAGTCAAAAAGACTGAATAATTAAACGATGCTAAATCCTCCATTAATCTTCCGGAAGAGATGATTCCACGTGGCCTATCTTATTTTGATCCAGTCTTCAATGGTTGAAAGCGCATCCAATTGTATACGTGATCTGTTTATAACTTCTTTTTCATACGCAGTTAACCATCTAAGCATCCATGTATGGTAGTCAAGTGTGCTGATTGCCAATTCGAATGATTCAGAGATATAAGACTTATAAAATGACGATTCGATTAGGAAGGCGTGTGTGAATTTAACATTTCGAGAAAAGGATGTTCTTTAAACACACTACTTCAATGCCACTTCTGATATCCATGAGTTATTATAATGAATTCCTTATCATATTTCTTCGAGTAAAGTGTACATCGTATAAAACGATGTAAACAGTATTTGTGTGTGCAAAATACTGATAGTCTGAAAATGGATGTCTAACTATCGTTGCCATTCAATACGAAATATCACTCTGTTAAAGACAACTGCAATAAGTTATAGACAACTGCAAATCTGCAATTCGAAATCTAAATGTTTGGATTCGTATCACATACTATATCACATGTCAAGTAAGTTACAACACAACGCGTTGTTCTCGCCGGTTTTCCAATTAATTATTAACTACCTCCTCCAATGTATATTCTCCCTCAAGCCTCTCCTGTTTCAAGTATATCTTATTTATTTTACAATTGTAAAAGGATAGTCAGTCTCATCGTCTTTCACCCTAGTATGTACCCATCAGTTAGCTGGTTCACGCATTAGGTAAAACATTTGAAATCCTCCCAAGGGTAAGCCTATACGTGTTTATCTCCAGGCAAGGAAAATGTTCCCCGTGATGCATTTTCGTCCGAGGAGACACGTGCCGTGCCATGTATTCAATAGTGTTATTGGCGGGAAATCGAATATAATTCCTTATAGGATTACTTGTGCAGATATCGCGTTCTTAATTTTGAAATATATATTTTTTTGCAATTATATCGAGTATGTACTTAGAGTGAGAGATCCATATTGTATAACGCTCCACCTGTGGCGCCGATGTAACCTTTCATATATTTCTATATTGGCAAAGACCATATATCCAATATTACGAAATGTCGATATACATGTTGTAAGAACCGTCATGACCGTATTAACTCAGGGAATGTAGCTATAGTCGAATCAGAAGGCTAAGATTAGAACGATAACAAATGGAATACGTACACACGAGTATCTGATGGGAAGATATTGTCTGGAAATGTATTTTAGTTTGAATCGTCAAGATTGGTTAAGTCGAGGTTATGGCAACTCGACGTAGCTTCATACTTCATAACAGTTGTAATGAACAGTCAATGTAACTAGCCTCTAGCCCCTGTTCTGGTCCTATACATCAATGCATCCGTACATGCGCTATAACATCGGTCATATTCATTTAAGTTGTTCAGTGTGTATTGTGTAACTGGACTTCATCATTATCATTAGTAAACTTGTTTGTCTTTGAAATTAAGCTATCCTAACTAACATCATATTTATGCTCTCCAACAAGGATCCGTTTTTGTTTTATTTTGTAAAAAACACTAGTATGAATAATTATTCACCCTGCGTATCCGTGATTAGGTCAATTGTGAAGCTTTGTACGTATTCTTTATTTTTGCGTGAGTTAAACCAGCAGGCAAGTCAATCAGTCTAAAAAATAAAATAAAATAAACCGCTAAATAATTAAACAATGTTAAATCCATCATCAATATCATGCAACAAGTGATGTCAGGAGAACCATCTTCATGATGGTCATGATACGTGATATTTTATACGTGATATTGTTATAATGTCTTTTTGCAGGCAGTTAACCATCTAATGATCCACGTACGGTAGAATAGTTTGCTAATTATGAAGTCAAGTGATTCTAAGTAATGATACTATAAATGGTGATTTGATTTGGAAAGACGTGTGAAAACTTAACATTTCGTGAAAATGTTAATGTTGATGATTTTACGATGCATGCATATCTATGGGTATTGCTACCCTTTATCAATCGTGAAAATATCGGTCGTTTCTCTGAGTAATGACATCCTAATAAATGATGCCTCATCAGCGACTCCTTAAATACGTAGAATCACCTGTAAAGACCAAACGTCAATTCAAAATCCACATGCTATATTAGTATCACATTCTTGGCGTTACTGTATCACACACCAAGTGAGTTAAAAAACAACACGTTATTCTCTCAGGTTTTCTTTCGTTTTCCAATTAATTATTAATTTATTTTCGTTCCCTAACCCCCTCCTCTAATTTACATTCTCCCCGAAGCCTCTTTCATTACCCGCGCGTGGTTTCGAGTATAAGTAATTCATTTTACAATTGTAAAAGGATAGTCAATCCCATCGTTTTTCACCTTAGAATGTACCTATCAGTTTGGTGGTGCACGCATTAGGTAAAAAGTTCGAAATACTCCCAGGGGAAAGCCTATGCGTGTTTTGCTCGAGGCAAGGAAAATGTTCACAGCGATGCATTTTCTTCCGATGAGACACGTGCCGTGCGATGTATTCAATAGTGCTATTGACGGGAAATCGAATTGAATTCCTTATAGGGTTACTTGCACAGGTATCTCGTTCTTAATTTTGAAATATATCTTCTTTGCAAATATACCGAGTATGTACTTAGCGTGAGAGATCCATTTTTGCAAATCTTCACCTGTGGCACCGATGTAACCTTTCATGTATTCCTACAGCGTGTTCCAAAAACTGGGTGAGCTAATAACTTTTGAAATAAAAAGACACGAGTGCTACATAGTAGAGAATCAGAAGATACCTGAAGTGAATCTGTAAAATCATAAAGACGTTTAAAATTTGTTGAGATATATGGAATGAGTTAAACAAATATTTCCCTCCAGTTTCACTGGAAATTAATTATACATTACATTACGAAAAACATTTACCTCAGTCGGAGCTAGTCAACAAAGCTATAATTGTTTATTTCGTATATTAGAAAGGAAATCATCGTTCTCTTCATTAAACATTGCTGTTTCTTTAATTAACATTGCTGTTGATGGCTTCATCCCTATTCATATCATATCTTTCTTCCACCGCTTATATGAGAGAAAAGACGAATATATAACCCTAACCCATTCGTGTGGAACGGCTCTGTGCTTCTGTCAGAGTGTTGAATCTAGCAAGAGAAGGGTTAGCCTATAGAAACATGAAAAGTGGCTCTATAACCCTTACCCATTCAAGGGAGGGGGTTGTCATATTGTAGCAATGAAGGTAAAAGGTGAAAACACTGGATCGGGACAGATAATGCCAGAAAAAATAGTGAGTGTCGCCCCGGGAATAGAACCCGGGCCACCACGACCGGAGTCCAGGTGACAGAGCATCACGCTACGGGGTCACAATCCCAAACATCACCTTTGGGATTGTGTAAAGATACTAGCAACTAGGGAGGGTTCCACCTGCTCGGTGATTCTGTTAAATTTCATTTGATTAAGTAGGGTTTCTGGGTTAATGAACAAGTTGATAATTTAGTTGTGTGTACCGTATTTACAATTCAATGACTATTTATGTTGTTAACTCTATACGAAAACGGTCGTTATCAACACCTGAACTTACACGTTTGAGTGTTTTTTGAGCCGATTCCGTATGTTAATGTTCCATCCTAAACCAAGTTAACTAACAAAGAAGAAGGAAAATGACCCCTTAGAGAAAAAAAATCGTCCTTCGATTGGTGTTCAATAATTTACGAACGTCGTGTTTACATTTGTAATACTTTCCATGGTTTTAAGTAGAAAAAAAGATCCAATTTGATATCGTTTCGACGAAACATGTTGTGTTATTCTGGTATCATCTGTTAGTGTATAGAGTGTAAGTCCATTAGTAGTTATAATTCATGGATGGCTAGATGCGCAATATTGTGAATATTGCAATCATAACTGTCTACAAAATGTGTTCAACTTTAACAAATGTCTGATTTAATGCTCAGCCCAGATTGCATGACTAATGGAAAACTCGTTATAAGGCAACAGAACATGAGCTGATCTCAAATATAATAACTTCTTAATATTATATGTAGTATATATGGAGCGTGTCGCCTTTATCCATAATAAATTGAACTAATGGGTAGTTAAGTATTGTCTAGAGTAGCTTGAAGGAGTGTTACTGCTATAATTGCCAGATACACAATACTGTGTGGATTGTATTCATGACAGTGTACAGATGTGCTCATCCCATTAGAAGATCAACCTAGATCGACAGACAAATGGCAACTCATTATAAAGGAACTAAAACGTTAATTTAGATTATAACCACTTCTACATATCATGTATGTATTATAAATGGTGCGTGCTACCCGTAGCAAAATACACTAATGGATATTTAAGTTTTGTCTAGAGTGGCTTCACATATTGTTTTACTATTGCTAGTTCTATATTTATGGACACTTGGATGTGTTTAGACTTTAACAGGCTGTCACTTGTCCTCGTCAAACAACATTAAATGTTTGCAACAAATCAGAGCAAGAAACTTTTCGGTCTCGTCGAATCTGATTCACCAGTGATAATATTTGCTGCACATTATACTTTATCGCTTTATAACTAATGACATTAGATTAAACGTACTAAGATTTTGCTGGCGCTCGTGTGTTGTGTGGCAAACATGGAAGCATTTCGATGGTTTCATTTTGTTATCCAGATAAGCTATATAGGCCTACATGATGCAATGTCTTCTGTTTTTATTTGAATATAACTTTGAACAATGCTAATTAACTGTATATATACATACTTGTATATATATATAAAATTCAAAGTTTAGACCTTCCGAGAAAGGGAGTCGTTACTCTGAGTTTCATGCTTAACGCAATCTTCAGACGACAAGGATACTGATTGTGTGACTGGTTAACTCAGGACTAGATTATCATGCATACACTTTCAATGGTGTTTAATCACTAAAAGTGTGTCACACTTCTCCAGTCCGTAAGCCAACCAGACCATTTCTCAGGACCGGTCTAAAAGCTTTTTAACATATTTAGAATGAATATAGTTTCCAAGGTGTTTTTTAAACAGTATTATGGTTTATTCCGTGAGGGCGCTATTGTAGTCCACCCAGGGTTGGTCGACTTAGGGTTGGGCGACTTAGGGTTGGTCGACTTAGGGTTGGTCTACCCCGGGACTGTCTACCCCGGGTGGAAAGTCATGTGGGTATTTCCATCGCTGCTATACATATTTCCGTGATGATTTATTGAATAAAGACATAAATGAGCAAACATTTTAAATTCTATAACATTTACAGAATTCTCTTTGATGGTTAAAACGTGCGTTAGTATTTCCGTGACATATTCTCATTACGATTCCATCGTCCATAAAATGTCCTACGTTATTACGATTGGCGGTAATTCCCCATTGATGTAAAATAAGCACGCACATCGAAGGGACAGTCTGTGACAGCCACGAGTGCAAACGATTTTCCGATTGTTAATCCGAAACCATCAACCTTTAAATTAAACCTGTTCATCGTTCTAAATTCGTAACCAGGTGAACTAATTGCACCACGTTGAGGTTATTTGATTTTAACCCCCTGAGAACTACCGGCCGATTGGTCAGAAAGATGGATACATCATTTATTGCACCAATGAGAGACATTGTTAGAATAATTGTATCCATGCTAAAGACTGGAGTGAACTATTTTAGAAGCAGTATTTCAATTGGTTATTCTAATGAGTATATCAGGAAATTAACCAATCATAAGCATTGTTAAATAGGCAGGTAGTGCCCAGGGGGTTAATACTAGTATGAACTCCATCCACAAGTTGCTTTCAATCTATTGGATTTGGTTAATAACTGCAGTTGCATAAGACATTTGTAACAGGAAAATTAAAATATGATTTTCTTCAAAGCTTTGGTCTTTTTGATAACCTTTGAGTTACTAATGTGGGGAATAATCAAATCACCTTAAACGGATTAATTGTAAGACTCATGGCGATTGAATGTCGCCAGACATGATTAAATAACAATATGAAGTTTCCAAGCGTATGGGTATTATATTAACGCTATACCCACTTGGTAGAATGTGCTATAGGGGGTGCTCCAAGAGATGAAATGTTGTCAAGAACATATGTTACCCTGTTCAAATTATTTTAAGACATACTGGAGTGTTTTTTCTTCTTTCACTGAATCCAAATGGTCTATGCGATCTTATATTAAATTGAGATGTACTGGCCAAAACAAGGGCTAACAGTTCTTACAATATAGCAGACATCATTATCCATGTTATCGGTGAGATGAAACTATGAAAAACGAAAAGATCCAGAAAACAACATCCTATAAGAGAATCGTGTGTTTGTATTTCATATTCTATATCGCTTCAATCTCAGTCCTCTGATGTGCGTATATCGTTCCCACCAGCATGACCAATGAACGATGTGCAGTTTTCACGCGGCAAGCGTCTACAGATGACAGTTCCAAAATTGAACAAAATGTTTCAAAAATGTCAACATTATTTAAATTCATCACCATTTTTGGTAAACACTTTTAGCCGCGTTGAAAGAATTAACATCATCTTCTTAAACGGTGTTCCTCACAGGTTTTTGACAGTATATGACTATACATAAAGGGTGCATCAGCGTCACTGGGGAAGAATTATACAAAATGGAGCTTTTCCTAATTACATGTACATAGTCGGCATATTTGCAAAGAAGATATATGTCAGAGTTATAAACGAGATACATGGGCATTTAACACTACGAGAAATGTAATTCGACTTTTCGTCAATAACACAACTAAATACATCGCACGGCAAGTGTCTCATTGGGAAAATGCATTGCTGCTGAACAGTTTCCTCGCCCTAAGCTAAACACGTATAGGCTTCCCCTTGGGAGGATTTCAAACATTTTAACCTAATGTGTGCTCCACCTAACTGATGGGTACAAGGTATAGGGTGAAAAACGACAGGACTAACTATCCTTTACACTTTACAATTGTAAAATGAATTAGTTATACTCGAAACCACGATCGGGTATTAATGAAAAAGGAAGAAGCTTCGGGGGAGAAAGTAAATCAGGGGAGGGGATTAGGGAACGAAAATGAATTAATAATTAATTGGAAAACGAAAGAAAACCTGGGAGAACAATGTGTTGTTTTGTAACTTACTTGACGTGTGATATAGTAGCACCGAGGATGTGATACGAATGAAAACGTGCGGAATTTGAATTGCAGTTGTCTTTACAAGAGTGATACTAAAGGGGTCGCTGGTTAGATGTGAATTTCTGATAATCATTATTTAACACATAAAGATACGGTCGACATTATTTGATACGATTTCCTCGAAAATAATAGAAAAGATAATTATTTATACCAATTCAAAGGTACGATTTCCTCGAAATAATAGGATAGGGAATTAATTCGTATACAATTAAAGGTACGATTTACTCGCAATACTAGCATGAATAGGATAAGGGGTTAATTCTACCAATTCAAAGGTACGATTTCCTCGAAATAATAGGATAATAAATGAATTCTGCCAATTCAAGGATCACTGAAGTGGTAACGAGGTATGAAGCGAATACAAAAACACATTTCGAATTGCAGTCGGTTGTTTAGAAGTGGACCTAGACTGACATGTTCACAATAGATCCTTTACAATAGCAGCATGATTTAATTCTATATAATTATTCTGAAGCCGTCTATAATAAGGACTTCTGAGAGCATCAATACGCACTCACATTGACTGTTATGCCTCTCTTTAGACGATCATTATAGTTTCCTCAAAATTTCAAGTTCGCACACGTCTTTCATTTTATCTGTTTCTATTTCTAAATTATCATGCTGATTCATTCGACTTCCCAATTAGCGATTCTTTCTACCGTAACGGGATCATTAGATGGTTAAGTGTGTGTATAAAATACATTACATTACATGTAACGTAATTGGATGCGATCATGACTAGATTTAAGCCTCCTTTTCACCACCTCTTGCATAAGATTTATGTGGGATTTAACATATTTTAATTATTTATCACTTTTATTGATTGACTTACCAGCTTTACTTCAAGCAATTATAACACAAAGTATCAAAAGCTGCCTACAATCAGGGGTGTGCCACTGAGCTTGCCGATCGGGTCCACTTTTAAATTGAAGTTAGTCAGCATAGAATTGGTGGCGCTATACCGATAAGGCGTAATTGTAGCAGACAACGCGACGCTGGCCACGCGTCTCTCAGACGACCCAATATGGCAACGGGAGTGCACCATTTTGAATTATTTTTAACAGTCATCGCCCGGTTAACGATAAAAATTCTTCTAATTATGATGAATTTGTCAAAATGATAAGTTTAACATTCGCGATTACGTGTTATTCACTACGAATTCAAAATGTAGGTTTCGCGTGGCCACCGTCGTCTGTGTAAATCTACAGCGCCCCCAAACCTATGCTGACTAACAATTCCGTTAAACCTGGTTAAACATTGTTAAACGCGTTAAACGCCGGTCACGGACGCATTCCGGACGATTACCATAATTTCTTCAAATATGCAAAAGGGACCGTTTTCGCTACGTACGTTAGTATAGGACTTTCCTATCCCAAAATTAATAGTATCCCTGCTACAATCTAGAATGTGTTGTTCCTATCTGTGAAGAAGAGAACGGGATAAAACAGACACAATCCCGGTTTTTCTGTTCATTTTACATAATATTAACACATTTGTTTCCTATCAATAATAACTCCTAGTACAAATTAAAGCTGTTGGTTAATTTATCATAACGGTTTTGGTAACTTTTTGTAAGGTATTAATCGAGCATGCAAACTATAGACCAAACCAAACGATCATTTTAACGCACGACCGGATGACATCGTCAACAGACTTGAATCCGTATCAGGCACTTATATTGCACAGGCGTATGGAAACACTTTATACTTGAGAGACTCTAGTGATAGGTGTAATTACTATAAGGTTGTGTCTATATTGTAAGGTAGCTGTTGTGATCTGTGACAAGACTTTACGATTACCGCTCAAAGAAGATGTTAAGGTATTCCCATAATGCATTGCGTGAACGCCATCTAAAGCTTTTTAGAAATAAGAACAAGTTTAGGAAACAAGAAAAATTAACACTGATAACTAATGTATTCATTGATGTAAACTAGAACCTAAGAGCTCCAACGATGAACGCGGCGCAATGAAATAATGATTGTGTACATATGTCTATGGGAACCGAGACAAATTGGAGACCAGAACTAAGGCATTTTGCAAAAAAACAAAGCATTGTGGTGGTGTCTTTAAAATCTTCTTTGGTTACTACTGCTTCTCCAGTGCTTCTCCACTGGATAATATGTTTAGGTATATTGGATGTATTGAAACTGAAAAGATATGAAATTTCTTACACTCACCTACTACCTACTAAATGTTGATGCAATGTAGTTAGTTCAATTTGAGCAGAAGACATATTCTCCTCCATGTCATGCATGATTAACCACAAAATATTAGAATTTTAGATGTATTTTAAACAATACATTGACATTCTATACTAATCATTGGAATCACAAATGCAGTTTTGTCAGTTAAAAGTCCAATTCTAGTTCAAAAGTGGCCAAAATGTGAGTCTCACTCTTGTTACTCAATAGATCATATCTCGGCACTTAGGTGGTGCAATTATGATAAAAGACGAATAGGGCTTACCAACGGCTTATTTCTTTAGAACAATAACAAAATGGGATGTATTTTAAATTAATTAATTTCATTCCCATGGGACCCTTTTTTTACCTGTACAACGGGTTCAGACATTTTCTTCAAACCCTTTGTAACCATGGTAACTGTTGATGACACTATACCAATGTTGAAACAAAACATAACGTTACGGAATTATTGCAAGATGTATGTCTTATAGCGATTGAACTATCAGTACATAAACATATGAAGTTGTATTGGTTTTATTTTGTAGAAAGTTAGAGGTGAGAATATGTACAAAATGTTGTACACAGTCTATAATGTATGTACCTGAGCATGTTCATCTCATAACCATTAATAGCCCTATCTGCATCTTGACTGATCCAATAGTACAGAAGACAAGAGTTTATTAGACGCTGCCATTTCAAATCTGAGAATTCGGTTGAGGGTTGACCCGGTTTAAAAGGGTAGTTCTGTTACATATTATGGGTATCACTTTCGCCTGTCCAAAGTGGGTATGTTACAATAAAGTCTTGGTGTAGACTCTATCCGCCATGTCTTCCTATTTTTACTCACGGCCCTGCAAGGGTGCTCAAATGTGAAGCCTGGAAAAAATACAGTTCCAAACGTGTACGCTGAAAAACTCGTGAAAAAATATGAGCTAATTCACGCACTATCACGCCACATTGTGTCGGTGATTTCACGCAAGTTTGTGCATCGCGTGACGCGGTTGGGCGCGCTGATTTACCTCCTACAGCCTAGCGTGACGATCGTGTAAACCGCTACAGTTGTCGGCCAGACTTGCGCATGGGTAGTTGAGTTAGAAGTGACCGGAAGTGTCGTGGACTTCCGTTCACTGTTTGGACGTACTATTTTTTCAGTCCCTCTTTTTGGTCCACCATTTTTAAAGATGGCGTCCATATAGAGGGACGCGGGGACACAGTTTAGTATTGGTGTATAACGAGGTATACCATCACACATAATGTTTGCCATCGTACAGGGTGAGTCAAAAAAAAGTTTACTCAACTTCAGCGATTTTTTTAGAAAAAAGTATTTGTTTGTTTTCAAAACAATTTACTACGGTATAAAGACAAATCAATTAGCTTTAATATGAATTTTATCTGGTTTAGATTGGTTGAGGAAAACTTATTTTACGCTGTTTTAAATAAAAGTGACACATTTAACGTCCGAACACGCTTCCAGATCTTGACCATTATATTTTATAAGATACGACCAATAAAAAATTACAATACCGATATCGAAAGGATCAATTCCTTTGTTATGAAATGATTAAAGTGTGGTAATTGTGTCATAAATGGGCCTTAAAGCTGTATATTGTCCCTCAGTGCAACAACCATTAAGCACACTCTCAAAGATCAGGAGAAAGACCAACAAGATGCTGGATTATCAAGTGGGTTTCTATTCATATTATTGTTTTCAGGAATAAATAAACATGTAGAGAGAGAAAGAGAGGGATAGACTATTACTTAGTCTTACTGTGGACATTGACTACTTAATTCTTTTAATAAACAAGATGTGTACATTTTTTACATCATAATCCTAGTAAACATTATTAAGCTCGTTAAGCTTGAAATTAAAAACCGTGTTTTTGGTGAAAAAACAGCTCCTGTACAGAAATAGTCATATTTACTTAACGGTATCATCAAATAGCGTGATTTTTTTCCCCAGATGATAGCAAAGAAATGGCGCAATCATTTAAAGTTTTGTTTGCCTTGATTTTGTGGTCAGAAATATTTTTTTGATTTTTTTTCAATTAGGGTAAACTTTTTGTTTGACTCACCCTGTATAAGTACAATGTTGAATATTCGTAGAAGAGTAGGTATAAGTTGGACATGTTGTAAAGTGTAAACAAACTTTACACAGTGCCACACATTGTGTTCCAGGCTCAATTTGACTTGTCCAAAATACATTAGGCATAGTAGGGAACAGTGAGTAATCGATGTTGCCAAAAAAACTCATGTTGATTAAAAATATGAGGATTGAGCCTTCGACGAAATTTCGTCAGTTCATTCAGAGAATGTAAAATAGTGAAAACACCTGTTTATGCGCCTTTAAATAACCATTACATCAGCATCTCAGTCATATCATGTAATATCACATTATATAGTAGGATATCCACCTGACGATTTGATAGGATACCACATGTGTGTAACCGTATCGCTCGTATGAGTAAGTCAATGCCTAATTATGAGTATTGGGTAAGCTCCATATATGATAATTCATTTTATATGATAATTAATTTGTATTGAAACATCACTGATTGACGCTTGAGGTCTGCACACGTTCAGTGTTATTTTCAGAGATCGTTTAATTTTAGGACGACTGATGATGTGACATTGAATCTACTATAGGCATGTTATTAACATTCCGGTATGGACCACATGACTGGATGACCCTATTGCCTTGCCATATTGGACATACAACAAAAGCTTATACGTTAAATATATCCAAACAAGTGCTATTATGAGCTATCCTGATTGTTAGATCATACGATGCCATTTGAGTGTCTGTGTGTAGTAATTAAATTACATGAAGAATATTGTGAAAGATGCATGGTTGTCTGAGCTGTCCCAGGCAATGACCGTCGTCAACGTGATGAATAGACACGCCATGTCATTTGTTGTACAGTGAACATTTTAAGATTTCATTTGCTCGTCAATATTTGTGTCGTACACTTATCAACGCGTCTGACGAAGTAGCATCTCAAACGTGCCATAGTTAATAATTACGGAATGTTTTGAGACAAGAAATGTGTATGCAATACAACTTCAATTATTGTATCTTCCCATTGAATTCGACATTCGTGGTAAATCTTCCCATTGAATTCGATATCCGTGGTAAATTGACTTACAGACTAGAACATTATCTTGTGAAAGACCTGATTTGTGAAGTAGGGTTTACCGTCTCTGGTTCCGGGCTCTTCAAATACGTAATTCATAATGGCGGGTACACATTAATATTAAAAGCCTAATTTCGAATTCATATGAAGTATCGCCTCACCGGGGCAAATAAACATGTTTTAATTAAACCCGCCCTATGTCAGATAACATCGTATTCAGAGCACAATAGAAATTCACCAATGTTGCTCCGGAAGAATATCAAATTGCAGTTACATAAAACCTTCTCAATATATTAGGTGTGCGTGTGTAGCGATGAAATATTCAATGTCGTTAACATAATCATATCTTTATTTATAATCTAATCAGCCAAGTCAAGATAAACGTTTTAAGTATTGTTAGAAAATCACTCGGCCATGTTTACTCTAGAGAAATCCCGGTAATCTTAACCATCGGTCATCGTTTGGTCATTACACGTGAAATGTTCACTTCCTCCGCAGCCAAATCCGATTAACTACCTATTGAAAGTATTGCTTTGATCCACCGAAATAGCTAATGGCGATAACACGTAGTCTCCTCCACCGAAATAGCTAATGGCGATAACACGTAGTCTCCTTATACGGATTGAGTTAGAAAGGCATACCACTTAAGCCGTCATCGGTCATTTAATGAACTAAATGCCCTCTCCGTCGATACCAGTGTCCATCTAGAATCATCGGTAAGATGAGAATATCGGGTAAGTGTGTCTTGTTGACCAACTCGAAAGAGATTAGGGATCAATGGTCACACGAGTAATATAATGATAATAAATATAATAATAATGATATATAAAATAACCGAATCCTATAATAGATTATAATTACTGCCTCGGCTGAGGTACAAAATACACACTGAGGGCGCCTTCCCAAATTTATAACGTTGCGATAGTAACACTATCGGCCGAGTGCACCAAACTGGCGTAACTTACGAGCGATGTAAGCTACATCGCTAGTACTTATGCCCTAACTACAGCGTAAGTTATTAACGATGTCATTTTGAGAGCAAAACTTGAGAATAAGAACGGAATAGTGACTTAGCGTGATAAATATCCAAATGAATTAACATCGTCCTACTTCAAAAAGAAGTTGTATATCGAAATAAGACTGGGGTGCGTATGAAAGAGGGTATCATCAAAAGTCGTAATGTTTTAGAACCGACCCATTTAACATGGATCACCTCTATAGTAAATCGTTTTACAATAATTAATTTATTTTCGTTCCCTAGACCTCCAGTAATCCTCCTTCTTCCTAAAGCTTATCGTTGATTTAGAAATAGTGAATGGATAGTCAGTCCCATCGTTGTGCATCCGAGTATGTACCTATCAGTTAGTTGGTTTAGGCATTAGGTAAAACCTTTGAAATGCACCCAAGATAAAGCCTATACGTGTTTTGCTTGAGGCGAGGAAAATGTTCACAGCAATGGGTTTTTTCTGGATGAGACACGTGCCTTGCGATGTATTCACTAGTCTTATTGACGAGAAATCGATTTGAATTCCTAATAGTGTTACCTGTGCATGCATTTCGTTCTTAGTTATGAAATATATATTTTTGTTGGCATTTATATAGAGTGGGAAATCCATTTTGATCAACCTCCAACTGTTGCGCCGATGTAACGTTTCATGTATTCCTAGATTGTCAAAAGGTCTGTGCGCAATCTTAAATATTTCCACTTGGCAGGCGACTGCAGACGACATTCCAAAATGGCACAAAATGTTTCAAAAATGTCAACATTGTTGAATTTCATTACCATATTTGGAATCACCATGTAATATTCATTGCAATATGTACAAATATGTCCATTGGTTCAGTAACTTTTGAGATAGACTTTGAAAGTTGGGAAAGGTTTTTGAAAAATCTATTTTGTATATGGTAACATTATAGCCGCGTGGGTAGTGTTTTAAGGAATATTGATATGGAAGATGTTTCGCATTGAACCATGGGAATGCCGCGTACATTAATAATCAACATGATCAAATTAGGGGCTGATACTAAACGAGACAGTATATAAAACACGCACAAACGATCCTCTATTGGGAAGTTGTTTTCTATATTTTTATAGAATTCATCACGCCAGGAACGATGTCGCAGTGATGGCAAATTGCAGTGTCAGACTTCATTAAGGTATTTAAATGAACAAATAATGTAAAAGCTTTTGCCACTGTGTTGGGGTCCGAAAGGTTACTACATGAATACAGAATCTGTTTACGATATATAATCCATCATATTTATTCAATTTGCAATTTGCATTGGATCTGTTCACCAGACGTGGGTCCGTCAGTTTCTGCATTTTATATTCCGTTCGTCTGTTAGTATGTAAAATATGAATACATCAGTAGTTATAACACACCGGATGACTGGCTAGAGAAACACTACTGTGCGAAATGCATTCATGACTGTCTACAAATGTGTTTATCTTTAACGAATGTCTGATTTAATGCTCAGCCCAGATCGAATGACTAATGGAAAACTCGTTATAAAGGCACAAGAATCTGAGCTAATCTATAATATAATAACTACTCTACATTACATTGTGGAGCGTGTCGCCTTTATCCATAATAAATCATCTTATGGATATTTAAGTCTTGGGTAGAGTAGCTTGAAGGAGTATATATATTACTGTGATATTGCTAGCGTGAGTAGTGGATCTATACCTATCTCATGCATGCGTTTAGACTAAGAGAGACTGTCACTTATCCTCGTCAAACATAATTTAATTTGAAAACGAATCGACACACACGGATAGATTTGAAGCTTTGACCTCTTTTGCAAGTAAAGTAAGTTCCGTTGTATGAGGTTTTCACTGCATAGTGTTATCGGCTTAACGTGCGACTGTTCTGTTGAAATCGTTGTCTTCTTTAAAGATACTGATGTATTTTATTAAAAAACATACATTGTGGGGGTTGATCAGAATATCTGGGGTTTTTTGCGACTAGACGTCGAAGACTATTCCATTGTTTAAATTGATCCAATAGTTATTATGGAATAAATATAATGACATTTAAAAAACTTGAATAGGTCGGTTGCATCTTGTATGTGTACGGATATCATCAAAAGTCATAATGTCGTATTAACAAGTTTAATAAGGAAAACCTCTATATATCACCCCCTATAAAACCTCTAAAAACCGGCCATCTCTCAACATGCAATTTTTAAAATTCGCGGCGATCGATAGTCCCGGTGTCGATGAAGTCATAGTTATACAATGAACATGCGCAAATTTGAGCACCGATAACCATGACGTCATCGACACCTGGACTTTCGAACGCCGCGAGTTTAAGGATTGCATGTTTATTCGTGTTTGTGATAAGTATGATGTTTTGTTCTATATAATTACGCAATTTGGGCTCGATAATTATTTTTCTAACAAATAATGCTCAATGTTCTGCTTGCGGGTTCCTTCCTTTAAGGAATATTGATATGGAAGATGTTTCGCATCGAATCATGGGAATGCCGCGTACATTAATAGTCAAATCAGAGGGCTGATACTAAACCAATAAATAATATAAAACACGTACAAACGATCATCCAAAGCAAAGTTGTTTTCTGGATTTGTGTGTGTGAAGCGTGTCGCCTTTATCCATAATAAATAATCTTATGGATATTTCATTTAAGTCTTGTCTACAGCAGCTCTTAGGAGTGTATATATTACAGGGATATTGCTAGCGTGAGTAGTAGATCTATATATCTATCTCATGCATGCGTTTAGACTAAGAGAGGCTGTCACTTATCCTCGTCAAACATAATTTAATTTGAAAACAAATCAAAACACGCGGATAGATTTGAAGCTTTGACCTATTTTGCAAGTAAGGTAAGTCCATTGTATGCGGTTTTCACTGCATAGTGTTATAGGCTTAACGTGCGACTGTTTTGTTCAAATCGTTGTTTTCTTTCTTTAATGATACTGATATCTTTTAACGAAAAGCATACATTGTGGGGGTTGACCAGAATATTTGTTGTTCACGACTGGACGTCGAAGACTATTCCACTGTCCATATTGTTGTCTGCTAGATATTTCCGGTGCATTTATGTACAATATTAATATCACAGAAAACACAAACCTGTGTTATTTGGTAAGATATTGAGGTTACAGTCTACACATAACCAATTACACAAATGTCAACTAGCATTCTTAAACAGCTAAAAATGTCATTGGTTCTCAGATAAATCGGCGTCATTTAGATGAGACAATTGAACACGGGGAGGTGGGGCTTACGTTAAGAGTGCGTCCGACCTTCACAATGCGTGGTTTTGTACTATAACTCGCTCTTTTGCAGTGCGTCTTTGGCGCCTTTCCCTGCGTTTATGCCGGCGACGCGACGCTCACACATGGTGTACTCATCGCATAGGATTGGATGGAATGTTTGTGGGTTATTCGATCCTGGCAGGGGTAAAAGTTGTCAAATGTGGACAATAAAATGTACTTATTTCTTGATAAATGTCTTAAGTATATGATTGTTTAAGAATGAGAATAAAGGTATTGTTTTCAGACAGTATCCGTGTTATATTGTCTGAAATAAATGCGTTCGGTATAGTATTAGTTTTTGTGTAGAACAACTCCGCCTGCGGCATCGTTGTTCTACTTAAAATAATACTATCGTCCGCATTTATGTCAGACAATTTAACACGGGTACGGTCTAAAAGCAATACCGTTATTCTTTAATTCTAGACCTTTTTCTGTATATTCAAAATAAGGGTCAAATTAAATTCAAACGCTGATGGGAGTGGGCGCTAGCCACAACATTATTTGGTGGTGTGGGATCATCACGCCTTCAAAACATTGATTAAGTAAATGTTTGTATTATTCATAGTCGCTATCAGGTCAAACAGTTGCATTCAGGATTCTGCTAAACGACATTGTATCAAGGTATATAAAGCACTCCCTGTACATGTGTTCCACTTTAGTTCTGTATGCGACTCCAGTGATCCAAGAGTTATTATATATAGGATGAATATAATGACATTTAAAAAAAGTTAAATCAAAAGTCATAATATCGCATTAGCGACCCATTTAACATATTATTTAACAGGAAAAACCTCTACATTCTAAATTCTACATTTACATTCATATCATATATGCACCGCTATACTACACCCCACGGTAAGTATGTCACTAAACAGCACGTTATTCTCTCGATCAGGTTTCACAATGAATTATTAATTAATTGTTGTTCCCTAGCCCCCACCTCTAATTTTCCTTCTCTACGAAGCCCCGTTCTTATTATTTAACAGCGCGCGGTCTCGAGTATAATTAATTCATTTTGCAATGGTAAAAGGATAGTCAGTCTCATAGTTTTTCACTCGAGTATGTACCCATCAGTTAGCTGGTGCTCACATTAGGTAAAACATTTGAAATCCTCCCAGGGGTAAACCTATACTGTGTTTTGCTCGAGGCGAGGAAAATGTTCCCAGCAAATGCATGTATCCAGATGAGACACGTGCCGTGTCGTGTATTCAGTTGTGCTATTGACGAGAAATCGAACTGAATTCCGTACGGGGTTTCTTGCGCAGGTATCTCGTTCTTAGTTATGAAATATATCTTTTTTTGCAATTATATCGAGTATGTACTTAGAGTGAGAAATCCATTTTTATGAATCTCCACCTGTGGCTCCGATTTATTGCTTCATGTATTCCTATATTGTCGGAAAGACAGTGCGCAATATTAAGGAATAATGACGATATTTCGCATTGAATCTTGGGGATGCTGCGTACGTTAATAATCAAATCAGAGGGCTGAGACTAAAGCGATACAGAATATAAAACATGCACAAACGATCGTCCAATGCGAAGTTGTTTTCTGGATTTGTTTTATAAAATTCATCTTGCATTTATGTCAAATTGTAGCGTCAGAATTTAAGTTGTTAATGAACAAATAATTTAAAAGCTTTTGCCACTATTCTGGGGTCCGAAAGGTTAACCCTCGTCCTCCTCAGACGTTTTTGTAACACTGTTAAATAAGAGGGTTGGGGTAAAAAATCCAAACCGAAATGTAGAGTATGCTTTTTTGGGTACAATGGTATAGCTAAAGGTCCCCACTTCCCATACATACCAAAACAAGTACAAACATCCCACGCATGAAGTCACAATGACGTCACTAAACATGGCCGACCTCAAAATACCGCCGTATTCGTCTGTACAGTGAAATATAGACCAACATTGAAATGTTCGCCCAAAAAGTTCAAAACATAGAAATTTCACGCGATAGTTTGCTTTTAAGTGAGAGAAATGATGTTTCTAACATATTTACTGTAAGATTAAGGACCATACAATTAAGATTTCAAAATGGCGATAACAAAATCGGAAAGTGGTAACCACGTAACGTAACAAAATAACTACTGCCAAATCAAGTGTTCGACGATGGACGAGGAGCGCCAAAGTTAGCCTTTTGGAACGGTTTTGATTTTTTTTCCAGCAAAATTGCAGTAAATTAGGGTAGGGGGGGTTACGCCAAAATAAAAATAAATTAGAGGGGTGAGCTACATGTATCAACGTGATAATAAAAGCAATAACATTGAATACAGCGGTTTGATCTGAAAACGAGTATACACACTACATACTTAACCAAATCCATTCGGGACCAAGAAATGATCTCGTTAACCGTTAATGCAGCAATTATCTCAATAAGTAAACGCAACTGTCATTGCTTGTTAAAGAGGTCGAAGTTCCAATTTTCTATCCGTTTGTTTTTCATTTGCTGCAAAATTGAATTATGTTTGACGAGGATAAGTGGCAGCCTCTCACGGACCTAATTCATCCATGGGCTCGAGATGTATCCAGAACCCGCGCTAGCAATTATCACAGCAATATAAATATATATACAGGGTGTCTCAAAAAAATTAGGACTCTGTTTCATGATGGTGTAATTGTTATTATAATCATTGGACCATGACCAATTTAGTCTCAATGTAAAGCCCAATTAATTAGTATGATATCCTGAAAATATAAGATCAATCCGATGCAAAATAAGAAAACTAGCGTACTTTGCTTAAACCATGTCATTTACTGGTTTGTACAATGGGATCTACATGTACAGACCAGTAAATAACATGGTTTACGTTTCAATACGTTATAATAATTGTCAACATAGTAAATAATCTATCAGTCAATAGCAAAGTTTAGTTTGGTAATCCATTTAATTCTGGCACAAATCAATACTTGCTAAATAAATCCGCAAAACAGATGTATGCATATTCTGTGCAAATTTAAAAGAGTTTTGTTAAACAGTTCTCGAACCCACTGTGGATGGTTCATTGAGTTACAAGTCGAGCACTTTCATGTTACTCGACTGTTACTGTGTGAATTCCCATTGTACAAACCAGTAAATGACATGGTTTACACAAAGTAGCCTACGCTAGTTTTTTTTATTTTTCATCGGATTGATCTTATATTTTCAGGATATTATAATAATTAATTGGGCTTTACATTGAGACTAAATTGATCATGGTCCAATGATTATAATTACAATTACACCGTCATGAAACAGAGTCCTGGTTTTTTTTAGACACACTGTATATATATATAATCCTTTGAGCTACTCTAGACATCACTTAAGTATCCATTAGTACAATTTATTATGGATATATAAGCGCGACACGCTTCATAAGGCATATATAACATAAAGTAGTTATTATATTATATATTAGCTCGGTTTTCGATTAGTCATGCGATCTGGACTGAGCATCAACTCAGACATTCGTTAAAATAAACACATTTGTAGACAGCCGCGTGGTATAACTACTAACGGCTTCATACTCTGCATACTTACGGGCGACAAGATAATATTGCGGACAGAATATACATATATATATATAAAATGCAGAAAATGTTCGAAACCACACTCAAATCTTATTCATTCAGACACTGTTCAAAATTAACACAAGATTACCCTAATTTGTTTCCCTTTTGGGCTACGATTTATAATACCTATCACTTATGTTCCTTACTGTGTAAGTTGAGAGGTAGCTCTTTAAATGTCCCCGTTGAAGACGCTGTAGTTGTTTTCAAATAAGGGTCAGTTGGCAAGTGTTGGTAAACCAATTATTACAAAACCCTAACACGAGACGGGTTGAAAAAGCACAACTTTTCTCATTGGCATTTCTGATATAAATCAAACTGAATGTGACACGATCATTTCTCTCTGAAGTACTTAACCAGGCTCGCAGAACAATAACCTGATAATTAAAAGCGTATGGTGATGGCTTATACTGACAATACTAACGGACACTTACTGATATATCAGATAACCTACATTGATTGGTTGGTTTTCTTTATCAATATTTGAAATGCAATGTCCAAATGTGTACCACTCTCTAATAATTGTCGCCGATTGCGCTTAAACATAAAGAACAGCTACCTACTAGATTATAAAACAGGAAGCAATTGTTAATGTCTGCACATTCAGACATTTTACTTTTACTGCACTTTGATTATCTGAATCATTCAGTAGCAGTAAATACTCATTGAACACTATGTACCACGCAATAACACAACTGACCGATCGACTCACGCTATCCAAAGACTCTTTTCAGAGCCACCGCAACTTCCGATAATTAGTATAAAAAAACCCATCAGATGTGTTTGCGTATGGTACACAAAAACAAAAACTATTGTTTCCAAACCATAATAATATGGTTTTTCCTAGCATTATTTCAAAACGCTAAATACTATTTTACAATAAAAGGCAGGTCCACATGTTTATGAAAAACAAAGCTCACATCATTTATCAACACATATTTAGAAACTTGATATCATACAGATCTCTTAATTATCTTACCCTATCTTTAGACCAGGCATTCTCAAATGGTGGCGCATCAAGGCATCCTAAGTGGCGCGAGAGTGGTTACATTTTGTTTTAAACAAAAAATCATATCATGATATAGCCAGATTTCATAGGCCCATGACGGTCGTGGGCATGTGTAGCACTGGACTCATGATCTTAAGGTTGTGGGTTCGAGTCCCGCTGTGGTCAACATGTTGTGCTCTTGAGGAAGGCACTTTACCGCAATAACTCCTCTCTACCCAGGTGTATTTAAATGGGTACCGGCATTCTTCAGTGCTGGGAAGGTAACAGAATCGCTGTGGAGGAGGTGTAGCGAGCCCCACACAGCAACATTATAAAAAGGAGTGAGGCTGACCCTATCGCTTTGAAAGGGAGATGGGCACTCCGCTCCTGGTATTACAGGATCGACCGCCTTTACCTTTATGACGGTCAGATGTGTAAAGACAGCAATTTTTCGCGCGCATGTGCCCTCAAAAGAGTAAATTAATTAGTATGTTGCCTACAGACATATGTTAAAATATTTTATGAAGGGAATTTTGCCATTTTAAATTCTAACAAATATAACCAAGTGGAGCTTCAACAAGTTGGTTACTAAAATGTGGCGCATCAGTAAATCTAGTTGAGAAAGCCTGCTTTAGACAAATTAAAAATGTAAATGATTTCATGATGCAAAATTTCTTTTTCGAGACACCATAAGAACCTATTTAGTGAACAGAACACAATTTTGATCTTTCTTTTGAGATTGAAAGAAGGTTCCAACCTATTACCCATCTCTTGTCTAATATTCTGAAGTATAGACGTGAGTATTATTACACAGGACTTACACAGGTTCCGTATGTGTATTGTAACTGCTTTAAATGCACTCTAAACAGGCACGGTTGCATTAACAGACAATTACGTATGTGATTGTTGGTTAGGAAGAACAATTATAATACAGACACAAGGTTGTCATGGAAACAAACACTTCGCTCGGAACTGGATTTATAAGACGAAAATGTGTGGAGAAATTGTTAACGATATTCAGGCATTTCATTAAAACAGATGCGTGCATATGGTATACATGCCGAGGTGGAATACTTTTGTATTGCATACTTTAGGGCAGAAATGATTACCGTTATGAGTGCACCGATGTATTAGGCCAAAAAAAAAAGAAGGTTTGTCTCAGATGACATGAGAGACTGAAAATCTAATGCGGTCTGCGGATTTTTTTTTGATTTTTTTTTTTCAATTTAGACCTGATCGTCATTTGTTTGGTCAAAAAGTTGGATTTTGCAAGATTTTTTTTATTTGAGAAAATTGAAAAAGAAAAAAAAATTGGAAAAAAAATTGAAACAAAATTGAAACAAAATTGAAAAAAATCCACTAAAAAAAAAGCTTACGCGGGCGGTTTCGGGAATGCGCGCGGGTCATCTGAGACAAACTTTTTTTTTTTTGGCCTTAGGGGTTCATTGACGTTTTGTTGATATTCACCCAAGATCTACCCGATTGTAAGCTCGAAAACACATCATAAATCGTATTGACGCTTGAGTTACAGGGTTAGTTTGTTAATTAAGAAAAGTCGTGATTGGATCTCTATTACTGCATGTTCTGGAATATGTGTTTCATATAGATTTCAGGGAAAATACACGCTTACTTTTAGATGTTCTGTAAGTAACACAACAGCATATATCTTGTTTAAGGGTGTTCACTAGTTTCATTGTGTTATCGCCATTCCGTGGATTGGCTTTAGAATACCGGGTTCTACTAAAATCGTTTTACCAATTGTTATAACGCAATGGTCGACTTTTAAACAACAAAAAATTGAATGAAACCCAAATATGTGGTCTTTTGTGGCGCTATCATTGATTTTGTATATGCATAACTGCAATGTCTGTGGCGCTTTCGCTGAACAAGTGGCCGTTCTTTCTGACTCACCCTGTATGTTAATAGATCCTTCTGACACAGTGTCCCACATAGATGCATACTGCAAAAGTGACAGTATGCCAATTAGATATAACAATAACCCGTAGCATTATTAAACATAAGACAATATACTTGAATGTCCTGTAATCCATATTTCACAGAGCCCAGGGTCCTATACCCCACATCAATCTTCATGTATTACAAGCACGTAATCTATGGTGAAATCGTCATTTTACTTATATAAAGTACATCTTGTCTAAAATCCATTTAAGGATGAGTTCCGGAAAAATTATTTGGTTAGAACTATGTTTATCCGAATCGGCAGGCATCTCAGTGGTTAGAGCGTACTTTATTAACCGTTATCAATAAAGAAAAGGGTGCTTTTACCAAACCCCATAGATATTGTACTTACTTCATGGCATTTTTACCATCTATAGAGGAAATTACCCGTATAATAGGGTAACTGAAAAAATCGTTGGTATTAACGCACAGCCTACTTTATACCGCATACGGTACTTGACTCCCGGACTTGTCTGACCGAACTATGTCAATGGGCAAACCATCATGTTTTAGGACGATGTTTCAAGGCTATATCCGACGTCCATTAGACAGCAGTTTGCCGACCTTAGTGTTAAATTGGCCTGAGGACAACTTTCTAAAAAAATCAATGGGCCGACGGTGCGTCGGCCATGTTTGACTGACCGTTAATTATGAGACATGATGTTTACCTCAACTGACGTTTCTCAGCGGGTCGGGTCAGCCCCATATAGCCGACGTCCATTCGACAGCAGTACGCCGACGTTCTGTACTTCACCTAAATATGACGTCCTTAACGCGTCAGTAGACCGACGTATATAGGCCATGTTTGACCAACGTCATGCCGACGTTTAAAAGACGTCCATAATAAGTCTTCATTTACTGACAGAATTGACAGTTTTCGGCGACGTTAAGCCGACGTCCATTCGACAGCAGTACGCCGACGTTCTGTACTTGGCCTAAATATGACGTCTTTATAACGTTATTGAGCCGACGTTTTGTAAGCCACGTTTGTCCAACGTCGAGCCGACGTTTAGTGGACATCCCCAATAAGACCAACATAATTACGGTCTTTTGACGACCTACAACCGACGTCCATACGACGGCAGTAGGCGAACGTACAGTACCCGACGTATACTCGACGTTCTGACGACGTCAATGGACTGACGTTTTGTTAGCCAATAAATACCAACGTTGTGCCGACGTCGGCTGGACGTCTCAAATAAGACACGACGTCCAGCCGACGTTACCGACCAAAACCCGACGTCGGCCCGACGTATCTGTGTTATCTGGGGTCCGCTGTACTGTTCGGAATAAACGTCACTGGTTCGAGTTCCGCACCGGTTCATGCCCTTGATTTTTAGTTGGGATATGGGTCGAGGCTTGTTATATTTATTTGGGTTTTTGAACATACGTTGCCTGTCTGTTATTTACTTACATGTTTAAAAGTTGCCCGTTAAAATGCCTATGTCATACCTATATAGTGTGTATAGGCAACACTGCCCATCCTTAATATAGGGCGTAGTATACATACTGAAAGTTATATGGAAGTGAATAAGCTCT
>CM069447.1:78495877-78965877 GCA_035610835.1 Ophiura sarsii | reverse complement strand
GGGTAAGGTATGATTCAAATCGGGCATGGATAGAACACACAGAAAAATGTTTACATAATTATGTTAAATATAGAACTCCATAATTATTATGTAAACCTTTCACACAGTATTTGTGTATAAAATACACAAGTTATGTAAAAATAACTTGTGTATTTTGTACACAACTTAATTGTGTATAAAATACACAAGTTATTTTTACATAACTTGTGTATTTTATACACAAATACTGTGTGAAAGGTTTACATAATAATTATGGAGTTCTATATTTAACATAATTATGTAAACATTTTTCTGTGTGAATATTAGCTAAGATTCAATATACACATTCAAATTGCGTAGCATACAGAGTATTGATACCCTATATATTTAAAAAAACAAATTTGCTGCAACATTTCTTTCCCGTTTGGGTTTAGGGTTGGGGTTAGGGTTAGGGTTAGGGTTACAGAGGAACCTCCTTAACACAAGGTTGCCTAGGCCTTGCATTTTAGTTGGTATTAACATTAATTTGTGTTATCCAGTCATTTTATAATGGTAACATATAAGCTTGGGACTTGAATAACACTTTGTGTTAACAAGAACGTTATGTTACCAGAGTTTGTGTTAACGAGGTTCCACTGTACAAATGCATATCAAAATATCAACTCAATGTTTATGAAAGAGAGGTCAAACTATGGGGACGGATGTTGCCTACTGACTCAGGTCTGTATAGTACACACAGAAAACACTATGTAAAAAATTATGTAAATATAGAACTCCATAATTATTATGTAAGAGTTTACATAAAACATGTAATATATACCCAAGCTTGTGTAAATTCCTATGCAAAAGCTTAACACAACTGTTTACATAGTATTATGGAGTTCTATTTTTACACAGATTATGTATTTTTTACATAATTTGTGTAATTTTTTTACATAGTGTGTTCTGTGTGTATATCGCACATTGTTGGTGCCGATTATTAAATAGCTATCATATACGCTCCTGGTGGTGAATCGTGCTGCGTTTTCTCAATCATTTTCTGGTTTAGTTACGACACTAAACCGTCCATCAAAATAATTGCCTAACTTGGTTTAGAAAATAGAATAATAAAATCGAATACACACCATTTATGTTGTCATTTGTGTTTGTTCATAACATGCTGCCCCCTTACATGCCATATGTTAAGTGTGTCCATATCATATATCATTCTACTTAATAAAGGTCATCTCTCTTGGTCTATATACTTGTCTTATATCATGTTTCTTTTGGTGCGCAGCTGAATATCATGCAGCCGCATAAACAAAAGTAAACGAGCAATTAATGGGTTTTATTCGTTTTTGTTCTCTACTTATTGAACCACAGCGCGACAGCTTTATTTGGATACGATGAACCTGTGGAAATACAATTGTCAGTAATTCAACATATTGAGAAAAATAGACTTTAAAAGGGAGGCAAAGAGGAAGTTACAACGGAAATAGTCAATAAAATGGGAAATGGGTAGTATATTTCGTAAAGAAATTATGCAAATATGCAAATAACACACCTCTCTTCCTCTAGTTAGTAATCGAATCTCCCGGGTCGAATCTTAGGTTTGTGATCACCATTAAGATTGATATAAGAGGCTGAACGATATATATAGCAAATGACAAAACTGTTTTAAGTATTAGAAACAAAAATTAAGCCCGCGCCCACATAGCACACCTGTTTTTGTTTAGTTAAATATCTAAATTACTGTCCGAGTGATCCAGTCACGACACTAAAACTTCCATCAGAAAAATTGCCTAACTTATTGTAGACAATTGTGTAAACCAATGTAAACCATTTATACTGTGATTTGTATTGATTCATAACATGCTGTCCCCTTACATGCCATATGTTAAGTGTGTCCTTATCATATATCAGTCGACTTAATAAAAGGTCATCTCTCTTGGTCTATTATACTTGTCTTATATCATGTTTCTTTGGTCTGCAGCTGAATAAGACGCAGCCACATAAAACAAAAGTAAGCGAGCAATTAATGGGTTTTATTCTGTTTACATTATTCTCTTATTAAACCACGCGGCATCTGCTTTGTTTGGACACGATACACCTGTTGAAATGCAATTATACTTGTTAATGTCAGTAACTCTTAAATATCGAGAGAAAAACACATCCAAATATTTAGAAGAGAGACATATCGTTTAAGTACAACGCGGGAAATAGTCGATAAAATGGGTAGTTTATCTAGTCAAGCATGGAAACGGTAATTCGTCGGAAACGGCACAGATAAATATGCCAATAACACACCTGTCTTCGTTTAGTTAATCGAATTGTATGGCTAATGATCAACATCATCAAGATTGATGTGACATTGACGACAACACTGTTTGAATTATAAGACAAAGCAGAAGCCCGCACTCGTTTGCAGATGGATGTTTGCTGTGCTATAAACAGACCATTGATGTATGACCATGCAATGCAATGCAATGCAAAATATACACGATATATTCTGATTCAATAGGGGTAATTCTTGTCTCGGTATATATAGAAACATCGTACAACTTATTAGACAGCTATTATATATAGATCACTCAAGTGTACGGTAATCTTAACAAACTAGCACATCCTTACAAAATACAACATTTATAACAAACGGACCATCGCAACTGTACTATATTCTATTTGGCTTCCTCTGGACAGTGACGTACCTTAACAGGCGCAGCTTTTACGCACGCGTATGTATCTTTCCGTCTTTCAACGCTCGTGTGTATACGCCAGCGCCTCGAGTAGGCGCGCGCGTTATGTGCTGCAATTAGTATAATACGCAGTTACGTCACTGTCTCGTGATGGCCACATATGATAGTGTGTAGAGCATGATTACATTACTGGTTCAGCAACATATGACATTCTGATTGTTGGCAACGCTTGCGGTTTATGGTTACAAATGCATATCATGTAAAGTGACAGACGTTAATGTTACATTAAAGCTGCATCAAGCCCCCGAAATCGGACACATTGTGTTATATAAAATGTTCAACAATTAAATCTTTCCATTGTGTTTGTTTTATGTTGGCTAATGATGATCCATTGTAAACCAGAAATATAGTTTAAAGGTGTTGAGATTTTAGTAGCATTTGGGATGATACATATTTCATTCAAGAGCATTACCGAGATGGTTCTTCCAATTATAGAATTGCAGTTCGTTGATACATTATATTTTCTCAATGGTCATGAACTAATTGGAAGAGACCTAGAGTTTCACGTCTCACATAGATTGGTTTGATTACCCCCATTGATCACCATAATAGTACCCGGGAGAAATCAATTGTCAATATAAATATTAGCCTAACAGACATAACTATTTGAAAGCTAAGTACAAACACGATCCGTTCGCGGATAACACAAGGTTTAAAGTATTATCCGAAAAGCTGAAATGTTAGTCGCGCGGGTGGACAAATTGATGGTGGTACCGCTGTGACCGGGTAAAAGTGTGCTCTACGTGAGTGTATTGTAAAGGTGTACTGTTACCAGTGCAGGAGTTGCTATATAGTACACAGGACTGTACAAAGTCCTTACCTTACGTTTATGGTAGCGTCGATTTACTATTAAAGATGCACCACGACCGGTTGTTGATTGATTTTCGACTTAAAATATAGTTAAACAAAAGGTAATGAATGGTCATTCCCACTAGTTAGAAGTGGTCTTGATTGGGTACGTACTCCGATACATGCTTACTTTTACGAATCGTTATTGCATTATATTAGTTATTCAGTTCACTTGCTGTGTAGACGGTTCAAACTCGCTATAGTCATAAGGGCCACTAGTCATAAGGGTCGCTAGTCATAAGGGTCACTAGTCATAAGGGTCGCTAGTCATAAACCCTAACCCTAGCCCTAACCCTACCCTAACCCTAAACCTAACCCTAACCATACCCTACCCTACCCTAACCCTACCCCTAACCCTAACCCTAAACCTACCCTAACTCTACCCTAAACCTAACCCTAACCCTAAGATACTTTTATGACTAGCGCACTCGTAGTATAGGAAAATACACGTTATGACTAGCGACCCTCCCTTATGACTAGCGGGTAGACCCGTGTAGACACTGGGTCAAAATAAATGCACTTGCACATCGTGAGCCAATGAGAAATAGATGCATGAGTAATTGCTGACTAGACGGAAAAACATGAAACACAATACTCCATCAAAGTATCACCATTTTATCTAGCTACCATACTTGCTTCGTCGCCTCGTGTAGCCCGAGGCTAGGTGGATGTTGGCGTCTGGCTCCAGCGCCTTTCTAAAGACTAGATACCCAGGGAAAACATGAAGATCCGAAAGAAGTGACCAACTGAGACTTTTTGTCGTATATAAAAAACAGCCCTTGTAGTATTTTGTCAGATCCAATAAGTAGCCATCATTTGAAGAGGAATCTTTTGAGACATAGCTGTAAAAGTAAGGAAAATCAGGCTATATTGAATATAAGCATCGGGGAATTTAACTGATCTACGATAGGAAACGAAATGCCAGCTATTAAGAACATGTGATTGATTCGAATATTAACAAGAGCTTAATATTCAAAGTCAAACCGTCAACGTCAACGGATTCATTTACATTGCAGAGCTACAGGCAAATTGATCATTAACATATTGTAGAGGTGAACCAATAGTGAGACTTCGATGCAAAATCCATATTATGTTAAGTTGTTATATTAGAGTACTTTAGCTGTCAGACCACATTAGACAATCAGCCCTGTCAATAATATTGAATCATCTCCTTACCTGACCAGACGAAAAGCAATGAAACATTATACTGCTTCAATGTATCATCATTTTACCTTACAACCAAACCTGCTTCGTCGCCTTGTGTAGCTCGAGGCTAGGAGGATGTCGGCGTCTGGCTCTAGCGCCTTTCTAAAGGCTAGATACCACAAGAAAAACATGAAGATCCGGAAGAATTGACCACTGCGACCTTTTGTCATATATCAAGATATTGCCCTTAGTATATTGTCATATCCAATAACTAGCCATCATTTGAGTAGAAATCTTCTGAGACATAGCTGTAGAGGAACACGGGAGAATCAAGCAATATCAAATATGGGCACCGGGGAGTTTAGCTGATGCACGACAATAATAATATATATTAAGGTGAAGTGATAGTTACTATCTGTTTAAGTAATGTTTTATTTCAATTTACGATGAGGCACTGCTCACTTTAGGCATGAGTTAACCTTTGAACACCAACAACTAATTAAGATTATTGAAGAAGATAATTGGGAAAAAAGAGGATTTTAGGTCCAGATACTGGTATACCAGCATCGTTCAATACTGGAACATAAAAGTTGCCAGAATCACTCGATACTGGTACAATTGTAATATCTCAATATCGGTCGATACTGGAACACTAAATTGTGTCCAAGTATCGGGGCGGGGGTGGAAGGGGGGGGGGGGGGGGGGGGCGGGTACACGTGCTTACAGTAATGTAGTGGTTTGTCCTATTTTATATGTTCCAGTATCGCACGATACAGTCCATAATCTGGGACATTAAGTACATTTCCCCCCGATAGTTCGGTTTAGTATTCACTTACGGCACTTTCAACTTAGCTACAGGGTGTCCCAAAATAACTGTGCACGTGTTTACCCAACTTATTGACCATGAAGTTCTAAAATTTGGTGTAACATGTGTATACATATTGAGAGGCTAAACGCTTGGCTTTCAGATGCCGTTTATGCATCTGATTTGGTTTTACACCAACTTTTAGAACTTCATGGTCAATAAGTTGGTAAACACGTGCACAGGTGTTTTTGGGACACCATGTAGTACGCCAATTGCACTCATGGAACGAGTTTGTATGCTAGACAGTCAGAAGAAGTCAGCCAATGCTGTTGGGAAAATATTAATTCCTTAAGTAACCTTGGTCATCTGTATATCCAACGGCTCTTGCTGTTTGACAAGTACATTAATGTTAATCCTTACATAAGTTATAAGTTGAACTGTAATCAAACATGACGGGTTATTCGATTCCCTTATCAATAATAAGTATCACTGTGTTCCGTTGCGCGAACATTCACCAAAATGAAATCACATGCCATTATTGGCAATGCTTTATCACATACTTTAGTAACGGTAGACATCAAAAAGAAATATATATGTGTGCTGTATAGCCTGAGGGCAAACTTATTTGTCAGACCGGACTTAAATCCACTCATTCCCATAGTCATGCTTTATTGCTCTATTCTGCCGGCGATCCGGTTATGATTGCAGACTAAAGCGATATTCCCAATTATGTAATGGCAAACATCATGTATCATGTGTCTTCACCGAATAAGATATATAGCTTGGTATAAGTCATTGGCCTGACAACTTGAACCATTAAAGTTCCATCGTGTTGGATTATTTGCCGCCCAAACGTGATGCTCCGTATCCGTTAAGTATTTTATAATGCACTATGGCCAATACGAGTTGCCAATACGAGTTGCTTTACATAGAGGAATAGACTCCTATCTAAATTAAACGCGAAGTTGTCATCTTATCTAAACATGGGTATGGGGTCTGGCCATTGTTCTGAGAAATGTGGCATGGACGATGTGTTTACGTCTTAAAACAGTGCACCTCTTGTTGGAATGAGGCCTTTTCCGTTATGAAACCTGTAAACAGAACAGCACCATTCCATCTGGTGCATGAATGATCTTGATTAACCAACACCAACATCAAAATGAACTGCATTCTGTTTAAACACATCAACTACTCGTTGATTAAGTAATAGTTTGTTTTCATTGTCTGATATATTTTTATTTCAATTGAAATTGTTTTGTATGAATTAAATATAACATAACATGGCCTGTTTTTAAATCCAGAAAAAGTTCGTCATATTTCCAAGGCAATTTGAATTAATATGCCATATATTCTTTAGGGTATAGCAAACCAGCAAACTCAAGATTAATTGACCTCCATAATGCAGTGACGATCGAAAATGAGACGACTTACTTGAGAGGTGGGATTCGATATACCACTAACACGATCCGAATTCTTATTTTATACGGATTTCCCACCATAGTCCATGGTCACCACACCAAACAGAGATCGGAACAATTTTACAGAGACCGTCGAGTTGGCTGTGTCCGTTGTTCATTTGATAGCAATAGTGTTTGTAACATGTCTCTTTATTACACAATATTTCGTTTCTATCACGAAATCGCAGTTAAACCCGGCATATTATGTGGCCTTCCTTAACACTTTCCACGCCGCTATTAGTTTCACCATATACCAAACAGCTTTTCAGAAACCTTTCCAAAATGTCAAAGCCTATCTTAAGGATTACTGAACCAATACAAGGCATGTTTGTACTTATTTCAATGTATTTCTCATGGTGATTCCAAATATGGTAATTAAATTCAATAATGTTGACATTTTTGAAACATTTTGTGACATTTTGGAATGTCGTCTAGACGCCTGCTGCGTGGGAAGTGTTAAATTGTAGGAGACATCGATCATTATCTTTACTGTGTAAGAAAATGATCCTGCGTATACCTAAATTGCTGCGTGAGAAAAAAGTACACGACTACACACGCCACTAATTATTTGACAATTCCTCCTTTGTCCGTTTTCTGCAAATCATGTTGAATTGTTTGTTATCTAGTCCGTAGTCAGGTATTAGTTGAGGAAATGATACTACTCATATTGTACTTTCCCCCAGCACCCAGTAATCCAGTGGTTAAGTTATGACATATACACTCTTATCTTGGCGAGATCGAAATGGGTTAAACAACCTTAAACAACCTTAAACTCTGGTAGTTTCGTTATTCCTCCCTTCTAATTATTGGTTAACGACCGTTAATTTTCGGTCAGTTTAACTCTTAATCAATTATTGTTTTAAACTTTTTAACCAATTAATGTTTAAAACGCTCTAACCAACTAAAAGTTTAACAGTTAACTAACTTGGTTGCTTAACACGTTTAACCAATAACTGTATAGGATTTAGTATAACGCTTTATACTATTGTTTATGGAATCAACAGTTATTAACCAGTAACTGTATAGGCTTTATACTGTTATTGTTTATGGAATCAACGTAGTAGTCCAGGGTTATTGGCAAGTTGGAACCTATCATCAGAGCTGACAGCGATAGTTGAAGGTAAGATTATAATATACGTTTTGCAATTACACAAATCAACTGCCAGGTAGGCCTAAATGATGTTTGAGTCTCGCATGCATTATAAGCTTATCAATATCATGATGCATCCGGCGAGTCATGACCATCCATCCAAAAATTTACCGACAATCCCCGGCGAAAATCGCTCAGAAAACATCATTTAGGCCTACCTGGCAGTTGATTTGTGTAATTGCAAAACGTATATTATAATCTTACCTTCAAATATCGCTGTCAGCTCTGATGATAGGTTCCAACTTGCCAATTGATATTTAACCCATTCGTCCGCCATGATGTCACGTTGACCAGATGCACGTGGATAAGTTACCTAAACTGATTTAGTTTATGAGTGATGCAGTTCGTTTGTGAAACCAGTCGCGGTTCTTAAACCGAGCTAACGCGGCCCTAATTTCCCTAAAACGTTCTTAAAGTTTAATACCTCATAAAACCGAGAAAAAATTAATGAATATTGAACAATTTAGTTTAACGCCACCGCACGCCGGTATAAACCAGAAAGGTTTAATGGAAGTAATCAGTCGTTGTAGAAAAACCTTAAACCTTTCCTCTTAAACAGCATCATTCTTATTCCAGGACTTAAGAGTGTACCCGCCGTTATTTAATACTATATATCAACCTCGCGTAGGTAGACCTACTGTAAAATAATGTATACAGGGTGTGTCCTAAAAAAAAAGGACACTTTTTTCATAACGGTGTAATACTTGTTATAATAATTGGACCATGACCAATTTAGTCTCAATGTAAAGCCCAATTAAGTATAATGATATCCTGGAAATATGAGATTAATCAGATGAAAAATAAGAAAACTAGCATTATTTGCGTAAACCATGTATTTACTGGTTTGTACAATAGTATTTACATGTATAGACCAGTAAATAACATGATTAACGTTTCAATACATTACAATAATTATAAACATAGAAAATAATCTATCAATCAATAGCAAAGATTAGTTTGGTAATCCATTTAATTCTGGCACAAATCAATACTGATGGCTATATATAAAATAATCCACAAATTAGATGCAAGCACATTCTGTGCAAATTAAAAAAGATCTCGAACCCACTGTAGAGGTTCATTAGCATTATAAGAAGTAGAATTGGCATAAATAGTGTGCGCGTTCATGCTACTCTACTGTTACTGTGTGAATGACCATTGTACATACTACAAAATAGATTGCCTTGCCTAATAGGTCACAATTTCCTTTATTAATGAAGGATTTTTCTCATCTTTTCAGGATTTCGGTTGACTTTACATTGAAATACAAATTGGTCATGCGCCGCCGTCAGTTATTTAACAAGGATTTAAGCCATCATCAAAAAGTGTCCTAATCTTGTTCATACACCCTGTATAAGTCATTCGTTAGCTTGATAATCTCTGCCATATAATTGTACAATCTATTACACCATGTTGAGAAGGTGATCTTACAGTGTAATCCCGTTGTTGGTAGAGGAGACATGTAGTATCGGGGCGATGATGAGTATGATTATGTATAATACGAATTAGGTCATGCAATCATCTCAGCAATTTTCTACGTGATATCACAAAGAAAACCAATCTGAATGCGTATGCTTTAGTATGGTGCAATGCATACATTACAATCACATCGATATTATCTATCCTTATTAAATCCAATGTTCTACTTTCCATAATATGTTCCATACATTCCTTCATTATATAATTGAGTTCATTTGTCATTCTGATTCGAAGGAATATATACTCCTACGTAAACATGTATACACCTAGCACAAAAAGTCCCTGACCAGGCGCTTTGATATTGGCTAAATAAAAATCAATAATTGATACGAAAAATCTGAGATGAATTTCATGAGCAAATTTCTTCTCCGTAGTTTGATACCTCATTCATAAAAATCGAGTGGATATTGTTGATGTCATGATTGTTTAATCACCACAACTACCAAAACAATTCTTGCACTAAAATTGTGTTTCAATGGGATATCCTTGCTTAGTGTGTGATTACACATTGAAAATGTGTGTGTACCGACTCCCTGTCGATGCCTGTTACCCATTCATCCCCATACCTGACTGGTTGAAATAGCACACAGTGGACAAAGCAAATCAATGATATCCCATAGGAAATAAATTATAGTGCAACTTTGTTGTCGTAACTTGTGGTTATTGAAATCATCATAACTTCAAAAGTATCAATTTGATCTTATGAATGAGGTATCAATCTACGTGTAAGAGATTTTTCCCAATTGAATGTAGGCCTATAGGCTATATCTCAGGTTTTTGGTACCGATTATTGAGTTTGGATTAGCCAACATCAAAGCACCTGGTCAGGGAATTTTTGTGCTAGGTGTAGGTGACTTGTACGTATACTTATCCGATAGTTGCCAACGTAATAATATACAATATACTGCTCAATATTTTTTCAAGCACAAGATTAGCCAATATCGCGGGGTATGTTCATTAAGTGTACTATATTATTTAAAAGTTGATGTGGTCATCGTTACAATGATATCCAATTTGAAGCAATCCCATGTTCCAGTGCTCCACCACATGCTTAAAAACATGGGGAGGTCGCAATCTGAAAGTGCCAACATTAACACTATTTTGTGTTTACAAATCAATAGATCATCACCCTACACTGTAGTGGTCAATATAACACTTCATCGAACAGACGACAAAGATGTTATTTTGAGCACGAAATAGTGTTGATTTCGACACATTCAGATTGTGACCTCCTCATGTTCTCAAGCTATATAGTAGCTGAGCACTGGAGTAAGGGATTGCTTCAAATTTTGTATCATTGTAAAGATAAACACATCAGCTTTACATGGATATATAACCCTTAATGAACATATCCCGCGATATATGAACATCTTGTGCTAGAAAAAATATTCCAAACTTTGTTCGAGCAGTTTAGTTTGCAACTGCAACTAATGTAAATATTTCTATAAGTATCAGACATAATTGAATTGCAGCTTTACTTCAATTTGCATTTGACATGAGTCAACATGTACTTTTGCAGTGATGACTTACTGACTATGTCCCGCTGTGTGACACAAGTCAATACGTACTTTTCAAGTGCGGACTTACTGGCTATGTCCTGCTGTGTCAATTGTTAAGTAGATCATGTCAACGTTTCATTGATACAATTACATTCCATTCTAAAGTCTATTTGACCATCACGAGACAGTTACGCAACCGCGTATTCTTCTAGTAGCAGCACTTAACGCGCGCGCCTACTCATGGCGATGGCGTATAAACACAAGCGTTGAAAGGCGGAAGATACTTACGCTTACGTAAAAGCTGCGCCTGCTAAGTTACGTCACTGTCCAGAGGAACCAAATAGAGTATAGTTATAGAAGACGACGAACATATTAGGTGAACAATGGAGATTGTTCAGTCTGGTTACTAGAGTAATTGAACCCTGTAAATAAGTAAATAGCGAATACCAACCGTTATGTAATAACAATATCGACCTCTCGTATTCATAGGTAGACAAACTGTAGAAAAGTGTTGATAACTGCCCCGGTAGCTTCACAATCTTTGCCATATAATTTTACAATATATCCCATAATTTTGAGGAGATGAAACGAAGTCTTACAATGTAATCCCGTTGTCGGTAGTCTCGTGTCAATGTGGAGCAATAATGGGTATATTAAGAATTAGATCATATATTAGTCTAAGCAATTTACTATGTGATCTGTCAACTAACTATGCATGCGTGTGTTTAGTATGCTGCAATTTAGTATGCTGCAATGCATACATCATATACATTAGGCCAACATTCACGTCGAAACCGTATGGATGCTTATTAAATCCGATGTTCTAGTTTTCGTAATATGCGCCCTACAAGTTGCTTTTCTGCGCTACATATTGATGTTCATTTTCCATTCTGGAAGTTGCGCCTCCGGTCCAGGAGTAATTCAGTTTTGAACAAACCATTAACCAATGATGTGCTGACACTGTATATTCTATGAGTGAATGACTATGCTTGTAATTATACACTCTAAACAATACATATCAAGGGCTTAAAACCTGACCCGCCTATGTCCAATGGCATTTTGAGAAAAACAAATGTAACAGTTTGATTATAGATATATAATGTGATGTGATCTGTGAAAACCGGGCGTGGGATGTCGCCAGATGTAAACTAGAGATTATGGGTAAAAGTTAACAAATTAAAAATAATAACAGATTATATGTTTTAAGATTTTTTTAAATTCATTTCAATACTTTGTGTCATCATCTTTCATGAAATGTCACCTACAAAAACTTACTTAAGTCACCTTTCTAATTAACTTTATAATGTTATTCTGTTGAAATATGTATTTTGTTGGCTGTTTTCATGATTTTTTGTTTTGTAGCTTTGTATGACATCACAATCATCATTCACTTATAACTTTTTCTATATTGATCGTAGAAAAAAGATCGAAACAGTTCTGTAATCAGCGCAATAGACGATATTCGTAATTGGCGATTTCAAACTATAGATGGCGACATACTCTGATGTGACGTCACTAATAATAACGAAGCGAGGCCAGTAGAGATAAATTACGTAAACATTGGTGTTGTGTGACAGATCGCATCACCTAAATTTTGTATGGACATTTTTAAATAGACATAGGCGTGTCTCGATATTCAAAATGACAAGACATCGTGTCCAACATACATTTGAATGAAATCTAGGCCTAGTCATGGTTTATCAACGGGTAATGCATATTCGAAGGTCCTCAACATCAAACATTGCATACATGTGTAAGCAGACCAATAGATATTCGACATTTATGTTGTTATTTTAGGGGACCTGGGAACTAACTAGCATTTACCCTTTGACAATGATGTATTTAGGTCCCTGGGACACGATATCTAGTTATTTTGAACAGGTAGATGTTAGAGTGTATGTGACGGAATGACGAATTTATCGAATGGTAGCGAACAAAGAAGATTTGAAGGATATCCCACACTGCGTTGCGGGAGCACCAGTCAACCAAGGCTTTTTCACATGATGCATTTGTGGAGCTCTTAAGTTTTAGAAATAAGAAAAAGGAACACTAATAACTAATGTATTATCTAAGAGCTCCAACGATGAATGCAGTACCATTCATTTCATAATGATGCCATAATTGTGTGCATTATGTATATGGGAATCGAGATGAAATGGAGACCAGATAAAGGGCATTTTGCAAAAACGCAATGCATTGTGGTGGTTTCTTAAGAAATCTTCTTTGGGTAGCGAACACAGCATTATGAACATCAACTAAACCAACTGTAATAGATAGGGACCAACTACGTTGTACGATATGATCATTTTACACACAGTTGACTTTACACGTCTGTGGATTATCATTAAGTTAAAGCCCCAGGCATCTACTAAATGTTGAACAATCTGACTGGGAATCTTACTATAGATTATTTACAAAATACAAAATCTAAGGTGTTAATTCAATAAAAAATGGGCATCGTCAAAATTACATTTTTACGTTTCTTATCGTTTATCTTTGTTGTATCAACTGATTTATACAAACAAATTTTGAAAATGCATTTAACCATATTTTTGAAAAGGAATCGGAGTGCACTGAACATGGATATCAAGAGTAAAAGGCATTTAAAACATTTGGTATTGCAGCGCCCTCTATTGCTCAAATGTGTCAGATTAGCAGATTGGCTGGATTAAGCCACTGGTGGAATGAGTAGATGCCTGGGTCTTTAACATATATCTTGTGGCTGAATGGATTGCAGTTTTGAAGTCTTTTACTTCCGCATGAAACTGTTAGCAACCTTCTTTTACGGCATATAAGGTTTAAATAACTTAATGTCCACCGTTTGTTTACGTTTAAAAGCAGTTGGTTATGAAAACGTTTGTGGTATTACAAGTCAAACAATAAGCATCCGGACACAATATGACATCGTTGTTTTGACACTATTACATTCAAATTAAAAACGATGTTTCCCACTGCTTAACCAACATTTAAAAATACAGTTTGCTCAAACAAATAATATGATATAAAATATAAAATATTATTTGAAGGTCACCTACTTGATTGTAGTCGTCATTTGCAAAATGTTGCAAAATGTTGCAGAAAATCACGTTAAGAAAATTACTTCCAACAATGGGCTATTCAATTTATTAATGGTACACCCCCTTTAGAAGGCAAACTTTTTTTTACAGAAAATTTTGGGAATTCCCACTGCAAAATGTTGCTGCCTTCTATAGGGGTGTGACCACACTGCTTCAAAAATTGGAATTTCCCAGGTTGTTTTTCGTTTTTAAAATTGGGAATTCCAATGCCTTCTATAAGGGTGTGAGGCATGCAATTTATTTTTTGGGAATTCCCAGGTTGCTTTTTGTTTTTTAAAATTGGGAATTCCCATGCCTTCTATAGGGGTGTGAGGCATGCAATTTATTATTTGGGAATTCCCAGGTTGCTTTTTGTTTTTAAAATTGGGAATTCCCATGCCTTCTATAGGAAGCGCGATTGAAGAGTTTTCAAAACAGTAGAAAACATAAGAAATTACTTTATTTGGTTATCTCAAAATCATCATTTTCGACTTCCGACTCAACTTGCTTGATCGCATCGAACATATTCCAATTATAGTATTACCTTTTGGTTCATGGCTATACTTTATTCAATTGTATTTATATTCCGCTGAGTAACCAGCATACAATATAAAATCCATGTAACTATGGAAACTATCATATTATAAGTATAATTATTGTTGATTTATTGCACACCATCACCATGGTAATTGTCATTGTTTTGAAATATTGCTAAAATATTTTTTTTAAAAGACTTACGCGCACGATAAAGCTACACAGAAAAAAATAAGTGAGTCATTATCGTAAAATGAGTCACTACACGGACAAAATGACTCATTTTGAGCCATAGTGTGTCACTACACGGACAAAATGACTCATTTTTCGATGATGACTCACTTTTTTTCTTTCTGTGTAGGTTCATATTGCAAACATTATTGTGTGAACATTTTGATAAAACCATAAATCGACGAAGACAAATTAAATTTGACATGTTATAGTTACCTTTGATTTCATAACATTTATTAAATACATCTCCTGTTGGCCTTAAACAAAGAGACCTCTTTGAGTTTGTAAACTAGTCGCCTCGTTACTCCTTCCTGTCTGATATGTATATTAGTTATGAATTAAAGGTTCAACAAAAACATGAGTATTTCAGGTTATATTTAGGCCGCGCGGCAACACCAGTGCGTAAGCCTCATACATATAGAGGTGACTTGTTCGTCAAAGTAATATTTTGCAAATATTTATATTTTGACACACATACAAATTGAACTGAGACGAATGCAAACATGTGTATATTATTATGAACATGCATTGGTCTCAGCTCAATTGTCATTGGTGATTGCACATTATAATGATACAAAATATGACTTAGGCGTCTATCGTATAAGTCTTACGTACAAGTCACTTGTACGTTTGAGCTTTACGGACATGTTTTGCAGTGAGGCTTGAGGTCTTCATATATGGATATGAAAATGGATATGATCATCTCCCACGATGATTTCAAATGATTTCTGCTTCATAAATAGCAACAATTACACCGCACATTTTCAATCACATCTGTGAGAACTGTATATACAACTATTACACTAATGTGCACCAGTGAAAGTGGTCAGTAAGCACAGACACCATTGCAATTAGTGGTACAAAACAAGGCTAACGGTCTGCCAAAATAACTTGCATATTTTTCTGGGACACCGTATACAATCAATGCAAAAGACGCCGACTGATGTTATTGTGGTCAGTAGAGTTACAAGGTTGTTGCCCTCGTAATTCGACACTAACGTGACTCCGTAGCTCTGCACTCATAAAAACCTATCTATACCAGCAGCGTATTTCAACTGATTAAAGATAAACACAAAGTGAGATCCATCAGGCCATATCACTTGAGGACTATAAATGTTTAGTATAGAAATATTATAGGTAAACTGATTGTCAGTCGGGTTATCTGGTTACAGTCATTGCGCGTGCAGCCAATGCACTCAAGGCAACATCAACTACTAATTCCTTATGGCACATATTTCATGATTATACTACAATAGCATTCCATTCATTGTTCCTCACCTGTTGCGTGAACAGTCGACGACCTTGAGTATGTGAATAGGGACTGCTAGGATTACTGCGGTTTTTGTTATCCTTCACGGGTATATTGTTAGTTAGGTACTGACGTATCGTGTGTACAGCATACCAGAACACAATTGGGCTGATGGGTAGCATCGAACCAACGCTAAGGGCTCAACACCTGATGTTCACATCATATTTCTTTTGCAGACATTTGCTATAAACTGCTGCCATTTGTAATATTTGTTTCGTAAGTGCATATCCAATCAACACAGACAGTGCAAAACAACTATGCGCAATGTGGTATTATACAAACATGGCCTGAATGTACACCTAGTACAAAAAGTCCCTGACCAGGTGCTTTGATGTTGGCTAATTCAAAATAAATAATCGGTACCAAAAATCTGAGATATAAAATCTTTTAGCAAATTTCTTCTCCGCAATTTGATACCTCATTCTAAAATAATCGAATAGATACTTTTAAAGTTATGGCGATTTCAATGGCCACGCATAACAATAGCAAAGTTGCACTAGGATAGGAAATCATTGATTTGTGTGTGATTACTGTCATAACTGTGTGCTATCTGAACAAGCCAGCTATGTATCTGGATGAATGGGACTGGAGTGATTGCGGTAGGTGTGACTAGCTGTGAAGATTAAACTCTTTTGCTGATTAGCTGTGATTCTTTACACACACATGTTCACCCCGTTATCACACACATATCAATTATTTCCTATACCTAGTGCAACTTTGCTGTTTTTATGCGCGGTCATTGAAATCGCCGTAACTTTAAAAGTATCCATTCGATCTTTTTGAATGAGGTATCAAACTGCGGAGAAGGAATTTGCTCATTTAATATGTATCTCAGATGTTCGGTACCGATTATTATTTATGAATTAGCCAACACCAAAGCACCTGGTCAGGGACTGTTTGTGCTAGGTGTATTAAGAACAAGTTGAGCTCCATACCAGCAATGGCGTCTCTACAATCTACAATGAACTAGAACATAACACATGGGAGGGTGGGGTGGGGGGGGGGGGGGTTATCTGTCAATGCTTTTATGTACTATAACAGCTTCCGACATTATAATATTAAGATTCGTTTTGCCCCAAGTATTGTTCTCCTAGTTCAATTTATAATTGTATTCTTTAACCCCCTGGGGTCTACCTGTCTATCTTACAGTGGTTCTGATTGGTTTATTACAAGATGTACTCATATGAATAGCCAATTCAAATGCAGCTTGTAAAATGTTTCACTCCCATCTTTATCAGGGATACAATTATTCTAACAATGTCTCTCATTGGTGCAATAAATGATGTATCCATTTTTTTAACCAATCGGCCGGTAGTTCTCAGGGGGTTAAGTTTACACTAACTATAAAGGGCAGCAGTTGCATACACGGACTTTATGGCAATGAGCATTTGACGTTTACCTTTTGTTCTACTGCCGTTTTTATTGCAATATCATACACACCCTGTAAACCAAACACTTGGTTGAACAATCACACTTGTACTAATTCATCATGTGCTTTATCCCAGATAATATTGATTGCAGTATGTTGAATCTATCATATATCATCTCCATTTAGGCAGCTAAGGATTAAGTTACTAGAATCCATGGCGCCGCTTAAGTTAATGGTCCATGTTCACTGTTCTAATTCAATGGAAAGCACCATAATCTGATAACTTACAAGTTAT
The DNA here is from genome assembly GCA_035610835.1 of Ophiura sarsii. Classification (NCBI taxonomy): domain Eukaryota; kingdom Metazoa; phylum Echinodermata; class Ophiuroidea; order Amphilepidida; family Ophiuridae; genus Ophiura; species Ophiura sarsii. The sequence continues at coordinate 78,947,984 of CM069447.1, read as the reverse complement.
TGCACAGCAGGCTTAAATTTCAATCTCCCCAATACCGCAAAGGAATTATATCTATAACGATCAATAAATAAGAAATGTGTTTTTCTCTTTTAGGTGTATTTCGTTTGTCACAGCGCGGCGTGAAATGACGGATTATTACACTTCTTCAACGGCCTAAGGCTGACTTCACGCTGCATTCGAAACTTGAAATTATCTTAGATTTAAGGTGCCAAAATAGTCTCGCCTTATATAACATTAACGTTATCCTAATTTCTTCTTTTTATTCTCTTTTCATGCACTCTTGGTGGCTTGTTGCATTTCTTTGCCTGTTACATCAATTAGGTAAGTACATGATGTGCACATAAAGTTAATGCTAAAACAAAACAGATGGCTTGGTTTTTAAAATGAAAATAACTCTTAAATTACAATTCCATCATGCCATTGATGTTAGGCTTGGTATTTAATATCATCATTAATGCAGGCTCTTATTTCACCATTACAGTACTTCACAGAAACTATCACAATCACCTCTTAAAAGATATTAACACTTTCCTCGCCGCTATTTGTTTTACCATATGAAGAGCTTTGTTGCAAAAGGGCCACCAGACCACCCAGACATGTTACTCATTTTGCATTAGTGCATTTGTATTGACAAGTCCATGGAATTAATCAAATTATTGTATGGCTGTGTTCATTACTGTTTCTATGACTTGGATTAGTGCATCCATGCACGCCAATCGAGGCACCAACAATACAAGCCACATTCCACATGAATAGCCATCCATTTAATAATGCAAAATGACTAAAAAGACAGAAGTGGATGTAGGCCCTTTTGCAAAACAGCTCTTCATATACAAAACATATTTTTCCGAAACTTTTCCAAATTTTAAAGTCTTATCTCAAGAATGATAGAACCAGTACTATGTAGGTTTGTATTCATTTTAATGCATTTCTCATGGTGATTCCAAATAATGTATGGTGATGAAATAATTTTGAATATTTTGTGAAATTTTGGAAGTGTCGTCTGCAGATGACTGCCGCGTGGAAAGTGTTAAAGAGGAATCATGATAATATTATCCGAATGAAGACCGGTAAACAGTCATCAAAACAGTAACTGTGCAGGTTATAAATGGGCTTCTAAGTCTAAAACTATATATCCTACTAAAAATATTAAAATAATAAGTTGTTGAGAAATTTATCTTCTTTAATATGAAATATTGCACGCTAGGATCGGGTGATTATTGAGGAAGTGACACTCCAAAATGTAAGGTGAAGTCCGATTTTCGTTTTCACATTTTTATTTTCTATACGCGGACCCATCTACGGATACCTTATCGATTACCGGTAGTGCAATTAGGGGATGCATGGGTAGGTTGGACAGTCGGCCGCATTGTTCCGATGGATCAACACGCCACACACATGACACACACGCTACCTGTCATACTCTCCCCCGTGTTGAAATGTAAAATGTGAAAATGAAATCGTGACTTTACCTTACATTTTTGATTGTCACTTCTTCAATATTCAACCGATCCTAGCGTGCAATATCTCATATTAAAGAAGATAAATTTCTCAACAACTTTATAATTCAATATTATTAAGTAGGAAACAATTGTAAAGACGTACAGGTGCGCGTTTATGTGCTGCAATTAGTAAAATCAGTAAGGCAGCGGAAAACCGGGAAGGCAAAGGAAGGGAAAGAAAAGGAGAAGAGGAGACAAAAAAGGGAAGGAAATGGAAAAGGGAAAGGAAAGAGACAGAAAGGAGAAAGGAAGACAAACAGATGAGTTGGAAAATTGCAGTTTTTTACGCCGGTATGGCCCCGTATGGGGATGCAATGCTGGTATGGCCCCGTATGGGGACGCAATGCTGGTATGGCCCCGTATGGGGATGCAATGCTGGTATGGCCCCGTATGGGGACGCAATGCTGGTGCCACCACTTGTTTGATTATGAGCACAAATGACTCTAAAACTACAAGATTAATGTATTTGAATAGTGATTAACTCGAATTTGATAAATTAAACCGAAATCCGCTTGATTTTCATCATAATGACCGACCTCTTTTTCAATTGTAATCGTCATTATTAAGTTAAATTCTCGCAATATCAATACACGGAAGCAAAATGCAAACAAAGTGTCGGTTTTCTATTGCAAAGCGTTATTGTTTCCAATTTACAATACCATACTGCGTAATTTAATTAGGATACGAATAATCACCAGTATTTTGCAGATAGGAAATGTATAATGACGGTGCTCAACGTGCGTGGCACACAATACAAACAAGTGAGAATTACATCCATCAATACTCATAACCTATTTCTCTGGGATATGCATTAAGAATACAATATCATAAATTACAGAGTATTCCTAAAATGTTCAGCACTAATGGGTAGTATCATGGGTTAGCTAGCGCTCAGGTCGTAGTTATTTTGTAATGATAAGAATGGTTGCGCTCTTTATCATGTTTATATAAACTGCTCACAAAAAGTATCGAAACACTTAGAAATGATCCAATATATAACGGCTGGAAAAGGTATGCATTAATCGAAGCAAATAACCAAGTGCATAATTTTGTTCTGCGTATTTTGACACCTCAATTGTTGAGATGCGATGTTGCGGAGCGGAGTTATTGTCATTTCAATGATCGTGGGTCCAGTTTCCAAGGTGACACTCATCCCTATTGAAAATCACGAATCTGATCATTCTAAACAGTAATGCAAACCTCTTTCTATAGGGTGATTGTCACTTTTGAAACTGGACCCACGACCATTGAAATGACAATAACTCCGCTCCGCAACATCGTATCTTATCGATCGAGGTGTCAAAATACGCAGAACAAAATTATGCACTTGGTTATTTGCTTCGATTAATGCATACCCTTTTCGAGCCATTTCTAAGTGTTTCGATACTTTTTGTGAGCAGTTTAGTTGGAGCTTTTGAGCGTGTTTCTACTGGGTAAGAAACCGCTAATAAACGGTAAGTTTTCCCAGTAGATTCAGGCAGAACCCGCTAAGAATCGGTATTTTTGGTAATCCAAACACCTTCACAAACCAGGTTTGGAACCGGCAATAAATGACCCAATGTACATTTAATCATCAATATTATTAATTATGAATATAGCAGATTGTGTCATTTCCGAAAGGATTCACCTGTACCTGTAAACCAGTTTCCATTATCCACTCATATGCAAGTGATGCAAAATATGACAATGATATCATTCTAATTTAAACACCACCCACTTTAACGCAGGAGATTAGCTTTTTTATATCCCTGCTCCGCCTCATAACTATATAGTAAAACAGCGAAGAGCTGTAATTAGTGAAACATGATAAGGGAATTGGAGATGATTGAAATACTATAAACATGCAGTAATAATAATAATAATAATCCATTTATATAGCGCCGTCTATCTAGGCAGCCTATTCCGAGGCGCTGTAGCCTATCATTATTACGCTGCCCTTAGGAAATCGTCACAATCATTCTGGTGAAGTGCTCAACCATATCATTGCATTATAAACCTTAACAGCTATCCAATTTCGCTTGGGTGAACGAGGCAATTGAGACTAAGTATCTTGCCCAAGGAAACAAACATGTTAGCCCTGGCGGGGCTAGAACTCACAACCTTATTATCATGAATCCCGCGCTGTTCCGCTGGACCACACAGTCATGCTCTAGATAGTAACCGATGTTCTAGATATTTTGTAACGCATCCATGCTACACCGGGACTGTAACGTGTAGCTGGTACTTTAATTTTTAAACAATATGTCTGCTACCCCGGTCGTATCTTTTCGGGAAACTCTGTTAACATAGGAATGCGGTTATAATCATTATAACTGTATGCTAATCAACATGCCTGTAAGATATGCAGCATGCAGAGTGTAAGATAGTTATTGGTTAATTAATGCTGACAGAAGACGATGACATAATTGTTCAGTTGGATAATGCTTTTTCGTTACCTAACTAATAATGCAGATGTAATCAGATGTAAGACGCACTATACGACCCCGGGAATGGTGCGTCACTTTACCGAGGTGCGTCAACTACTTATGTACCATGACGCACCCTGTGTCAAAAAAGTGACAGACCTTTGTCATACAATATACGCACCCTCAGTCAATTTTGTGACGCACCATTGGTTGATTCAGACGGACCATATGACGCACCCCCGTTGGCGAATTTGTTTTTTCGTACATGATTCTAGTGAACGGGCATGTCCTCCTACCTCTGCTGGGGTTAGACTGTTCTGCTCCTTGTTTTTTTTCTCCGTTTGCCAAACTCTTGCACACTTGCACGGCGATCGAGTGATTTCAGGCATTTTAGAACATGCGGTATATCGGAAAAGTGACGTTTGGTGGTATAGTATGGCATATTTAAATTATAAAGTTCGTATTTTGTTGTTCGACTCCTTCCGCTTGATCGTAAAACGCTCATGAGTAGGATTAGTTGCCAATTTCGAACATAACAGTGTGCCCACCATACCCCCCCCCCCCCCCCCACCCCCTTGCACCCCTTGGCTCCGCTGCTGATAACAGTGTTCTAAACACGGTTCAGACATCACCTCATGCAATACAATCAGCCCTCTTTGTACAACAAAACACCAATTCAAATATTCTATAGACAAGAATTTCATACTTATAGTTGGGGAGCATGGGGGTTTTCCGGTCCCGGTCTAGGCTGAATATACCAAAATGTTCTTAGAAATTGGTAGAATTAAAACCTAAGTGGACATTCTTGTCAACTTGGGTGGTTGGCAAGAATGTTGATTTAGGGTAGAAGGTGACATGTATTTCAATGTGTTTAAAAGCCATGTGTGCTCGCTCCCCAGCTATAAAAACTCTATAAACAGTCACATTATAAATATGCTGGGACAAAAGGCTGCTTTTGTAATTTTGAGAGTGGCAACAGCAAACATTACCATTAATAATGTTCTTCTTGAATTCTGAAGGAAATTATATAAAAATATAATTCTTCAACACTACTGCGTACCCCTTTACATATTTGCAAACGATATATCCAATCTCAAAATATCCATTATAAGTAGAGCATGCCAGCAACATGATCGCGCTAATTAAGAACATTGCGCATGAATACTATTGAACCGCTGTACTTGTGAGATTCAGTATAGCGCCATCTATGTTCTAAGATGTCAAAGAAATTTGACACCGTTTGGTAACTGTATAATAATCCTATCACTACAAGTCATGTGCAAGGAAAGCAAATGCTCAGCACTTCTGATTATTAGAATGTATTCCATTCTATGCAGGAAACCTTATCGATGGACAAGCCCTGGTGAATATTGTAAAGCCCATTGTTAGAGACAAGTGGCCATTGTGTAATTTGTAAAAGAGTAGTATAAAATATAGAGAGATTGAGGGTTTGGGGTTAGCGGCCATTTTGGAAGGAGCACTAAACTCTAATATACAGGGTGGTTCAATAAAATGTTGACAGTTTTTTGGAGTCATTCTTTTTTGAAATTCTGTAGATTTTAATTTTTTTGCAATTCATCATTCAATATTCAATGTAACGTCGCGAAATCAGTACCCGTGGACAGAGTGAAATGGGACAGACTTAGTTCAAATAGCTGTTATTTTGCAACCGTAAGGTTATTTGTAACGATATTTTCAGCATAGATGGTCAAGATCATATAGTTGATAAATATCGAAAAAGTTGTTTTTAAATCTACAGAATTTTAAAAAATGGCTTCAAAAAACTGTCAACGTTGAACCACCTTGTACTCTGAGCGAGAAATGCATGTAAATTCCTTCAAGTATTCTGAACATTTCATGTGACGGTTATGCTACCTCGGAGGTCATCCGCCACATTGTATGCATGAGGTGATGTCTGAACCGTGTTTAGAACACTGTAACCAGCAGCGTAGCCAAGGGGTGCAAGGGGGTGTGGTGGGGGGGGGGGGGGGGGGGGGGGGGTATGGTGGGCACACTTTGTGTTCGAAATTGGCAACTAATCCTACTCATGAGCGTTTTACGATCAAGCGGAAGGAGTCGGGAATATTGAGAATATTGATTTTGAGTTAAATAAAGGTAAAAAGTAGTACTGCGTTTCACTCCCTTCACTCCTTTTCGAGTGAATTTCCACTCTTTCCATTCGTTTTACATTTAGAGAGCATGTGACGGTTATGCTATCTCGGAGGTCATCCGCCGCATTGTATTGCATGAGGTGATGTCTGACCCGTGTTTGGAACACTGTTATCAGCAGCGTAGCCAAGGGGGTGGGGGGGGGGGGGGGGGGGGGGGGGGGGGTGGGCGCACACTGTTAAGTTCGAAGTTGGCAAATAATCCTACTCATGAGCGTTTTACGATCAAGCGGAATGTGTCGGGAACATTGAGGATATATTGATTTTGAGTTAAATAAAGGTAAAAAGAAGTGCCCAAATTGTTATGTTTTACTCTGTTTTCTCAGTTAGAAAATAGTTTGCAGCTGAAGTTCCCTTTAGTGGTGTGTGAACCACAGATGCGAAGGCTTCTTTTGTGGCATGGTTGAAAATAAACCGCGAAAGATTATAAATGTTAATACAATTTAGATTTCCGATTTCTGAATTCCGCTTTAATTCTGTAAACGTAGTTATGCATAACGTTGGAAGGGTGACTCTGGTAGTAAGATATTTTTGGAGACTCCGGGCGTTCTGTATTCGACAATATAATCTAAACGGTAGCATCAAAACGGGTTTTACAACCCGCCACAAGTGTTCTCATTTAAGATATAGGCAAATGGGCTAATCGAGCCTAATATTCCAAACGTGAACGTAGTTATAGTGACTATACGAGTAATAATGCTTTAAGTTTTAAGTGAAGGGGTTCGTTCGTCTTTGTCAGTTGGTCAAAATAGTAGGTCAATTATTGTACACCAACCATGAAAATCTTGCGATGCTAATGGAGCCGCACTAATGGTTCTTCAATCTAAATGGACCAAATTGATTCATGCAATCTCAGTGTGATCTGAGTGGATTTTGTTGAATTTAAATTTAAATCAAATCATTCATATACTATTCATGTCAATCGTACTAATGCATATATTATTTACCATGTATGAAGAATGTACACGGTGTGAATATATAACAATATGAGATCAAATCAAACTTTACTTCTGAATTGACTAATGGCTAAATAATTATTTATATTGAGTATTTTAGATGTTCAAGATTCAAAACCCCTGCATTGTATTTTATTCTGGTACAGCTCTGTATAAAAAACAGCTGAGAACTACCTGTCGAATAGTTAGAAAGTTAGATACGTCATATTGTTACAATAAATGTATCCCTGAAAAAGATTGGATTAAAATATTTTACAAGCTGCATTTCAATTGGTTATTCAAATGAGAATCATTGTGATAACCAATCAGAAACCAGGTTAGATACTTATAGATAGGTAGGTAGTGCCCAGAGGTAAAACAAAATGTGACTGTTTTATTAACTGACCTACCCATCTATTCTCACATATGCCATATAACTACTTGTTGCAATAGAGGGCGCTACAATATCAACTATATTAAAATACATGATCTGTGGTCAAGATCTATTGTCAATAGTGGTCTTGCATTTGAAAAATAATTTGTGTGTAAATTAAATGACATTGCAAGCCCATGCGATGTATTTTGTAGACGCGAGAAAGCACCCATCAATCATCATATCCTCCCCCGGCGATATCCCACAATGCAGTATGTTCACCTGGCTGTTTCCCCTCTCGCCTGATCGCTTGAAAGGTAATGTCAATCTAGAGATTTCTCTTGTATATATCTTCCTTGTTTACCGTCTTTATTCATTTTATCAATTTAGTGACGGGTCTTACGGTTTTGTTAACATATATAGCTCATTACTGATCCTCTGGATAGTTAGTAGGCATCCCCTATTCTATGAATTTTACGTCTTAAAAAGTGGACAGCCGTAGGCCCGAATATTAAAATATAGGCTCAACATGTACGTGACTGGAGGGAAAGCAGTGCGCCGTTTGCGCGCTATACCACGGCTATACAATTAGCACGCACAGGGCAACGGCCCAAGTGCATTTCCCGGGGGTGCACTCGATAGCAACTACGGGTTCTCCTGTTACTGTTAGGCCAATTATTTGTACGACTGTTTGGTGTTTTATTCAGCACGCTTCACCACCGTTCTCCACCGATTCGGGGTTGGGCGAGTCCGGTACCAGGACACTCTTATAGACTTCATAGCTTGTCTCCGTACTAACCTGTTTCACATATTATTGGCTCAACTGCGTAATTTAGCATTCATTCTAGGTACATGATTTGTTAAGCACGATTGTGTTGTGGACTTCATTAAAGTCTAGCATTATCTCCATGAATATAAATATATATAAATATCAATAAAGAATCAAATATTTGAATAAATGATTTAAGATACATAAAATATTATAAAGCCCATATATAATGCCTATTATTTGTAGGCCCGTCGGTTTCATTATATATATATGAATGAATTAGTGATAGATAAAATAAAATAATATTTGGCCCGTTGGTTGCATTATAGATGAATGAATTAGTGTGTGATAAAATATAATAATATTTATAGGCCCGTTGGGTTCATTATTTATAAATGAAATAGTGATTAGATAAAATAAAATAATATAAGGCCCGTTGGTTTCTTACAAATGGGTGAGATAGTGAAAGAATTGGAATTTTCTTTTTAACAAATCCATGTGTACTCATTATTATCGACGTTTCACAACCTACTTCTCTGGTTGTTTCTTCAGGAATGAAGATGTTATTGATCCAGTGTTTCTAGAGGATTTCTGGATCAGCTGATCGTATGCATGACTAATTTGATAAGCCCCGCCCCCGTCACTGTTCATGGCTATTTCACCTCTTCTTCTTATCCAAAATTTCAATTCTTTCATCGTAAATTTCAATCCTGATGAACTTCTTCAAACAAATGGGTGAGACAGTGATTAGATACAATAACATAATACTAGGCACATTGGTTTCATATGATTGAAATATTGATTAGATAAACAAAATAATATTAGGCCCGTTTGTTTCAATTGGGTGAATTGTCTTGTTTTGTCTTGTGATGTTAATATCAGGCCCAGGATTTTTAATTGTTTATCCTGCTCCGTGAATTTCAGGGCGTGACGATGGGCCACATGCTTAACCATGCGTTCATTTATTTTACATCTAATACTCACTTTGTAGTAGGCCTATTTATTATTATAGTATAATCAGTTCCAAATTGCCGAAGCCTGCTTACTGCAGCGAATGAGTACTGAATGAAGGGCGCGCGCGACATTCGCACTGTGTATTGTATGGGCGAAGCGTGCGTGCGAATAAACCGCGTGCTCGCGTATGGCCATACTCGCGCGGAGCAATAAGAACCGTATGCTCGCCAATCAAACTATAGTTCACCATGCCGTGCTGGCTTCAGTCTGCCTCTGGGTAGCGATTGTATGGCCACTGTGCCAGATTTTTATTTCACCACTTTGTGGACTATACATGTTACCTGGGCCTGAATGTCTTTCAACCAGTGCCGACTATACCCACTTGTTGTTTACTAACGTGTATGTGCATTTACCACGGTTTCGATGCCCAGTCACTTTTGACAACATGGGTGATACAGATAATAATATTTATGACATTACATTAAGCGATAGAAAAAAGTGATTTGTAAGACACCTGTTACTAATTATATTGAAACAAGACGAAGACAATCATGATTAGGCATCCTTCAACTAAACTGTCAACCGCAAATGTGAATATTATGATCTCAGCTTTAAATATGCAGCAAGGAGTTAACAATATGGCATCAATGCACGAATTGCAAATATAATTTGCTTATTATCGTCATAATTATTAGAGTAAAAATGACATTAAGCCTTTTTGATAAAAGCGATTGGTTCGGCAGTTTCACTAAAACACTTTAAATTGTTATAGTCTGTCGTTCACTGTAGATGGTATATTAATCATTAGATGGCGAGCATTAATCAATGTCATTCAAGCAATCATTTTACGCCACAAAGTATTATACACAGTTAATAACTGTCACATTTGATGCATTACCATGCTACGCATTGTTTCATGTCTCATATAAATATAACCATCGTAATGTTCTTTCCGGATGCAGCATATTGAGATCCATTTGACTCATAGAGCCATCCGTGAATAGGACTTGTCAAATATTAATATTAGTTCTCGGTTGTTGTCTTTTGCGATGATGCGTTGCATTATCACTTGAAGCTTTACGACACTGTTTTAATCAACGAGTTATTTGTAGCGCTGATTTTTGTGTGTGTTCGGGTTTGTTTGGCTTTGTATTTACTGTCTGTCCTCCTTTTTACAGTGAAGTCAATGTGGCATTCATAATCAAACATGGGTCCGTCATCGGTTACACAAGTATATATATAAACCACCAACCCATTATCGTGATTATGGGTGTGTTAAAGGTTTATTCAGTAATGTCTTGGAGGCGGCTGCGCCTTCAATTTTAAAGCGATGGGACAAAGGGATACACGTAGCTACACTATACTGAATCAAGTGAACAGTGTAATGCTCTTTGCATAAATTATTAGTGTGAGCATGTGGAGATAAAATAGTTGTCTTGGCACGTGAATACGAAATCACACTATTGTGCTTGAATCCTGAGACAAATGTACCTAAAGACATAATGGGATGACCATTTCTAAGCATTTGATACATTACTGTATAAAGCATGATTGTTTCTTGTATTATATAAATATAACCATCGTAATGTTCTTTCCGGATGCAGCATATTGAATTCCATTTGGATCATGGTGCCATCCGTGAATAGAACTCTTCAAATATTAATATTGGTTCTCGGTTGTTGTCTTTTGCGATGATGCGTTACCACTTGAAGCTTTGCGATATGTGTGGAGTTAATTAGAGCGTAGATTCGTTGTGTGTTTTGTTTTGCTCTGTTTAGCTTTGTATTTTATGCAGTGTCCATCTGCCTCTATGCAGCAGCGTCATATCGTATATTCAATGACTGAGGCAGAATTAATAGTCATTGATCACACGCTTATCAACCCACCAGTATACACCCATCACGCACATGATATAGCCGTTCTGATCATATAAACACGCATTGAAGTCACTGTACAGAGATGTAGGAACTAAGTTAATATCGGTTTCTCAGGAGGCAACTAATAGTATTGCCTGGACTTAGCAATAGCATACGGTAGTATCAGACTGCCAACAATTCCCCCTTTAACACTTTCCATGCGGCTATAAGTTTGACCATAAACAAAACAGATTTTCGGGAAACTTTCTCAATTTTCAAGTCCATCTTAAGAATTACTAAACCAATACTAGGCATGTTTATACTTATTTCAAATCATTTCGCATGGTGACGTCAAATATGGTAATGAATTTCAATAATGTTAACATTTTTGAAACATTTCGTAACATTTTGGAATGTCGTCTGCAGACGCCTGCCGCGTGGAAAGTGTTATTGATATGCGACACTTCCTTCCTTGACATAATGAAGTTCATACACGGTAGCTAATGCACTGTCTTTGAATAAAGCAAAATGTAATCGTTTCGACAATTTACTGTCTGTGGGTAAAGCACCGATCGAATGTGTTCAAACAATTTCCCTATGCTTCTCATATACATGATGAATGTTCCATCGCACGCCCAAAACAAACATTGATCGATGTGAAATTACTACCGAGGCTTCCCCATGGCTGTTCGTCTGCGCCAATATGTGATGAATTCTTATAATTCGATAGAGATGTTGTACCAAATAGATGCCGAAAAAGACAAACTATACAGATGGGCTTTTTATAAAATACAGGTTTGATGGCCGCTCACATGTTGAAAACAACTGGGATTTGTACATTTTTACAATTGTACTACAATTACATGTCCGCCCTCTTTATGCAACAACCACGGCGATTCAACAATTCTGGTATAGGGCTAACACAAGCATTTCACACTATAGCTGGGGATCATGGGTCCATTTTATTTTTTCCGGTCTTGGTATAGATGGTGTGACCGGTGACGTCATGTATTTACAAATGGGACACCCTCTGTTGATTCCCTCCAGGCAGAATATACAGTAAAGTTAATGAAGACAACATGAAATTTCTTTCTAATGAATTGTAAAACTCATTTATTTTTTATTTTTTGTGTGAAATGCGATAGCTTATAGCATTCCCAAGCAAGTTTAAAGACAGTTTTGATAACAATTTGCTGTGACACCACAATCTAGTTAGAAAACCTGATCTGGCCTATGTAAACTATAGGAACTCTTGCCCGGTGTGTTTTGTCTCAAATCAACAGAGGGCGTCCTAAATGTAAACAACGGTCACCTCATCTATAGGCTGGCACATGGAGTTATATACCAAACTGTCCTTGAAGTCTTTGAATAAGTTCATTAGGATCGATTGTAGATATACATGAAAGTTGATATTTTGTTGAACAAATCCAATAAATAAACTCACATTTAGACGGTTTCGTCAACCAGTTCGGTTGACTTCTTCAGTAATGGTTTGATCCACTTCTTCTTTTTCCCGCGAGAGATGATATTCTCGGCATTTATTCTCTGAGTCACGTGTTTGATCCACTCATCACAACAACTTTGCATCCTGGGAACGAGAATATCATCTCTCGCGGGAAAAAGAAGAAGTGGATCAAACCATTACTGAAGAAGTCAACCGAACTGGTTAACGAAACCGTCTAAATGTGAGTACATTTATTGGATTTGTTCAACAAAATATCAACTTTCATGTCCTTGAAGTCGGTAAAATTACAACCTTACATCTTTGCCAACATGCGTGGCTAATTGATCTTTGACCTTGATTTAGGGTAAAATGTCACATGTGTTCCGGTAAGTTTCAAAACCATGTGTACTCACAGCTAAAATAGCCACAATAAAATTGGTTTCGTGATTTCGTGAGTGGCAACAGCAAAAATGATCATTATTAATGTTCGTCTTGATTTTTGATGTAAATAATTATATTAACAGATAAAGTCTTTCACACTAATTCGTACCAATTTATGTACGGAGAGTGCGACCCTACAGAATTGTACACACTCTTCTAATTATGAAACATTTGTGGATCCCAATGTTTGTCACGTGGTTCCTGTTTAATACTCATTACTATAGTTATACCGCTGAGCAACAAGTTATTGAAACGTGCTGCTTTTAAAAAAACTCCACTCTTGTAAGTTACAAAGGTATGTGATGATAAAAACACTCAACATGTTCATGTCTCCGAAAAGTCGTTTTCATTTTGATAACAGATCGGGGCAAATGCCTTGATAGTACCTCAAAGAAGATTAATTGTGTAGTCCAGCATGCTTACCACTACGGTGCCAACAGTAATTTCCTCCAAGAGTGCAAAACATATGTTAAAGTATCTAACAGCTGGAGATCGGCTGACTTTCACCTTCATATAATATATGTACAGATTGGCATCTTGGTCACAGATATGAAATGAAGTTGAATCTCAACTAAAATGTGTTATTGCAAAAAACAAGAGAGGACTGAATTGAAGCCACATCAATTGTACTACTTGCAGCAGGATTTTCTTAAAGACCCTCGTTTAACAACATAAGCGTTTCATTGCAATGTAATATCAATGTCAACAGTGGTCATGTGATGAAAGTGAAACTTGCTGGTGTTGCTCAAGGAACCTTCTTTGATAGTATACAGGGTGTCTCAAAAAAATTAGGACTCTGTTTCATGACGGTGTAATTCTAATTATAATCATTGGACCATGACCAATTTAGTCTCAATGTAAAGCCCAATTAATTATTATGATATCCTGAAAATATGAGATCAATCCGACGAAAAATAAGAAAACTAGCGTACTTTGTGTAAACAATGTCATTTACTGGTTTGTACAATGGGAATTCACACAGTAACAGTCGAGTAACATGAAAGTGCTCGACTTGTAACTCAATGAACCATCCACAGTGGGTTCGAGAACTGTTTAACAAAACTTTTTTAATTTGCACAGAATATGCATGCATCTGTTTTGCGGATTTTTTTAACAAGTATTGATTTGTGCCAGAATTAAATGGATTACCAAACTAAACTTTGCTATTGACTGATAGATTATTTACTATGTTGACAATTATTATAACGTATTGAAACGTAAACCATGTTATTTACTGGTCTGTACAATGTAGATCCCATTGTACAAACCAGTAAATGACACGGTTTACGCAAAGTACGCTAGTTTTCTTATTTTGCATCGGATTGATCTTATATTTTCAGGATATCATAATAATTAATTGGGCTTTCCATTGAGACTAAATTGGTCATGGTCCAATGATTATAATAAGAATTACACCGTCATGAAACAGAGTCCTAATTTTTTTGAGACACCCTGTATACCTCAAGTCCATCATTGTATTGTTTCTGTAGAACGGATAACGGTGTACTTACATTTTTATGCCCACTTGCGCCGCGGCCAACGATGTAAACATCACAATACTGTTAAATTTAATGACGACAATATTTGAAAACTTTGTGACAGCAACAACTTTAGATTTTATCTCTAAGTATGCATCTAAACATCACGGATCGGATCTGTCTAATATTGGTTTGGGGTTGACTTTTTCTTTAAATGAATATTGCGAACGCCACTGCATATGAGATATATTTTATATAATACATATGATCGATAATTAATGGCGTCGGGATCTCTACTTCGGTTGATGATCTACATAGGCATCTTAATTGCAAAATTGCTCATCGGTAAATGGATCAACACAACACGTTCCGCAATATTCTCAACTTTTACTACTGAATTCTTAATATGAAAGAATAAGATACGGCCTGACATTGTAATTTCAAACGTTGATGTATGTGTGGATGATATTGGTGGCATCATTGCTTATATGACATGAAATTGATGTGCAAGTTGTTTAGTTTGATGGCATCGATTTTCTTCTGAAGGCTATCATCTACGATAAAACATTGCATGACATGTTAACCTCTTATAGGGTAAATGGTACGGAAATTAAAGGAACCAGAATACATATATCTATTTTTTATGAGTTTTAGAAAACTGATTGATCGCATTTAACACATTGTCTGACAGAATAATTCCCATATTGTATGTGGGGTCAATGAGATAGACAACGCTTTATACTGCGTATGACGTGTTTATGATCAAAAACAAAGTGGTTATAGATTATGCGGCATTTTTGTGAGAATTGTCTAAGAAATAAAGTATGCTGAAATGTGACGCGATCAAGAGGAATGAGTCGGATGTCGGGGAATCTCAAATTGAGATATGGCCAATTCAAAATGGCCTCTTACATAAGTTTTGATGGAAATTCATGTATACAATTTGACATAACTTTGGAACAAAACGTCGTATCGACATGGGGTTTTCAGTTTCTGAAAGCTCTAGGTGTCTTCTTTATAACTGTATTAAAAACTCATTTTTCGACCAGGGTCGACATCCGACTCATTCCTCTTGATCGTGTCACAAATATGAATTATCATAAAAACTAAACACGTGACAGAATGACACATGTGTAAGATATGAACTCATAGATCATGGACTTCCGAGGTGTAAATAAGGCTGACAAGTGCATATTTCACCATGAGAAAAGCCATTTACCTACACTGGACGTTCAATGAATGATGCATTGGTCTTATGGCTGATATACAAACTCTCAGCGGTGTTACACCGGTATTACACCGATGTTATACCGGTATTACACCGATATTCTATACAAATATCGGTGTAATACCGGTATAACATCGGTGTAATACCGGTGTAACACCGCTGAGAGTTTGTATATCAGCCCTTAACTGTGTTTAAATTCAAATTGTTACTGGCTGGAACGGTATCCACTACTGTCTCATTGTCTTTCACTAAAACAATTGTAATGCTTTTGATCACGATGTGAGCCAAAGTATATGGCTACTTACATGAAGGATGGGTCTATGTTTAGTATAGGGGAGGTGGTTGAGGTAATGCAAAAAAGCTGGACAACAGTTATAGGAACATCTAGATTAAAGGGACACTAAGAGATGTGTTGGAGGCTGCGCCCTCAATTATGATAAAAACTACGATTGGGCTTTGTACAACAAAACGTCGATTCTAAAATGCTGATCGAGCCGCGATCAGCATTTTACGTCGGATAGTGTCCCCCTGCAGCACGCGTGATACATAACGCGAACCGTATTTACATAGAGGGCGTTTTAAGAAAAAGATAAATAAATAGCGATGGTATTGTTTTAATCAAGTTTTGATGTGTTTTTGTGAGTAGAAACAGCACTAATGGTAATTGTTAACGTTCATCTTGAATTCTGAAGTAAATTAGTTTTTAAAACAAATCTTCAACACTTCTTTGTGTCCCTTTAATATAATCACGTGGAATGGTATCGATGCTCCAGTTTTCATTGAAATAAAGTGCAATGCTCTATCTATAACTGTTTTAAACATTCGTACAAAAATAACCATTTATTCTATGTTAAGATACGTGCAGTTGCGATCCATACAATATATTGGGCAACATACGGACTATTGGACTACCTGAAATGTACAGCCATGTCCAAATCACTAATATATGCACAGTCAGGACCGCCCGAATGCATGGGAAATCCCCAACGATAAAAGGCGGTATTTCGGACGTCACACTAGAAATCAACACTACCAAATGACTAAACATGACTAGACCATAGAGTTCGATTTGAAGGTATTTGAACACTTTTCAAGAGCGGTCATTTTGCTTGTGTATTAATATGGAATTATGTAAGCGCGCCAACAAATTGTCAGCATATGTTGGCACATACAACTTAAAATACATTGTAGGCCTATTCAGTTCCAAATTGGCGAAGCCTCCTTACAGCAGCGTACGCTTGGATTACTTTTTGCGCACGGAGAGATTAAATCGAATATTTCACGCCAATTTGGAACCGATTAAACTATAGGAGTCTAGCTTTTATTTAATGAATGAGTTTTACCGGTTTCAAATATGTGTTCGTAAGTTTAAATTGAAATTAATGTCTGCCAATTGGGAATTTAACGAGGGAAAAATATCAAAAAGAATGTTTCTTTCTTAGGCTACTCATTCTAGAAAGAAAAGAAATATATTGTTTTAACTTGTTTTGCGCTTTTGTGTCTGGGATGGGAGCATATCTTACATCATCGATAACATTAAGAATGCACTTTCGTATCGACATCCCTTAAGTTAAAATGCATGACATTTGATGACTCCTAGACACTACAAAGTGACTTTAAATCTGAGCTCAAGAACCTACGTCAATACATTCTTGACCATTTCAAATAGCCGTTACCATCCGTAGACGGTTTACAATCGGCATAGGAATAATAATGCATACGAGATGCTACTTCACTAGTGACCGAAGCTTCCCGGAGAGAATTCACACACTGAGTTTCAAAAATACATATCACAGACATTTGATACCGAGTGATTAACTCGGGTTATCTATATTTTATTAGCGCCTTTAGATGACCACATAATTTAATCTATTGGTAGGTAATGCGTTGGTATCTGCCAATGGGATAATTATGGAGCACGTTATGGGTCGTCAATCACAGTTAATAATTGTACTATAACACCAAAAGCGAGTACGGGCTAAACTTATGCATATAGTGCAGAATAAGATAATGGACATAATTGAATTGGCGCACTTTCCACACGGCAGTTGTCAACAGACGAAAGTTCCAAAATGTCACAAAATGTTTCAGAAATGTTAAAAACATTGAACTTCACCATATTTGGAATCACCACGAAAATGCATTAAAATAAGTACAAACATGCCTAGTATCGGTTCAGTAATTCTTTGATAGACTTTGAAAGGTTTCTGAAAATCTGGTTTGTAATGGACAGGTATACTAGTTGTTAAGGCAAAAATACAATTTATAATAGTAGTAGAAATAGGTCCCTTGATTTTTTCTTTCGTTTCTTTTTCCCGAACGCTTAAAAGATATTTGTATTTCAATTTTTGTTTGAATACGCTTATAGTTTACAATATCTCTTCTAAAACATGTTTCGCCTCACCGTGGACTACTTCGAGAAGAAAAATAGCCCAACGTGAAAAAGGCATCTAATTAAATGTAATGCAATCCGACGGTCAATCAGCATTTGTAAGGTGAAGATATAGTCAGATATAATACTGTTTAAATCATACTACATGATGTAGTGTTTGGGGCCCGTTGGGATACTATGTCATGTACATGATCTCTCGTACAACCCCTTCTTGTTGCTTTTGTTGTCTTTGGTGCCCACTTGCCTTGGGAGAAGCGTGGGGTCAATCTTACAGTTCATCGTATGCAGAAGTAGATATGTATACCTTGTCTGATATTCGTAAAAGGATATGGCGTCGCTTGCTTTCTCTCTACTCACGTATCGCGATATTCGGTTGTTGTAAAAGCACCCCGGGAAAAACATATGTTAAGTATAGTATTCAATCAGAATTTGCCAAGATATCGTCCCATGGATTGCACATTTTCTTCAAATTTCTCGTCACAACGATATGTCTGATTTTGTAATCAAGTCACGAATGAATTGTTCTCCGTAGTGGTATGATACATGCAACATCACCTTCGCTACGTGCCAAAAATAATCAAAACGTAACATTCCATGCCACTTGTTTGATCTAGAAGAAGATGCATGTTGCGAAAAGGAACACTCAAGTCTGCATGAGGCTTTTCAGTTGTTTGATAACAGTAAAGTCTTTGATAACAGCATCAGATACCTCCCTGCGAATTGAATGTCAGCATAATTTCCGCGTGACCGCATAGTCTAAATCCCGAAGGTGGGAAAGTATGCGAAATAGTCAGCGGGGTACATCCATCCAGCCATGTCTCATGGCGACATTAGTATCGCAATAATGAAGTGCGCCATCATCGTTTGATGTCTTCTAGTGATAAGTTTAAAGTTGCTGAAGCTTTTTTATAATAGACACTGTCGCTAATCATCGGTGAAATCTTCCCATGTGAAAGAACGATATGTCGCCGTGTGGAATTAGATTAGCGAGGTATAATACGGCGACTTGAAGATTCGTGTTTCAATGAAAGTCGTCGTATCTACTGCAAAAGGTTGAAATGTTTATGAGGAGAATACACCAATTAATACGGCTTATCCGTCGCACAACCCCTAATTTACTTTGTCTTACTTTCGACAAATAACGCCTCGGGATCCTATATAATCTGTGGAAGTAGGTCGAGTGCGCCGTTCATATTATAAGGGCACATTCAACAAACTAGCGAATCTCCAGACACTCACCAGCCCATCATTTCCTTGATTTTAGTGTTGTGATCAAGGGACAGAAGCCCCGGGCCGTATCCACTTCGCGCGCGTACGTATAATATATAGTTCTGGGCAAATTGCTATTCCGGACAGGAGTGTAATAATTGCGGATAACCATTAAGTTGTTCAGTTGAATACTAGCATAGCAAATCGTATTTATTCGTGTCTAGCCAAACCTATACTAAAACAAAGAGAATTTTTAGTTAAGTTTAAAATGTCAGATAATTACTATTTCGATTAGTTAACATTACTTGTCGGCATTATGTTATAAGACATACCTATTTATGACGAGCGATTTACATGACCGCTGTTTTGTAGTGTACAATGTTTAGATAAGTTTAAAACGTATACATTATGTCGGTGGAGGGTTCTATTCCCGCTCCGTACCTATTACTTGCTTAACTTTAAGGAGACGACGTGTTCTCGCTCAACCAAATCATAACAAAGAAAGTGAATATTTAAAAATAATATTGATAATTAAATGATAATGATTTTGTTTTCAAATCAAATCGTCGCGGCCATGTCATGAATAGCGATGAAGGCGCTACTTTAGGCCAAACAAAGAAGAAAGTCTGTCTCAGAAACATTTTGCAAATAAGCTAAGTGCTGTGCGATTTTTTATTTATTTTTTAGACAATAGGCTATGAGGTATGCGATATTTTGTTGTTGTTGCTATTTTGTTTTCCCAGCTTACAGAGAACTCTTTTTACCTTCTTTTTTTTTAAATAAAAAAAAATCAAATCAAAAAAATCAAAAAAAAAAAATCAAAAAAATCAAAACAAAAAAAAAAATTTTTTTTTAGCCCTCAGTGCATAGACCTACGCGCCGTAGCTCATTTCACATACCAATGCGGGCGGGCTTCTGAGACAGACCTTCTTCTTTGTTTGGCCTTACATTTCGTTGGAGTACTGTTTGAGCCTTTCGTGGATAAGGATGAATGTTGAAATTGATGAATGTACTATTGACATACTGCCAATGGTCATATAATAAGTGAACGTACTTTTCATAATGGTTTTGATGCTTATGGTCGTATAACCACGCAATATCATGTTTCAGTTTAGAAACTAATAACTATATTAGTAATAAAATGATAGCAAATTGAACATCGTGTTGATAATGAAGTAACGCAAACGCATTAATACCACCGTTGACTGTTTAATATGTAGCCTTGATATATAGTAATATAAAACAAATGACATAACCAACATGAAACAAAACTGACGATGGTCATATTGATGACTATTGGGTAGAAAGTCGGGTTAAGATTTTTTTCTAGATTAAAACAAAAAAGATTGTTAACGAGAAGTTTATATCCGCAATACTTACGCAGTCGGGGATTTTCGAATATCTGTCACATAGTCGTCCGTCACCTCCGATCTGCTTGCTTATGTTTATTACACAGAACTGTCAATAGTTTGCCAATTCAATGTCATAACAATATCAATTAATTAATTTCATATTTCGTTTGCATCAATAATTCAATTTTGATTAGAAATAGTAGATGAAAAAACTGTCTTTAAGAATAAATGTCAATACTTCTATGGTACAGAGGACTTAATCATCCATCAATATGAAAACCCCAGGCCTTTGTTCTCAACGTGCGTCAAAAGTGTCATTTTATAATTGAGATTAATAAATAACTAAGTATATAATTGTGAGCGTAGAAACTTGATAAGTTTGAAGAATTCGATATTCAGTACTATTCGTGAAAATTGTAAAATATCAGTATCTATCACTATGTAATGCAAGCTACGAACTATGACTTCAATCCTGTTTTCTCATGGGTGTTTTTTTCTTATATTTTCTTAAATCCCTAGGCATCAACTAAATGTTGGACAACCTGACTGTGAATCTTACTAGATATTATTTACAAAATACAGAATCTATGGTGTTAAATTAATAAAAGAGGGGCATCGTCACATCATACATGTTTACGTTTCTTATTGTTTATCTTTGTATATCAACTGATTTATACGAACAATATTTGAAAATACGTTTAACCATATTTTTGAAAGGAAATTGGAGTCTACAGAACATGGATATCAAGAGTAAAGGGCTTTTAAAACATTTGGTATTGCAGCGCCCTCTATTGCTAAATTGTGTCAGATTGGCAGATTGGCTGGATTAAGCCACTGGTGGAATGAGTAGATGCCTGGGGCTTTTAAGATTGTTGTTGTGTAAGTTTTAGTTTGGGATTCGACTTGATTCGTTTACAGTGGTCATGTCGCCTACCGTGGATAACAGAGTAGACGACTATTACTTTAGAATATTATGATGGATATTGTTTGTTGTGTTGAAAAGTTCTTTGAACACAGCAATAGACGTTATTCATAATTGACGATTTCAAGTCTAAAGAGGGAGACATACTCGATGTGACGTCACTAATCATAACGAAAGTGATGCCAACGATGGAAAAATTACGTAAACATTGGTGCTGCCGTGTAACGTAATTTACCATCATTGGCCTCGCTTTCGTTATGATTAGTGACGTCACATCGAGTATGTCTCCCTCTTTAGCCTGAAATCGCCAATTATGAATAACGTCTATAATGCAATGCATCTTTGACTTTAACATGTTTATTACGTAAGACATCTTTTTTTGGATCTGTAAACGGTGCATACCTGTCATGACTGCTGTAATTGGGAACTGCTTATATCATTATATACATTTAAGATTATATACTGTTACTGGAAACTGCTTATATCATTATATACATTTAAGATTATATATTGTTACTTAAAGGTATTTCGATTGCTGGCCTAATTTTCAACTTGATGTTTTCTATTCTACATGAAAGGTCATCCTTAAAATAGTCGTATTCCAAAGTTTGAGTTGCATAAACTCCAATGATTCTTATTTTAATAGCACAAAGTGACATCAAATTTTCCCATGAGTAGTACACAAACTGGCCGGGTGGTTAACCACCTTCGGCAGTAATTCGCTGCATTTTAACAGTTTACCATTACGGATTATAAAGTATAATGACAACACAGTAATTAAAAGTAGCGAGTTCCAATAGAGTACAGATAAGTGCATAAGATAATGATGATCATAATGTATTAATGACCTAGCGGGATACCCTCGCTCCGCACGGGTCCCGCTAGATGAGCAAATGGGAGCAAATTACATTAATGAGCTGTAACTTGAGTTCATAAATTGTAAATAACGAATCGCACTATCGGGAGCATGATGATGAAAGGAAACATAAACGAAATAGAGAGATTTGCACTTACGGCAGCTAAGATATGCAGTTTTAAAAGCAAAGAAAGAGATGATAGCGAGGGGAGGGAAGAGAAAGGGAGAAGGCAATTCTTTTCCTCCTGGTATTTTCATATACGTTTTTATAAATTATCGTTTACCATACTTTTAACCTGGCTTTCCTGTATTCCCATCATATAGTATTTCTTCCTTAAATTCCATTGATATACTTCCCATAATACAGGTTTGCTCCATGGATTTACCATACTTCATTAACACCCTTCCCTCAAGCTAAATCCCATGGTGTATTCTTATAAGAAACCACATTAGTGTATTAAGTAATGGCCTTCCCCATGGGTTAAACCCATTTATGTATATATCTATTAGTATTGGTTATACTTATTATTTTTTAACCATCACCTGCCTCTCAAGCCACATTACTTCTTTAACCGCGGTCCCTTGGCTCATATCATGTATGGCCTATGCCTATCATGTCTCATACCACCTAACTTCATTACCACCGCCCCCCCCCCCAAAAAAAAAACACACCTTAGGCTTATCCTAAATCATATGGCTTACTTTATTAACCCCCTACCTTTCATTAATCCCTGGTCCCCGTTATACCACCTAACTTCAGTAACCCCCCCCCCCCCCCCAAAACAAAACAAAAACACCAAAAAACAACAACAACAACAACACCAGGTTACCACATCACTATAAATCTAGGCTTATCCTAAACCATTTGGCTTACTTTATTTACCCACTTCTTCTCATTAACCCCGGTCCCCGTGGCTTAAACCGTTTTACTTCATTAACCCCCTACCCCCAAATCACATCACATCACTACCTGCTACATACTACATACTGTTATACTGTACACAGCGCCCTACCTCGGGCATTAACGTTACAGTGCCCCTGAAACCTAGGGACATGAGTTTTTGTGTACACAGACCGGGATGACTATATAACTAAGTATCTTATTCTAAACCATTTCCCGTGGTTTAACCCCCACCCTACGGTACTTATACCAAATTACATAATTTATAGACATATAGGCTATTATAATCCTAGGCCTTATTCAAAACCATTTCCCGTGATTTAACCCCCATCCGACGACCGACGGTACTAAACAACATTACTATTTCCCGTGTGTATTATATGTATTTGCCAGCACGTAGCGCCGTGAAGGAGTGCATATAGTGCCGCGGCAGCTAGCGATTTTTTGTTCGTACATGATCCTAGTAAAATTTACTTTATTCCATTTTAATCCGGAATAAAGCAAATTTTAATCCGGAATAAAGCAAATGTCACTGAATAAAACAATTTTAACAAATTAACTGATTTCACTAGGATCATGTACGAAAAAAAACATGCAAACATGCTCACAACGCGTAACCACTGTATGATTACGAAAAGCACAATATAGTGCAATTCTAGTGACATTTATGACAAACACACAAACAAATAAACACAAACCATTTCCAGATTTATAGTAAGATTTACCTATGATTCCATTGTGTTATGTAAAATGTAACCCTTGTTTTAAATGAATGTCATTAGCAAAGATGTTGCACTTTGCTGATAATGTGGATATAAATTGAGTTTTATAATAGCTATCATTAAACATATTTTCCGACATCTAAAGTAGCACTTTAAACATTAGCGTAGTCATGTACTCTTTGCAGGATTAACGTTAGACATGTTAGAAAGGACTCGTGTACTGATCAGCTTCCGTGAACATTGTATTATCAACTCTATATGAAGTCTAAAATAAACAACATTCATCAATCGAATACATTGTAAGACATTGATTTTTCAAGCAGCTGCGTCATAATTTTCAGCCAATCTATTGCCAGATTTATTCAATTTTGATATAGCCCAGACATTATTTTTAATATGACATTTACTTCTCAGAATGATGGGTTCGATTCTTGTTATTAAAATACAATTAGTTATTCATAAAAAGCTTCTATTAAATATTGACCCGAAAAGCAAATCAGGTATGCAGGATAAACAATGCGAATTGTGTGTTCAGGTCGTACACTTATATCCGTAACATTTAAGCGAAGTTACTGTCGATATCGCTTTAATTTGACTATGTGATAGCAGTGACAGTTACTGGTGATAGCCAAGGCATATCTCCAACATTATATCTACTTTACGACATGTGATTTGCCTTAAGGGTACAGAACTCGACAAAAAGTGTTGTGGTTTTTTGATACACTCTGTATACAATTAAGTCAAAAAGTTATCACGAACAGCTGCAGTAAGAGTGCTCAATACACCAATACACTCTGTATACATCTAATATGTCATATCGCCAATGTTGTATGAATGTATTTCTGTATTCCATCATACAGTCGTTATACTAGTGTTTTTATTATGAACTGTGATAACTGCTTGACTTTTTAATGTGAATAATGTTATACCAGACACGAGCCTTGTGGAGACATGTTTCTTAGCCTTAGAAACCGGATGTTATTCTACAATATTATACGGGATGTTATGATTATAAAGGGTGCCTTACAGATAAAATGTATTTTACCCTTAGGTCGACTATATAACCTACATAATTTAAGTTGTGCATTTCAATGACACGATAGCCATGCGCGCACATTTATATATAAACAGTATTGTAATGTGGTTTCCATTATATTGTGCAAAGTGCTATATAGCGCGCGGTGAATGACTGAGAACAATTTCTATGGATTTAAAATTGATCAAACGGTTAATCAAAATCTTGTCTGGGACCATTAACACAGTAGTCACGCTATTTTCGGCTTATCTATGTTAAGATCTTTGCGCGGGAAAATAACAGCATCAGACGACCACTTTAGGGCGCTTAATAAGAGGAAATCCGTTCCGTAATAAACAGTGGCATGCACTCGTGAAACTGTCCAAATGACTTAACCGAGACTACATTAGCGGGGAATGGTGTTGGGTGGGCAGACTACTGCATAAATGTCAATTAAATACGAGAGAAAAGGAACATCGAGTGTTAAAAATGTCTGTGTCTGTTGAGAGACAAACATATTCACCAGCTATATCAAATATGCATATTCATCAGCTATATCAAATATGCATATTCATCAGCTATATCAAATATGGTTGCTCGTTATTGTATCATGGTTGCACAATTATACCCCTCACAAACATATTCACCAGCTATATCAAATATGCTTATTCATCAGCTATATCAAATATGGTTGCTCGTTATTGTATCATGGTTGCACAATCATACCCCTCACAAACATATTCACCAGCTATATCAAATATGCATATTCATCAGCTATATCAAATATGGTTGCTCGTTATTGTATCATGGTTGCACAATCGTACCCCTCACAAACATATTCACCAGCTATATCAAATATGGTTGCTCGTTATTGTATCATGGTTGCACAATCGTACCCCTCACAAACATATTCACCAGCTATATCAAATATGGTTGCTCGTTATTGTATCATGGTTGCACAATCATACCCCTCACAAACATATTCACCAGCTATATCAAATATGGTTGCTCGTTATTGTATCATGGTTGCACAATCATACCCCTCACAAACATATTCACCAGCTATATCAATATGGTTGCTCGTTATTGTATCATATTCACCAGCTATATCAAATATGGTTGCTCGTTATTGTATCATGGTTGCACAATCGTACCCCTCACAAACATATTCACCAGCTATATCAAATATGGTTGCTCGTTATTGTATCATGGTTGCACAATCGTACCCCTCACAAACATATTCACCAGCTATATCAAATATGGTTGCTCGTTATTGTATCATGGTTGCACAATCATACCCCTCACAAACATATTCACCAGCTATATCAATATGGTTGCTCGTTATTGTATCATATTCACCAGCTATATCAAATATGGTTGCTCGTTATTGTATCATGGTTGCACAATCGTACCCCTCACAAACATATTCACCAGCTATATCAAATATGGTTGCTCGTTATTGTATCATGGTTGCACAATCGTACCCCTCACAAACATATTCACCAGCTATATCAAATATGGTTGCTCGTTATTGTATCATGGTTGCACAATCATACCCCTCACAAACATATTCACCAGCTATATCAAATATGGTTGCTCGTTATTGTATCATATTCACCAGCTATATCAAATATGGTTGCTCGTTAGTGTATCATGGTTGCACAATCATACCCCTCACAAACATATTCACCAGCTATATCAATATGGTTGCTCGTTATTGTATCATATTCACCAGCTATATCAAATATGGTTGCTCGTTATTGTATCATGGTTGCACAATCGTACCCCTCACAAACATATTCACCAGCTATATCAAATATGGTTGCTCGTTATTGTATCATGGTTGCACAATCGTACCCCTCACAAACATATTCACCAGCTATATCAAATATGGTTGCTCGTTATTGTATCATGGTTGCACAATCATACCCCTCACAAACATATTCACCAGCTATATCAAATATGGTTGCTCGTTATTGTATCATATTCACCAGCTATATCAAATATGGTTGCTCGTTATTGTATCATATTCACCAGCTATATCAAATATGGTTGCTCGTTATTGTATCATATTCACCAGCTATATCAAATATGGTTGCTCGTTATTGTATCATATTCACCAGCTATATCAAATATGGTTGCTCGTTATTGTATCATATTCACCAGCTATATCAAATATGGTTGCTCGTTATTGTATCATATTCACCAGCTATATCAAATATGGTTGCTCGTTATTGTATCATATTCACCAGCTATATCAAATATGGTTGCTCGTTATTGTATCATGGTTGCACAATCGTACCCCTTACAAGCGTCAACCAGAAGGTACTTTATGCGAACAATTATTGTAGATATCAATGGATTATTAAAAGGAATTTGCGATTGGCGATAGTTTACTGCTGTAATCCTCTATAACCATGATAACAGTGTGATGATAAAAAAGCAAATCATTCACGAGCTATCCTATATATCGCAATTGCTATCTGAAGGATTACTGACCCATTACTAGGCATGTTTGTACTTATTGTATTGAATTTCTCGTGGTGATTCTAAATATGTAGATGAAATTCAATAATGTTGATATTTTTAAACATTTTGTGAAATTTTGGAACTGTCATCGGCAGACGACTGCTGCGTGGAAATTGTTAA
Source organism: Ophiura sarsii (assembly GCA_035610835.1). Lineage (NCBI taxonomy): Eukaryota > Metazoa > Echinodermata > Ophiuroidea > Amphilepidida > Ophiuridae > Ophiura > Ophiura sarsii. Next base: position 78,920,413 of record CM069447.1, on the reverse strand, counting down.
GATACAACTAGCTCATTTACCCTAGATATGTAATTGGGGCAATACTGTTAAAACCCGTTATTGTTTCAAAAGTATAGAGTGGAGCCCGGAGCTGTTATGGGATTATATGCGGCATGAAAATGAACGTGACAATGCATGCTATGTTAAGTGATGATACATGCATATCAATGCAGCTATACGGTATTGATATAATTTTGTATTTTCGAGCTAAGACAATTGTAAGGGGGAAAGCTGTAAACCAGCTGTAAACCATTGATATTATACCGGTTTGTGGGTTTACATTTTTAGACAGAAATCATAGATGTGTGTGTTATTGTAAATGTTGGCAGAAATGAATTAAGAAATCGGAACTCCCTCGAGTGTACCTCATTAAACTGCTCTCTGAAACCATAATGCGTTGTCGGCAGGATGATTTCTAGTTAGGACATGATGTTTTGAAAATGTAGATGACTATTTGATGGAAGCATGCGGTCTCTGTCAGGTTATTTTAGACAAGGAAAATTGATTTTTCGACGGGATAACCACGTCGCGTGCATTATTGTCATATCTATGAACAACTGTTACGATGACGCCATCAACCGATGACGTCTCGTAAACATCATGTCACTAATCGGACATACTTGACAGACCTGGAAACGTCAGGCTAAACTGATATAGATTGCAACGAAAAGACATGTTCTGTCATTATGTTGTACCTCGGTGGTCATTTTGCATACATGTATGTATAAATTATAATAACAGTATTCTAAGGTGAAGACAGCAAATATTATTAAATTGTAAACAGGTACAGGCAGGAAAGGTGACCTGGATCTTTTAAATAAAGATGCCATAAGATAATAGGAAAACAACAAATTGTTAACAGGTCAAACAGAGCTACAAAGCTTTCGATTTATTTCATCATCAGTGTACAGTATTCTAAGCAAATACTATGCTAAGCAAATATTTGTAATATATATGAGGACCTGACGTTTCGATTCTAACAGAATTTGTATCGAAGATAAAATGGAAAATAAAAATAATTATATGTAATGATTCTTATTCTTAAAATTAAAATAATTATATGTACTGATTCTCACAGTTAAGTAAATCTTAGGACCTGCCAATCAACCCCACATAGTTTGCTTATATTTAAAAACAAGTATACATAATTGACAACGGAAACGAAATGGATGCAATTTGCGTTAAAATTATCAAAAAGATCAAATTCGGAAAAGGAGGCCACATAAATTAACTAGCAATTACGAGTGAGACACAAATCTGTGCTAGTATCGTATACTATACTGAATTGACTGTGAATCAAACTTTTCAACGGATGCAAACAGTATTTTCATCAACTTGGTAAAAAGGAGGTCGTTTTTCATGAACCCAGTGCTACTTGAATTTCTGAATATTGGACATTGAATTCAAACTATTAAACCACTAGAATATAAAGTGTTATTATTACAATTTAAATATGAGTGGTAACTCACAATGAGTATAGGTGAGAGCGGGGAGTGTACACCCTAGGTGCAGGGTCGCCCACCACGTGATTTTCATCATTGCGGCACACCCTAGGTGCAGGTTCGCCCACCACGTGATTCTCATCATTGCGGCCACTGGTTGAATTTGACGAACACACAATATTTGCCGCTGTTTGTTGCGATCTTCCCATGGTAACATGGCAGATCTCCGTTTTGCGATTTTCTGCCAGTTTTGATATTTATTTTTTCTAAAGATATTCGTACAGAAGATTTTAATGTAAATCATCATTAGGTAGATATGGGATTGGTTATGGATTTGATGCCGTTACAAACCCGTCATTGTTTGTGGGACATGCGTGGTTATTGAGTCAATGTACTTATTGTGCTATGGGCACATTCGCCTTTTCATGATGGGGCATGTTCGCCAATGGGGATTAACATGATTAAGATTTTGTATAATTTCAAAATTGTAATTGTAAATGTAGCCTATTTTTGTAATAATACAAATAGCTCATTACGGTTCAATCGCCTTTATAATTTGAGCCACTTTGAAATTTAGTTTTTTGACTATAATGACAGGCCAAGATTGCTCCGTGAACATAAAACCGGACTTTGTCTAGCGGCTAGTCAATACAGGCTTACAGCCTTGCCACGTTTTATTTAGCATTTAACATGTTTAATGTAGCCAAATTGGGCTAATAATTGAAACTAAAGTCTAATCTAGAAATGCTATATCGACACCTCCTCAAAATGTGAACATTTTATTTTATAAAATCTGAAATACTAAGCACTACTCTTTATAACAAATTGAAATTCAAAGCTAGAAATCCGTTATACAACCACGCTAAAACATGCTCAGACCATACAATTTTGGCGCTGTGTGTTATTTCAACCAGGAACTGGCAGACCAACATTGCACCGTCCACGGACAAGCCCACATGCTGTGGAAATTGCTTGCGGGCTTCCTCCCTTGACCAAGGCATTAGAGTGTTGCCACATGAGGTTTGTTCAATGTCCAAATTGGGCTCATTTTTAAAACTAAAACCTGCTCAAGCGATAGTATATTATTCGTGATTTTTCTCGAAATTTGAACTTTTTATTTCACAAAATCTGAATCATCACTAATTTTATAACAAATTGAAGTTTAAAGTATTATTTTTATAACATACCAAATGATAAACTTAACACTTGCTGCTGCTCGCCCAAATTATTATTCAAGTTTGGAAGTTATTTATAGACAGCTACTGAGTATGACATATTGTGAACATAAAATATTTTCTAATAAGTCAAGATATTATATCCAACCAATTGTGCTCGTTCAAACGGCAGACTGCTATTTTTATATAATGTATTCATTTTTGTACTTTATTCACGAATACAAAAACACCTGCATTTATTAAATTTGACAATGACCCCACTAGTGTGACGGCCTTGCTACATCAATTTGATTCATACTACTTCATAAATCCTAATTATGAGCCCATGGCGAACTTGCCCCGGCCTATGGACGAACCAGACCCGGGGTCGGGGCAAGTTTATGGACGAACCAGGCCCGGGTCGGGGCAAGTTTTGACACCTGTCTTTATCCTCTAGTCATTCCTTTTCATTAAGGCCCAGGGTATTGTGGTCGTATGTAGCCAAGATATCAATGTTTCATATAATGTCAATAGGTCCATTCAATCTTTAAAACTGACGTCTCTAGGCTATTTCAAATTAAAATGGGGCGTACACTCACCGCTCTCCCCTATTTAGGTTTCTGTGCATTTTAAATGTAGATATTAACAATAATTTCCCACACTCGGTTGGTCAATTAAAGGTCAAGACGTATTCCTTAATTTCTCATCCATTTCCCAAGAAATTAAATATATAGACTTGGGGAAATAATGCAGCGTCCAAATGTTTACTTTCACTTACCATGCTTATCAGGCACTTGAATATACAATTAAAATGTTGGAGGAATACAGAACGATGAAGACATATCACTATCTATGATTGGGTAATACAAGTGAACCCATCTATTAAGAATGTTTGCACTGAAGATTGTATTACATTTTTGGCCTGGAATTTTATACTTTCTTTTGAAAGATAAATTTCATAATTGTGTGCCAATGCACTGCATGGAAATCCAAGCACATTGACATACAGGGATTAGGCGTCCATAACAGTAATAACCCTGTTTTATTGGGGGGAAACGATCAAGTGCAAATTAATACCGACCTACGTTTTCTTAGTGTGTGAAAAAGAGCAACATTCTTTACAGACTTATGTTATTGTTATGTCATTTTAAAGATGCAAAAAGGGGAAACTTCTGATTGACAGACCCATCTAGAGTTCCATTCGCATATGATAATACAACATCTTACCTTGGTTACAATCGTACAAGTCACTACGGATGGGTCACACGGACAAGTTTTGCAGTCCTTCCTGAAATCAATTAGAAATGAGGGACAATTGGACACGGGTAAATGCCATCACGCATACGGAAATCAGAAAAGTTGGTCTGAAAATGCACAAAGGAAAAACGAAATTCTTGACTAATTTTCAAACAAAGGAGTCCATCGAAATCGACAAGGAACCGATAGTAAAGGTAGAAAGTTACAGATATCTTGGCAAGGACATCAAAATGGAGAACAATACGAAGCAGGAAGTCATGATAAAAATCAAGGCAGGTTGGAGCTGCTTCGGCGAAACAAAACCATTCTATGCGATAAAACCATACCAATAACATTAAGGACAAGGGTTTTCAATCAATGTGTGCTACCTACCATGACATACGGTGCCGAAACTTGGTCAACAACCAAAGAAATTGAGCATAAACGTCTAGTAGCGCAGCGAGCCATGGAAAGGAGGATGTTAAACATAACAATAAGAGACAAACAAAAGAACACTACCATTCGTAATAAAACCAAGGTATAGACATAAAAAAAATCAACGAAATTAAACATGTTAAATGGAGATGGGCAGGACATATCTCAAGACAAAATGATAATTGGTGGACAATAAGAACAACCGAGTGGCAACCCCCGTACAGGCAAAAGGAGGAGAGGCAGGCAGAAACAAAGATGGAGAGACGAGTTAGCTGAATACAGAGATGGAAGATGCTGAAAGAGGGCTTCAGCCTACAGAGGTTGACGAAGCCTAGGTAAAGGTAAAGGTAAATGCCACCACGCATTCATAGAATATCTATCATGGACCTCAATAACAGCATGCAAACAGGAAAGAAATTGGACCTCTCCTTATATTCCAAGTAAAGAAACGGATACACGTTGTGACACTCCTTTGCCCATATCATCATTCTATTTGCATGGTAATAGGTCTGTACCACCATACAACTTGCGGTGTGAATCATGCATTGCGTATTACTATATTGCTTGAATGAAGAAGCGTGTTTTACAGATCAAATCGCCTTATTGAATATCAAGTGCGACACCTATTTACATGTGTACATGACTCCTTTCAATTTACAATTGCTACTAAAGTTTAAAACCGAATGCCCTTTACTTTTAGGTCATACTATACAAAAGCCTGTGTAGTCTTTTGCACTGTCATGAAACAACTCTCACAATTCATAAATAAAACGTCACTCTCGTTCCCATGCGTTAAGTATTGTTTTAAAAACACGTGCTCGTTGTCCATCGAACTCATTGGATCGAGTTTAGGTGTAATAAAAAACTGGGTAAAGTAGATGATCTATCGCATCAGTGAATGTGCTTATTAATTTAATATATTTAAAATATTAGAAATATTTGAATTTTCACATTGGCTTCTTACAAGGTTTTGATAGATGTGATTTTGTCACTTAAAAAATGTTTAGAGCAGACCGCCTAAAGGTCATACATAGGAAGTATTAATTAGTACTTTATACATGCTGAAGGGCTTGATGGAGATACAAGGTTTTGAAAGAATAGCGACGATATAATATGTTGACGCTTGTCCTCTGCCTTTCACTTGAACAATTGTTTCTATATTATTACCTATGACGATTTAAACATAGAAATATATGCGGGATGGTGAATTAAACATTGCTTAGTGTGTTCTGCCACAATTGATTCGGCTTGCTTTCATCAACATATTTCGTGGTAATCACATGTAAATAGGAAAGAAATTGGACCGTCTCGTTTACTCAAAGTAGAAATGTGATACATACATCGTGACACTTACTACTTGCCCATATCACCAGTCTGTTTGTATGGTAATTGGTCTGTGTCATGACTCTCGCGGTGTGACTTCTACATTGTGTAGTACTGTATCGATTTCTTGACGGAAGAAGTGGGTTCTACATATCGTATCGCCTTATTGAACATCAAGTGTGACACCTATTTACATGTGTCTACTACTGATAGTACTCCTGACGATATCAATATACAATTGCTTTCTATTTTCAAACGACCGGTGTCAGTTTCATTGAACCACGTAGCGCTATTACAGCTGCGGTCAGAAAGATTGCGATTGTGTGCACTATAGGAATCAATGCACTCTCTGGTAAATGGAACGTCGACACTATAGGAATCAATGCGCTCTCTGGTAAATGGAACGCCCGGATGGAACGTCGACACGGTAGGAATCAATGCACTCTCTGATAAATGGAACGCCCGGATGGAACGTCGACACTATAGGAATCGATGCGTTCTCTGATAAATGGAACGTCGACACTATAGGAATCAATGCACTCTCTGATAAATGGAACGCCCGGATGGAACGTCGACACTATAGGAATCGATGCGTTCTCTGATAAATGGAACGTCGACACTATAGGAATCAATGCGTTCTCTGATAAATGGAACGTCGACACGGTAGGAATCAATGCACTCTCTGATAAATGGAACGCCCGGATGGAACGTCGACACTATAGGAATCGATGCGTTCTCTGATAAATGGAACGTCGACACTATAGGAATCAATGCGTTCTCTGATAAATGGAACGTCGACACGGTAGAACTCAATGCACTCTCTGATAAATGGAACGCCCGGATGGAACGTCGACACTATAGGAATCGATGCGTTCTCTGATAAATGGAACGTCGACACTATAGGAATCAATGCGCTCTCTGATAAATGGAACGTCGACTCTATAGGAATCAATGCGCTCTCTGATAAATGGAACGTCGACAATTGAACTTATTGGAAAGAAACAGTCATAACAGTGGAAAGAAACAGAAATAATACAAGCATAATTTTACCGATAGTTGAACGAATATAAATTTCAATTTTCTTAACCTTAAAAGATAGAATGTGAAAACCCGATAATAAGTGTCACATTATTTCACGTACATTGTTATCGTCATATGATTATCTGGCTTTACACGAGATGGACGAACGTATGTCCAGCATACGCCGGTATGTCAAAAGGGCGATGAGCTGTATCTATTATAACAGCGGTTTTATCATACTTCACATCATTACCTTTTTGTTATAACCTAATTGGTTTGATTTTAAAACACTTAAATAGAGCTCATGTATGCCCAAGTTTGATTCTTCCCAATTGATAACCGTCTTGAGCGTGTACAATCATAATATTCTCATCCATTTCGAAGTTAGTACAAAGACAACTATGCCATTAAATATTATGATAGTAATATCCCAAATGGTAACCTAAATCAAAGGAAAACTGTTAATCTAGTAAGTTGAGCTACACGGTTTATGCATTTTTATAGCTTAAAGTGTGTCCAAAGTAGTGGTCATAACCTTTCCTTCTTTTAACTCTCGAATCGTATATTCTAAGATATGTTCAAGATATGTTCCTATTGTCCTATTGACACGATTGTGTTACATATCGTTGAAAAACTCATAACTGCACCTTTCCAATGATACCACAGCCCCCTACTGTGATGTGCTAAAGAAGAACTACCCAAAAGAGCATCTCTCTATACTGTATTGTCATATTGCACTACATTGTATAAATAGCAGATCTGTTTATTTGAGCACAAAATAGTTGAGATATTGGTTATAGATCTCTCCACATTCTCAAGCAGGTGGCTGAGCAAGAAAAAGTGATTGCTGCAAATGCGTTTTCTTTGGAAAGATAAACGCATTAGCTTTCCACTGGTAATTCAATATGAGCATATCAGGAAATAGGCGATTGAAAAAACAAAACAAAAAACGACATTTTTGAGGGCGTTAGAAGCACTGCAAAAGGTATACATGGCTCATACGTATAGGTGACTCGTACGTAAGACTGTATACATGGCTCATACGTATAGGTGACTCGTACGTAAGACTTATAGGATAAGTAATGTCAAATTACTTAACAATACGTATACACTCAACCATAATAATTGAACTGAGACAAATACTAACATTTCTACACTGATAACATTTGACGTTAATTTACAGGGGAAATATACGGTTTTTACCGTTTTAAAACAATATTTAAACACAAAAATGGTAAAAACTCGTTAACATTAACATTATTTTAACGTTATTTGTAAAATATTAATTCCCCGTCCGGTCAAGTTAAGATAAGTTCATCTAAAAATCTATAATGCTATGTAAAAATAAATTGCGAAAGAAGAATAAAATGAACATATGACACATAAAATTGCAGAAAATATGTTCCTGTATTTTTTTATATCCAAAATGATCCACAAGCCCCGTTAAATAACTGGTAAAATGTATATTCACAACACATACACACATCCGTAAAATAACGTCAAAATACTGTTAAAATATCATTAAAACTAATAAATTAACGGGAAATTATATGTTACGGTTGCTGTATTTTAACGGTAAATACTGGCAGCTGGGATTCCGGTATTTTACAGTTAAAAACGTTTGTATTTTAACATATTTGTATTGAATTGGTTCAGTTCAAATTAGTCCTGGTAGGTTTGATGATGTAAACTATTACTTTGGCGACGAGGTCATATGTACAAGTCACTCACGTAAACGTATGAGGCAGATGTACTAGTATTACATTGTGGCTTGTGATTACTAATACATTTATCTATACCATGTCCAATGTATGCTACCATGCCATATCCTGCTATGTCGTACCATGTCCAATGTATGCTACCATGCCATATCCTGCTATGTCGGCAGTAGTCTTGATCTGTAATTAGTCTGTCGTGTCCATCCACAGTTTCCTAATGTAAGTATATTTGTGCCAATTGATGGATAGAACTAGAAAATGTCACAACACGTCAAAACAACAAACTATATAGTCTGTTTACCTATTACGAGACAATGACGTAGCTGCGTAATATACTAATTGCAGCGCATAAACTCGCAAGAAAAAACATACGCGTACGACAATACTGCGCCTATAGAGTTACGTCACTGTTCAGAGGAAGAGAAATAGAGTATACCGTATTCAGGGTTTCTTGGAAATTGCATCCTAAGATTAATTATGAGACATTAACTTTAAAAAGTATCAACTAAAACTAGAGGAAAAATGTAATGCCATTTATCTCATGCACTGTTAGAAAATGTTCCGTTTTTTTACAGAAAAATTCCGGCAGCAAAATTTCCGGACTCTTTTTTTTTGCCCGTAAATTTACAGAAAGTTGAAATTTACGGAAAAGTTCCTGTAAAATATACAAAATTCCGTAAATTATAATTTGTGAAAATACAGATTCTATTTACGGAAATTTTACAGAAACTTGACGTAAATTAACATAATTCCGTAAAAATAAATAACGGAACAAAAAAATTTGTCCGGAAATTTTGCTGCCGGAATATTTGTTTTAATCCGTAATTTTACGGATTCCTTTAGCGTAACTTTTACAAAATTCCCATGTAAATTTACACATTTCCGTAAAAATAACAGATTACAGAATTCAATTTTTTTTTACGATCTTTGATCTTCTGTACAATTACGGACATCGTCTGTAAAATTTATCATTTATTTGATAGCTTGATCCTTAAAAGTACGGTCTTGTTCAGGATGGGCCGAAAATGGAATAGTATTTTCAATACAAATATGCATTCCATGGTGTTTTTTTTACTAAATAAAATGTTTCCCTGCAAATGAATTCCTTCAAGGTTTATACTACGATGACAGCATACCAATACAAGTTAACCAATGCACTCTTCCGTTACGATATTTTACGAATTCTGTTAATTTGTCCGTAAAACTACAGCTAATTTCCTGTAAATTTACAAGATGTACCGTAAACGTCTCCTTTCAATAATGATCTTCTGTACAATTACGGACATCGTCTGTAAAATTTATCATTTACCTGATTTTTCTGTAAATTTTACTAGTTTTCCGTAGAAATCCGTAAATTTACAATTTTATTCCGTATTTTACCGTTTACGGAGGATTTCTGTTAAATTTTGTCCGTAAAATTACGGCAATTTTTAACAGTGTGTCTATAAATAGTGAAAACTATGATATTGAAATAGTTTGGTGAAATACATTACGTTTGCCCGATGATTCAGACATGGAAGGTAAGAGATCAATCAATACGTGCATTAAAGGGCATGGCTTTTGAAACACTTTGTATTCAATTTCCCTCTACCACCGAAAAATTCACATTTGTGTATAATTTATAGCCGCAGTACGGACTCGCGCGTGATAATACACACGTACTAATACCCGCCATGGATATTCGCGCGTATACACTAATAATGCGCATTGTTTTGATTTTGTCTATACCGTCGAGATATAGACAGACACGTCCCAACTTTCCACCAGTGTGATAACTGAGCAAGCTCCGTCTGAGCTCAAGCTTCAGGTGAAATCGCGACGTTAACGAACCAGTAATCTGTGTTTACCCATCCCACCCCATTCCACCTTTATACTATAGCCTCATATACTATAGCCTCTGGTCACATGTCTACTTGTCTTACCAATGCCTTTCATATAGTGTCGTAATACAATACATAAATTAAGGTCAGGACGTCGTGGATATCTCTTTTACCCATAGTCCAACAACCAATTATTGAAACGGCCTATTATCGAATCGCGATATGACCAAAAGCACTACTTAGTTGCAGTCATTATGCCATCAAGTATGTAATGATATTACACAAGGACGCTGATGAACTCCTCATTTTTCACACTTGAATTGAATCGTACGCAATGCCTCGATTTATTGACCTTTTTAATCAACATGTTCAAGTGTTCTTCTTTTGGAAGATCTTCATTTAATATAGAACCTGCGCCCGGGGAAATAGGGAAGATCTATTGTGTACAAATGGCGGGTAATGACACACATACACAAAGATATTGAATTTCCATTCTTCTAAACACTCTGTCTGTAAAATTCATAACGGTTTCAATACACGCGCGTTCCAAAGTCAACGGACAGTAAAATCAATATAGAACGTGAGCTATTTCACTCGTGATTCTTTCTGATTAGGAGGTTGTTGGACTTTCACAATGATATACACTAGCATAAATGCGCCACGTTATGTGTTGGTTAAGGCGAGAAAAAGTTTTGAGTTGAGAATCTGTATAAACCTGCTTCACTGTTTAGCTTTTAAACTCACAACATTCATTCATCAAATTCAAATGAATTTTCCTTGAGATATGACATATTAGTAGATAGTGTTATTTCCGGCATACTCTTGTAATTCAACCACATAGGATTCAACATTGACCATGAAATATACGTTAGGGAGCACATCAAAACTCGACCGCCCGGCAACCGCCGGTTCCGTGGGGTTCCGTGCGGTTGCAGCCGGTTTCTATTGTTCTAAACAATGATATGTGGTCCAACCGGGCGGAACCGGCGGTTGCCGCGCGGTCGAGTTTTGACGTGCTCTCTTATCTCTTAAAGAGTGACACATTGGAAAACAAAAGACAGAGACATATTTAAAATACCATTGGTTGTACAGGGTGTCTCAAAAAAAACCGTGCACGTGTTTACCCAGCTTATTGACCGTGAACTTATATAATTTGGTGTAACAATTGTATACATAGTGATAGCCATAACGGTTAGCTTTCATATTCCGTTTATTTCATCTGATTTGGATTTGTCAATCTTGAGATATGACCAATTAACTAAAGCAACCTAAAGTCGACATTGTGCCACTTTACAGTTTGCAATGAATAGAAAGGGTTACTCCGGAGAGAGGGGTTGTTACCACCGGGGTTACCACCCCCTAAAAAAATCCAATCCGAAAAGCAGAGTATGCTTATTTGGGTACCATGTTATAGCTAGAGGTTCCCTCTATCCATAAATACTAAAACAAGTACAAACATCCCACGCATGACGTCACAATGAGGTCACCAAACATGGCCGACCTCAAAATCCCGCCGTATTCGCTGGACAGTGAAATATCATAGAAATCTTTGCCAAAAAGTTCTAAATATCGGAATTTCACCCGATTTTTTGCTTATAAGTGATGGAAATGGTGTTTCTAATATAGGCCTATGCTAAAATATTTCAGGAACATAAAATAAGTATATTTTTCAAAATGGCGATTTAAAAAAAAATTGTAAGGTGGCAACCACCCCCCTACAATCGGACTTTGACGGCTTACCCTACCCCCAGGTAAGGTGGCAGCCTCAATTTGTTTTTCGTCAAAATGAGCGCAGGGAATGTAAAAGCGATCACCTAGACGCCCTAGGTCACTGTTTTTTGCGTTCTAGCGCAATCGGCGACCACCCTCCCTTAAGAGGACGAGGGTTTTAATGCTTATCTTAAGCATTCTTTCCGTAAAAGTGGCACAAATTCGATTTTAGGTAGCTTTAGTTAATTGATCATATCTCAGGATTGACAAAACCAAATTAGATGAAATAAACGGCATATGAAAGCTAAGTGCTTGGTCTATTAATATGTATACGATTGTTACACCAAATTCTAGAAGTTCATGGTCAATAAGTTGGGTAAACACGTGCACGGGTTTTTTTGAGACACCCTGTACTATTTTCATCACGATTTTATATAAAACCTTTTAGTAGCTATTGTCAATGAAAACATTATTGAAACACACTAAAGGTGGGGCATTCTTTCTATAGGTATATAATGCCCTTAAAAACAACTGAAATATGATTTCCTTTCATCCAGTAGCGCGCCAGTTTGCCAATAATGACATGTCCCATTATTTAATTACATATTTGATTTCAAACCTAGTGAACTTTAACACTTTCCATGAGGCAGACGGCAGCAGACGACATTCCAAATGTTCACAAAATGTTTCAAAAATGTCAAAATTATTGAATTTCATTACCATATTTGGAATCACCATGAGAAATGCATTGAAATAAGTACAAACATGCCGTGTATTGGTTCAGTTATCCATGAGGTAGACCTTGAAAGTTGGGAAAGGTTTCTGAAAAATCTGTTTTGTATGGTAAAACCAAAAGCCGCGTGGAAGTGTTAATATCAAGAATCATACTGTCGTTGAATATAGGGCAGGTCGTGAAGTCGATGGCAATCCTGTTAATGAGGCCACTACTTTGGTTGACCATTGACATTTAGTCATAGTCATACAAAGGAGCCATATTCTCCGTGGAATCATAGTGCCGCAAAAGTCGTACACTTTGTTTAGGTCATTTAAAGTAACTTTCGATTATATTGTTATCAAAGAGGCTAGATAGACATTTGGATGAATCTTCTAGGCACATTTTGATACCAAACAAACACCTAGCAACAAAGATAACCCATGATTAGCGCCACGTTGAGAAAGAGGCGTCTACAGTTACAGGGCACTGCGTATGTAAGGACCATCCTATCCTGACAGCATTGCAAAGGACATGGGTCTTGACCTAAGTGATTTTCCAAAGCTCAAGATGAATAAAGCTACATGGTACCAATATAATTATGTCAGCTGTTTTCACTATTCCGTCCAAGGATGATGATGTTGTTGTTTTTTTAAGTCATTGGTTGTTTTTCATGCAATGAAGTTGCAGAAATGAGGAATGCAACAATTTCGTAGTTATGTTACGGGTGTTCACTTTCAATTGAGCAAGCCAATGTTCCTACTCAAAAACATATTTGTGAGAATTTACAATATATTTGACTAGTTTGTATGCAGTAATCATAATTATCTTTTATCCCAAATGGTACAATAAAATTGTATATTGAATATTGTGCACCAAAGGTACCCGGGCGCGAACAATATTCAAAATGATGTGCAACTGAGTATGTGGGCGCAGAAAATGCGCACCAGTTCATTTTGTGATCAGCGTTTCAATGTCGCTAAAATCACGCTAAATCGCTAAAACTGACCGTTATTTATTTTTCATCAAAACAGCATGCTATAAATAATAATAATACTGTAAAACTCTAAAATGTCACGGCATTAAAATATAGCAAAATTGCAAAACATTCTAATTTTCATTAATTTGAATCATTAATATTAATATCAATCATAATATTGAATGGTTTATTTTCATGCGCTACAAGAATCTATTATACTCGATATAAAAATATTGCACTCGTCTTCGACTCAATATTTTTCGAGGCCCTGTAATATATTCTTATATCACACTCAAAGCCATTTAATAAATACACCACTTCATACTACATGCAACACTTCTGGCTCAAAGTAGTCTCAGGAAATATATATGACATATTAACCAAGGGATGAACTATAATAGGCCCCCGGTGCCTTGCATATCAAGAGAGCCTCAAAAATCCAATGAATTGAGGCAACTGAAGTGGAACTATGAATTAAAGAAATTGTATATTTTTTGATTTGTTGTTTATAATCCACCAGCAGCGCGGATTGTTTCCGATTAAAAGTTAGTCTATATACATTACACATCCCAGGTTTCATATATTGTGAAATTAATATCAGCGCCAAAGAGATATGACATTTTTTGTAAACATGGTAAATAGGCCAGGGCTAGCTTATACAGGAATTTAAAGGTTTTTTTAAATATTGTAGAAAATGACCAAGAGGTGCTACTGTAATGATAATTGACAATGTTGCAGGTTATAGTCTTAGCATTCACATGATCTATGATTTTTTGACAACAATTATGTATTAAGCGATATCGATCAATTTATTGATTTTTGGACTTGGGTCTTTCTTGCGCTCAGTTTGGAGCCATAGGTTTTATACAGGGATTCTATAAATGGATAGTTGGCTGAGAATTATTAATGCCTTTTAACAATGATCTTTATGATGTTAGCAACATTGTTTATCGATATTTAATGATGTAATCATAAAAGAAATCTTACAAAATGTTGTTATAATACGTGAATTTATATTTTCTACAATATTTTAAATGCCTGTATCTCAATATGGACCTACAATCAAGGAAAAAAAGGTTGGCACACTTTGTCTTAATTACGGAAAAAACCCGCCCCTCTCCCCGGAGGCAATGTTGATCCGAGTCATATTATCAGAAGCCATGGTAGGTCCCCCAACATTGATTGATGGGGGATGGGGAAGGATATAAGAAAGGGGGAGACTTTTGCTTTCTATTAAACAGTGCTATGTCCCAAGTCTGATCTCAATTGCGAGCACAGGGATATTTGTAATAAGTTGCGTCAAGTGTGCCAACTATTATTTTCCTTGATTGTCTGAGCGAAATCCTAAATTCACCATGTGGGATTGGTTTTTTGGCTATAACTTTAGAACCAAATGCCCGATGCTAACGAGGTTTTGCACGATTATTGTAGGGTATATTGTCAACATTCCCAAAAAGTTACAAGTATCAATTACGTCATTTAGGGATTGGTCAGTCAATACTTAGGCAACATATACGTAAAAACATGTTATTTTTACAATTTATTTTCATGGATGTGAAACAAAATGTTGAAGAACAATTAGAGTTCGTATATGTATTAATTGATTTCTAATCAACATTTGATAGACGGCATATTAAGTCAGACAAAAGTGTATTAGGGACTGGCCATTAATTACTAAGGCTGTCTCTGTATATTAAATGTGTGCGACGATAGGTCTATAATAGGCCTTGCAATTGTTATAGTTCATGCAAACATTACTATCTTCAGAAGATAGCAATTAATGACACGATGCCATGTTATGTTCCTAGCATTAAAATATATAATCATGGAAAATAATCATAATAACATTTATTTACAAAATAAATAAAGCCACATAAACAGAATGGCTAATACAAACAAAGATAGAAGAACGAAAAGTCACTTTGTGTATTAGGGACTGGTCATTATTTACTAACGCTGTCTCTGTATGTTAATTGTGTGCGACTATAGGTGTATAATAGGCCTTGTCATTGTTATAGTTCATGCAAACATTACTATCTTCAGAAGATGACACGTTATGTTCTTATCATTTAAATATGAAATTATGGAAAATAAATAAAGTCACATATATCAAATAATGCGCCATGAAGACAAAACTCTAAGATAACGTGCCGATTATTTAAAAAATGGACTTTATGATCGTTTAGAAATACGCTAGAGGCACACACACGAAGAAGAAAAATAGAAGATTGGGCAAGGATTCGAACCTGGGGCCGCGGCGTGGAAGTCTCATATGTTAACCACTACACCAACCGGGCGTGTGTGCATGTTGTAATTGAATTATACGCTATCAATGCACGTGCATTGTTATTGCAGCGGTGAATCATTGCAACGGTACACCATTACAACTCATCAAATTTCTCATTATTATGAAATGCAAAACTTTTTTTCTCAATGGATTAGTGTTTAGTGGACAATGTGAAACTCATAGGCTATCTTTTAGAAGAAATGAATCGCATCTTCGGTATGTTTCAACGGTTCACCCCTGCTGAATTTAAACATATATGACTATAGATTTATATTATTTCACCAATGGTACACCGTTGAAAGGTAGGTATGCGGTGCTTAATCTTTGCTTTAAAAGGGTCTATATGAACGGTATTTGTCCTCTAATCCCTTATCCATTGAAAAATCAGTTCTGTATTTCGTAACAATGACACATTTGATGATTTCTTATGGTGAACCGATGATACCATCGCGATGACAATACACGAGCATTGATAGCGTATAATTCAGTTACAATATGCACACACGCCCGGTTGGTGTAGTGGTTAACATATGAGACTTGCACCCCACTGTCCCGGGTTCGAATCCTTGTCTAAGCTTCTATTCGATAATGATTTATTTGTTGCTTCTTTTTTCTAACAATCATGATTTGCATTATTTGTTTTTAATCAGCACTATCATTGTGTCTTCTATTTCTTGAATAATCATAATGTCCTAGATTTTGGTACCGAAAGAGTGCAGATGTACTCATTCTTATAAATGGGCGTAATGGCTTGACAACTTTGATTTATTGTCAAAACAAAACAGGCATATTTCATGTTGGGTCTATATTTTTAAGTTATATAGCCACTGGTATTAAGATATATAGATATAGATACTGGTCTTGAGATATATATAAACGACAGGACGATGTTTTCTCAACGTTTAGCTGATGATATATGAGGTCGAGCATCCATCTGAATTTAAATAACTGGTCATGTCTATAGTTTCACTGCCATTTTAAGTGAAAAATATAACTCCGTATTTAAAAGTGACCGGTCCCTAAAAGTACGTTGACGCATATTGTTTGAACACGTGACCAGTGTTATAACCTATCTGTCGTCCAAATCTGGTGAAGAAATCTTTGTTTAATCTCATGTTATAGCCAAAAGACTTAACACAGATGATTTTTTTAGCAAATGACTCAGACAATCAAGGAAAAAAAGGTTGGCACACTTTGTCTTAATTACGGAAAAAACCCGCCCCTCTCCCCGGAGGCAATGTTGATCCGAGTCATATTATCAGAAGCCATGGTAGGTCCCCCAACATTGATTGATGGGGGATGGGGAAGGATATAAGAAAGGGGGAGACTTTTGCTTTCTATTAAACAGTGCTATGTCCCAAGTCTGATCTCAATTGCGAGCACAGGGATATTTGTAATAAGTTGCGTCAAGTGTGCCAACTATTATTTTCCTTGATTGTAGGTTCTTGCGCTCACATTGGTGTGATAGAACAAAACTTGACCCACCTGAAAAATACATTTTCCACCACTAAAGCTACCCAAAATCAAGCTTAACTCAATTTGGCTAAAAATGGTCTTTCTTGCGCTCAGGTCTTCAATGTAATGCTATTTTGTTTCTATAACTTCCGTTTATTGTTTTCATTTAATCCATTAGTTCATACCTTGTGCCATTTTGGAATATCAATTATTTTAACATATTTAATTCATTCACTCCTTTTTGCCTGCCTTTGCAATTGTGTCTTTTTCATTATTTTGGGTTATAAAAGCAAACGAATTGCTAAAAGTGCCTGAAGTTTTCAAATACAAATCCCGCCCCCAACGTCAACATATGATATGTGCTAGGCTGCAGTTTGATCTAACAACCATTGACCCCGATCCTGTATATTAACTTTATCGAGCTATGGTGGCGTAATAACAGTGTATACAGAGGAATTACCGTAGCATCCCCGGGACAGAGAATCTGCTAACTAAATATTGTTCTTATTGATTAAAAACAATGGACATCGGATATCGCTGTCTTTCGAGTAGGGATTACGGCTTCACACAGGACATGGTACTTATACACATGTGAACACTGTTGGATAATACACATGGAAGCATATAATCATATGTGTCGATGATTAGGTTAAGATTTCAAATCATTTTTCACAAATCAAAAATATTTGTGGTCACTAGGAGTCAAAATGTCAATTTGTACTCCTCTTACTCAAAATACTTCTTGTCTCAGAGGAAATGACTAATAACCGTCAGAATTGGTCAATGAATCTCTTTAGTCCATGTACAATTAAAATTGACATGTCAAATGGGGTCACTTGGTCAATTTTAGACGTGCTCTGATTTTGATTGGACTTGATGCGTCTGATCTCTTGATAAGACAGGGAAGAAAAGTAAATCATGACCTTGGGGTCAAATGTCAGGAACGAGAAAAAAAATCAAGGCCGCTTTGTCTTTGACCAGAGCAGCATTTATGTTGGTTCCCTGCACCAATGGGCTCCACACAACTTATTCAGTGGGATCCACACAACTTATCCATAGATGCAGGTACGCGCCAATTTCCACTCAAAGCTGATTTGCTGGCATAAAAGTCATGCATATTCATTATTGTCAAAAATTAATTAGATCCACAAATGAATCCGATCAAGCTAGCGTCACGCTCAGAATGATAACAAATTTGCTGATTGGCACTATTTACACGTGTATCTGCGCTAAACACAGCGCCGGACTTCACATACGCACCTCGCACCCCATAGCGCGTGGCCCGTGAAAGCGCCGTAGCTATGGCAGCGCGAGCGACAATGCATTCATCCTTCGATGCGGTATCTCAGCTACAGTGGGTTGATCGTTATTTACCTTATGCCATAACAGAGCGACAATGCAATGTGTTGAACTTACTGTTACAGCCGGCAATTGAGAACCCTGTTACTGCACCTATGGATAAGTTAGGCCAGGGAACCAGCATAAGCAACATTCCCTCGCGGCAATCATCTACAGACGACACTTCCAATATGTAAAAAAAAAATGTTTTAGAAATGCCTAACTTATTGAATGTCATCACCATACTTGGAATCACCATGCGAAATGAATTAAATAAGTACACATATTTATAGGTTTAGTAATCCTTGAGATAGACTTTGAAATTCGGGAAAGTTTTCTGAAAAATCTGTTTTGTATCATGGTAAAACTATAGAGCCGAGTCGAAAGTGTTAAGAGAGCCTCAAAAATCCAATAAATTTAGTAACTGGAGTGGAACTATGAGTAGAACTATGCATTCAAGAAATTGTATACGATTTGAATTTTTTGTCCACCAGCACAGCTTGTTCCGATTATAGTTTCCGTCTGTATTTGTAACATCTCATGTTTCACATTGTCTTAATATCAGCCCAAAAGAGATACAGCATTATTTATAAATAGGACAGAGCATAAGGGTTTTATCTATCTCATAAAGTCACATTGATCGGTGATATACTTCTATGTTATATTATACTACACAAGTGTTCCCTTGTCTTTATCACACTATAGTAGATTGAGCTAACGATGTGCAACTTAGCTATTTATTCTTTCTCAAATCGATGAACCGTTACCATTGAATGATTTAAGTTGATAGGCTATTAAGGGTTTTATTAGAAATGCAAATGTCACATCGTTTAAGGGTTTTATTAGAAATGCAAATATCACATCGTTTAAGGGTTTTATTAGAAATGCAAATATCACATCGTTTAATACCGACACGAAGTCTGCCCCATCTCATGTTATTGTTAGCCTCGGCCCGTTTTGTAATCTGTACTACATTTTTGGGAGCATCTAGTATAGATCGAGAACCTGTTATTTTTTTTAGAGTGGTGCCACAGAAAGCCAGGGTATCAGTAACTTCCTTGGGCTATTCTTAAAACCGTGCAAACCAAGAGCTCTAGAATCTGACCACAGCAGAGGGAGGTGGACAAGACACACTGAATAAGAATCCATCGAGCTCACAGAAGAAAATAAAAGTAAAATGGAGAAGAAAAAGAGAGAAAAACAAGTATCTCAGAGCCCAGAAGCCTCGGGCCAAGGCTAATCTCATGTGCTCATGCTTGGTTCATTTTTGTTCTATTACTTCCATTAATTATATGCATTCAGTCCATAATTCAATATGACGCCGCCATGTGCTTGTCATATTGATATTGATATCATTAGCATTCATTCACTTCACTCGTATCGTGCGCGCCTTAGGAGATTATTTAACAGTTAGGTTATTTAAGAGATATTACAGCGTAACTTCATTATAGTCATTTTATTTATAAGAATTACTACAGATTTAGTTTTGATCCCGTAACTAATCCAATTGAATAGAATAATGACTTTTACATCGTTCATATCAAAATGAAATACCAATTTTACTCCGACGACGGATTGAACGTTTGAACAAGGCACCTCATCCAAATACGTCACAGCAATAAATCAGTTTATTGGTCAATAAATGCTGTATTTTGTCGTGATCTTTTCTGTTAGTGCCTTTTAAGGGGCATTGAGAGATACGTATGTGAGTGCGCCCTCAATTCTTCTGAAAATCAGGTTTTTTGCACCTAAGTTATACTTAGGCATAACACGAACTACCATCTGAAACCGTTTACCTTAGATCGTCGTCTATCATGTTAAATTTCACAATTTAGTAATTTCGATGTATCACATAGAAATTATTAGCATCACTCCCCACATAAACTGACTTATAGCGCCATTATTCAACCGTTTTCCCATAAATCATTACACTTCGGGGTTCCTACGTACGTTATATATTGAAACAATTCCTTTTTTTCCAAATGTCATGTAATAATAATAAATTACATTTGTTAAGCGCATAATACAAAAGTTTCGATGCGTTGTACAATAAAAACATAAAGAGCATTTAAAAAGCACACACAAAATATACAAGTGTGCTCATAGGAATAAAAGTACAATGAGATATATATAAAACTAAAATTTGCCGGGGGTAAATATGTTGTAGGCCGGCACTAGGCCGGGTGGTGCTTGACGTCGCTAAATGAACACATGCCCAACGTCGGAATCCTTGCTTTTTAATTTTGACCCCGATATTGGAAACACTCTTATCGAGCTATAGGTAGTGTACATGTATAGCGGTGGAATTACCGTAGCGTCCCTGGGGCAGAGAATCTACTAACTAAATATTGTTCTTAATGATTAAAAACAATAGACGTCGGATATCGCTCTCTTTCGAGTAGTGATTAAGGCTTCTGACATAAGAACCGCGTACCTTTTATTCATTTCATTAATTTACAAATATGTAAACAAAGACTTATTGCCAGTATGGATTATCCATAATCATCGACCGTACGTCTAGCGTGGATGTCATTCCTAGATTTGACCAGGTTTGACTCTGATTTAATAAAGCGTAATTAATATATAGACAGCGGTCAATACAATCGTTTCGATTCATTTCTTTTATATGCTACGCTTAAAATGTTCAGATGCAAAGCCATACAATCACAATTGCCATTGTTGGGTTGAAATTACATACCTAAACTACATACACACTTCAAAAAACTTACCGGTATACTATTCACGGTAAGAAACACCTGTTGTATGTATAATTATTTATTTTCTTAGTTTTTGTAACCCTTCATTATGATAATTAGAGAATAAAGGTATTGTTTTTGGACCGTACCCGTGTTATATTGTCTGACATAAATGCGGACGATAGTATTATTTTTTACCCCTGCTAGGATCGAATAACTCACAAACATTCCATCCAATCCCATGCGATGAGTACACCATGCGTAAGCGTCGCGGCAACGGCATAAACGCAGGAAAGGCGCCAAAGACGCACTGCAGAAGTGCGCGTTGTGGAGCAAACCACGCATTGTGAAGGTCGAACGCACTGTTAAAACTTAAGCCCCACCTCACCGTGTTCAATTGTCTCATCTAAATGTCGACGATTTCTCTGAGAACCAATGAGATTGCTTAAACTTTCTTTAGGGAAGACGTCAAAACTCGACCGCCCGTTGACCGCCGGTTACGGGCGGTTCCGCTCGGTTCTTTCAGGTCAAATGTTTTACTGGTATATGAATATTCGCGCATGCAACACTGAACAACCGCCGGTTGACTTAATGCTGTAACCAGACCAATTTACACTACCAATCTGTTACTTTGCGGTCATAATAGCTGAGAGAGTATAATCGTTCTATAAAAAAAAAACATTCATAGACTTTCGGTATTGATTTTAAAAAGTTAATTGAGCTATAAACAGATTGAAAAAGCCAACCCCAGCGAAAATCAATAGCTGTATTGTATTGGTTGTCAACTGAGCCCATTACTTCAAGATTTTATTGCTCACGCGTGTGACGAGCCACTATCAACCGGTCGTGTTCACCAGAGTGTAACTATTTGACCTCATTATGTGTGTATATTATAACAGACGACACGTTTTGTGAGAACCGGGCGGAACCGGCCGTAACCGGCGGTTGCCTGGCGGTCGAGTTTTGACGTGATCCCTTAGCTGTTTAAGAATATCTAAAATAGGTCAATCTGGATTTACTGTGTTTTTCATTATAACACTCCCAGAACGTAGTCTCGCGTTGCGTATCGTACTTATATGATTGCAATAATAATCTCAATATGTTTTTTCCAAGCATTACGCGCGAAAGTTATCCAATCGATAGGTACAACAAGCCTCTGCTATATGTGCAATGATATGTCGGTATGTGACAGTAATCGGTAAAATTACCCAAACTCTTTATACCATCATATAATACCAGACGGGATATAGTAACTTCCTTACAGCGTTGCATTGCAAAACACTTTAAGGTGTTCTCTTTTGTATCTACTGATGGTATTCGCCACGAGAGCTATTACTAATATAGACCTATTTTTCAAAAATACATGTATCTAGATCCGTCCTACGTGTCACTGTATACGATGTATTCCATAAAAGTATCTGAATAGATCGGATGTCAACATTGTGCCGATAATGCGGTCTGTTGGCAATTGGGTTATTATGAAATAGTGCGCTTTATATTGTTTACTAGTTTCACTTACATGTAATGGTGCATCTTACTGCGTGCTTACAGAAAATGTAATCAATTCCTGGATGACAGTTCTGCTTTATTAATCCGATGACACACATTTAGTTTTATAAACATAAAGTACGACTGTAACATAAATACTTGAATTGGAACTTAAAGGGGCACTAACAGATATGCCCTCAATATTCCAGGAAATCGGGTTGTGTGCTTGCACCTATGTAACGCTTAGGTATATAAAGTGCGCACCAAAAGAAAGTCATACACTTTGTTTAGGTCCTTTAGAGTAACTTCCGATTATGTTTTGACCAAACAGACTAGATAGACATTTGAATGAATCTTTCCGGCAAAATTATATACCAAAGTTGCCACCTAACAACAAAGATAAACCATCATTAGCACCATTTAAAGAAAATTGGTCACTTTTCAAAAGTCACATTTTCAACGCACGCAAGCCGCGAGAAAATGCTGTGTGTGGCACTTTGAATGGCCGGGAATGAAATGGATGTTGATCACATAGCGCAATTGCGTTGGGTCGTGCCTGAGCGAGCGGGCTATTTGATTATGAACAGGCAATATGTGGTATTTTCTTCCCGCGGAGTGTATTGAAAATGTGACTTTTGAAAAGTGACTGATTTTCTTAAATGGTGTGCTAATCATGGTTTATCTTTGTTGTTAGGTGGCAACTTTGGTATCAAATTGTGCCGAAAAGATTCATCCAAATGTCTATCTAGTCTGATTGGTCAAACAATAATCGGAAGTTACTCTATGGGACATAAACAAAGTGTATGACTTTCTTTTGTTGAGCACTTTAGTAACTACCATGTGAAACCAGTTACCTTCACAGTCTATCGTGTAACCTTCACAGTCTATCGTGTAACCTTCACAGTCTATCGTGTAACCTTCACAGTCTATCGTGTAACCTTCACAGTCTATCGTGTAACCTTCACAGTCTATCGTGTAACCTTCACAGTCTATCGTGTAACCTTCACAGTCTATCGTGTAACCTTCACAGTCTATCGTGTAACCTTCACAGTCTATCGTGTAACCTTCACAGTCTATCGTGTAACCTTCACAGTCTATCGTGTAACCTTCACAGTCTATCGTGTAACCTTCACAGTCTATCGTGTAACCTTCACAGTCTATCGTGTAACCTTTCACGATTTGGACATTTGAATACTACTAGCAATATAATTCACGTTTAATTTTGAGTTTAACACATCGTTTAACTATAACACAATTTGCTAAACACGCGTCTAAATCACTTAAAAGTGTCGAACATTATAAACATGGGTATGGGAGAGTGTAATGCGCGTTATCTAAACTCATACACCAACTGTATGCCTTGAATGATTACTTAACCGTGCCAGGTACAAACTGACGAGCATATCGTGTAGTCTTAAAAATACATGCGCAGTTAAGGAATTTGGTCGATACCTTTTGTAACCCATTTTGGTCCCAATAAATTGATTAACTGTATACAGCACGTCCAGTCTGGGGACGAGATTAGCAGAGTGTAAAAGCGGATTTTGAGGACATTACTAAAGGTGGGAAAATTTGCTCTTAATTAGTTATTGATACATAAATAACATTTTCTGAAGTAGTTTTATGTTTTTTTGAAGCGTCATATCAAAAAAATAAAGAAAACACTGATCAGTTCAACTTATCTTCAATTGGTGCTCCATTGTAGAGGAGGGATTTTCTATAAAAGTCGTGACGTGTATACGTAGCAAATAACATCATGAAATACAATTTCTTACTTTGAATGATCGGGATTATGATTCCATGAAATGATGAAATTGAAAGTTGAGCTCTGATACTTCACCTGATTAGACACGAGTTTAACAACTCACTGTTTTAATCTAAACCGCGTTCAGTACGAGATAATGGACCACTGCACTATGACGCGTGTTACGTAACTCCAGGTAGTTTGGATAATAAGGGAAAGCACCTTAATGTAAGTGCCAAGAAATTGACAACTGTGCGTGTACTCTTCAACATTTCACGGAGAGTGGCAATTGATTGGGACCCGCCCTGTCGTGAATATTCAATGAATAATCTATAAGCCATTCCGACTTCACTTTTAATTTTTGAATTGTTAATGAAAGCTCGTACACTCCAATTAATGTATGTCTTAGGGAAAGGTTCAATTAATACGCCTTGTAATTATCAAGAATCGATGGAGTCTTTATTAATGCATAACGTTTCAGATTGTGCGCTTTTGCTTATCACATTTATACTAAAGTTCGATAACACTAAACTGAGATGCGTGCACAATAGAAGAATATATTAATACCAAATATACAGGGTGTCCCAGAAAGATTTATACCGTGTTTAAGAAAATAATAACAATATGAAAACAAAATTGCAGACAACGTATAATGCTTTCCCCTACATACTCTGTTAATTTCATCAACATATCTTTATCCATTCCGATATGGTATGACAGTATAGAAAATCGGTGAAAATCTGTTTTTCACTTTCACAAAGAATGCCATTAGCCATGCATTATATAGGCGGCTTCAACATGGCGGCCTCATATTAGTCACGTGTCCAGTAAATTTACTTTCGAAAATTTTCTCCGTATACCTAACTGGTATAGTCAACTGGCAACTTCTGTAACTTCACAAAAAATATTGCGTAATAACTTCTATATTAATACGTATTGGATTGATCATAAACATATCAAACCAATTTCAGGCAATTTGACCATAAAGCCAGATTTCTACAAGTCTGGTACTCAGTTTAATTACCAATCACTTTATCTCAATGATCAACGGCAACACTGGCAACTTTCGTTAGGCGCCCAAGGGCGAGCCAACCCGAACAAATCGCCCAATCAGCAACATTGTTTGAGGTGCCAGACGATAACCATTAAGTTATGAAATTATTCCCATTTGACATCACAATGTCAATGTACAGTCCCCGATACTGTATGAAAGTAGCTGAAGGCCCACGCAAAGTCGAAAGCAACTACTGATAACTCGTGTCAATTATCAGTAAACTGAAGGGTTATTTTATTGGTAACATTTGATAGGTACGATGACGCTTCAAATCAACCAGGTCCAGTATACATTTTGCGAGCACTTTGACTGATACCTATGGTATTAATGGCTAAATAAATGCACCTTTCCCGGTATCATGCTTGGATACCCTGTTTGCTCCTTTCATTAATTAAGTCGTTTCCATAACAATATATAGTGATTTTACAGATTATCTTCACCCGATACTAATTGGTTTTGAATTATATGTTAATATATATTCCATCCAAATTCCTTTTGCCGAACCGATATTACTTTTTGGCTCCGTTTAATATCATCAACATAATCCTATTATATTATATTATGTTCAAATGAATCTAAAACGACAAAGACTTCTAAAAAATAGCATCGTTTAGATGAACGCCACCATCGGTCGTTTTACCGAACCTAGTTCAAAGTGGGTGTCATTTAAATCACGACCCCGTCAACTTTCAGCGAGACGAAATTGCAGCTCTCAAATGACAATATCGGCAAAATGTGACGTTATTATGCTCGTTAACTGCCCGCCCGGCGATGGCTTCTTATCGCGCAAGTGTCAGACCATTCCTTAGGGTGAATTCACTAAAGTGGACGAGCGGCCATTTTTGCCGGCTAGGCAATTCGGCAATTCGGTCAAGGTAATTGGCAATGGAATATCTGAGTGGTTTAAATGTCACGTTGTAATTGAGCTGTAACGGAACACCAACGACACACCCGCGAACGGATTGAATATATGTATATCAAAATAAATCACAATAATTATTGCGTTCAGAAAGCGTGACATATCAATCAGGTTAAAAGTCAAGGTATATGACGATGTCCGAAGCTAATTATTTAGGTAGGGCGGGATTGGAGAGAACCACGGAATTCAATTGCTTAATGCATTAGCAATTATCTGCTTAAAATTGTCGTATTCGATTGTTAACGTTTATTATAGACTTAAACCATAATATCATATACTTGACGAAGATGATTGGCGATGATGATTAGTACGACGACGACGAAGATAACGACGACGCCGCCGACGACGACGTACAAGCATTGAACCGAGACCAATGCAAACAAGTGTTTCTATATTTATATATTTAAATAATTGCATTTAGAGTAAAGCGTTTTGTGACGCAATAAGTCACTACTACCAAGACTACTGTTACAGCCCGGCATTACGTTCCCCAGCATTACGTGAAACTTAGTTAACATTTTCTAATTGCATTCGACAACGCATACCCGGAAAATACCAAATCCCATTGATCAAAGACACAATCAAGTATAACGATTGTCAATGTGTATCGCTCTCCAACTCCAATGATGATACATCCAAATTTAATGAGCTGCACATTAACCACACATATTGCGATTTATTCTTCGCCATCAATATTATAATGCATGCGTCTACCTTTACAAGAGATGCATCCTACTGCCGTATAGCTCAAAGGGACACATTTGACAAACGGTGAAACATTTAAGGTCGCTGATCTCTATTATATGATCAGGGAAGGTACTAAAAGAATAATAAAAAACAACAGAACGTATACAAATCAATATCGATAAATCAATTTAAATGCTACGACGTGTGTTGTTAAGCAATAAATCAATGCTTGCTACGCCATGTGTTGTTTAGCGTAATAAACAGCTCATTTTGCTAACGGGCTGAGATAAAGTTTGTTACTACGTTAGTTTTTCCCGCTCAAATGGATATCTACTCGGTGTCAGACACTCCTAAGTTAGACTTGTGTAAAGACCCAATTACGGAATAGGATGTTAATCTTTAATTCCGTGCTGTCTTAATTCAAAAGATAAACCAAAAAGGAGACTGCTCACGTAATTAGCTCTTCTTTTAAAAATAATATTGAAAAGAGTAATACAATAAGTAGTTCTTAAAAAGCTAAGAGATTTTAAGCAATCCCTTTGGTTTCAGGAAAATCCGCGACATTTAGATGAGACAATTGAACACGGGAAGGTGGGGCTTACGTTTTAACAGTGCGTCCGATATTCACGATGTGTGGTTTGCTCCATAACGCGCACTTCTGCAGTGCGTCTTTGGCGCATTTTCTGCGCTTATGCCGGCGACGCTTACGCATGGGCTTGGATGGAATGTTTGTGGTTTTTTCGATCCTAGCAAGGGTAAAAGTTGTCAAATGTGGAAAATAAAATGTACTTATTTCTTTAATAAATATCTAAAGTATGATTGTTTAAGAAGTAGTATTATTTTTTGCGTAGAACACTTCTATCGCATGCGGCGTCGTTCTACTAAAAATAATACTATCGTCCGCATTTATGTCAGACAATATAACACGGCTACGGTCTAAAAACAATACCTTTATTCTCTAAAATACAAAAGGCAAATTCAAAGTTCAGTCTCCCAAGATCGGATTTTGCTGGTTATAACAAACAAACAAGACTCGTGATAGAGCAGGGCAATGGTCACCGACCTCTCTGGAAAGTCCAGTTCACATTATGTCTTCAATTTATCTCTTGACAGGTTTCAAAAACCCTCTTGCGGAATGACATGTCGAATTTGATCAAATACGAAATTGCCATATCATAGTATTACACTCGATACTATCCATGTACGGTACAGTTCATTGAACCATTGTCGACAAATATTGGTTAATTTAATCACAATTGTGCTATATCTATGAAAACAGTGCCTTTCGCCCGTCTTGTCACAAATGCGTAATAATGAATCGAATGACTTGACAACGATAATATGGTCGAGATTAATACCACAAGAGTAACGTACAGAAACGAAGATTTAGTAGATTGAGTAGTGTAATGTAGAGGGAAGCTATAGCGCCCTCAGTGGATTTCAACACTTTGATTACAACGATCGTTGCATGATCGTTGCATCGTTAATACATATCCGCGAAGTAATGCTGAACGCTGAAATATTTCAACAGGTTGATAAAGCTAATCTTTATACACATAATTCAAAATAAGATATGAGCAATTTGGTGCAAATCGAGAGGTCGAACTAATTGAACAAAAATAACGAATTTTGCATACGTACGCCTGAAACATGCTTTAAAGACTTTTGAAGACGCATTGCTCAAATTTGAAGTTACTCTTACATTTATATTAAGCTACGTCACCGTTTTGTATGTAGATAATGAAGCTATCCGATAGTTTGCATGAATATTTCGAAAATTATTATAAATAATGTACATTGATGGCTTCGAACCTGTTTCATAATCAAGGATAACTTACGCGTATGATATGCTTTTGTGTCTGCAAAAGGGTGAAAGTGAGTCCGAAACACTTCTTATACTATATCTTTCTTAAATCATTAACAGAGACGCAGTGAAACCGACTCTAGGACCTAATAATACACTCTTTTTTATAACAGGATTGTCGTTCATGCATAATGATGAAGCATACTTAATGTGTATAGATTGAAGCTCAACTGAAATATTTTAAACATACTCATCGGTGATTTTCTGTATAAAGCTAAGCATACTCATCGGTGATTTTCTGTATAAAGCTAAGCATAGGTTCTAATAGACACTCACGTTAAATGCCACCATCTACCATCCCTCTATAGAGCCCGACACATTGTGCTATATACAATTTATAAAGGTTTACATTTAAATAATGGAGGGATTCTGATTGTGTAGAAGGTTCGGTTTCGTCAACAATGTCGTGTTGATCAACCTTTAAATATATTAATGTTTCACGCTTAGTTAAAGCAAAACATATTGGACCGTTTTGAAGTGAGGTAAAACAATTGCCGAGTGAGTGCAGTCATATTACAAAGACACAGGAGCCAAAATGAAATGACAGCTGATTTCAAAACACATATCACCATGCGTAGCCTATCAACCACATTTTTATTTTTTGATCGTAGCATTACAATATTAAAGTTTGGAATACCAATATATGAAGTCATAAGCATGATAAGTAGAAAATGCCTTGATTTTGAGTACAATAAATATTCAAATCAAGGCATTTTCTACTTTGACTTCATATTATTCAATGCCGACTCAGCTTCTATGTTATAGTTTGCTAATACCATAAGTACAAGCACCCACATTAATCTAAGACCAATGCTGATATGTCTATGTCACATTAGAAATATATACATTGGTTTCATTTCAATTGTCAATGGTGCTTGTACGTGAAGCAAAATATGACTTTAGCGACTATCGTATCCGTCGACGTACGCTTAAATTACGTACTAGTTTAGTAGTGCGACCTCAGTCTTTACTACATCATATGTGTATGGGCTTCTAAAACGTTACAACAAAAGTGAGTATTTCGGTATACAATTGTGGCAGATATCAAATTACACATATCGAAAGGGCCCCCTCTATAGTCAAGTATTGGCACGATGAGTTGTCAATTTCAAAATAGAAAATAAACACTTTAATTTGTTTAAAAGTAGATGACCCGATCACATTTTCGTAACACAGAATTATTTCAAACATACGGAGATTTTCATATCATATGAAAGCTCGTATTTTGCTCATCGTCATACTGAAATTTGACGGCCTAAATCGGTATAATTACGGAGAAATCGATGAAATAACGTCGAATTACCGCGAATGGTGGTAACCACCGATATAGTTTGTGCACTACTCAATGGGTACAGTTCACAGCATCTTGTGCGTCTAAAATAAGAACCATTAGAGCTATGCAACTCAAACTTCGGAACAAGACTTTTTTAAGGATGACCTTTCACGTAGAATAGAAAACTTCAAGTTGAAAATCGGAACATCTACCTTTAAATGAGCCAATCTTCTTCGCCTCATCTAGGGATTTTTAGTCAGTTGAAACCGCGTCTATGTAGCTTAATGATACTTTTGCATATTTCTTTCCTAGATACCAATATCTGGAGTCTTCAGTTAGTATTATAATTGATACACACAGAAAACACTATGTAAAAAAAATACACAAATTATGTAAAAAATACACAATCTGTGTAAAAATAGAACTCCATAATACTATGTAAACAGTTGTGTTAAGCTTTTGCATAGGAATTTACACAAGCTTTGGGTATATATTACATGTTTTATGTAAACTCTTACATAATAATTATGGAGTTCTATATTTACATAATTTTTTACATAGTGTTTTCTGTGTGTAACACATGAAACGGCGATGTGTTGCACAAGTCAATGTTTCATTGAAACTCACAATACCTTACACATGGTACCCTAGGGAACCTATTTTAATTTTGTTCATGACTGTGGTTGCCAAAAACAGCAAATAACAGTTGTGGCAGATGTCAAATTGCAAATATCGAAAGGGCTCCCTCTATAGTCAAGTATTGACAAGATGAGTTGTTTGTCAGTTGAAACCGCGTTTCTGTTGCATTTCTTTCCTGGATATCAATATCTGGAGTCTTCACTTGGTATTATAATTGATAACATGAAACGGCGATGTATGGAGCTGGTCAATGTTTCATTGAAACTCACAGTACCTTGGACATGTTACCCTACATTAGGACTGTGGTTGCCAAAAAAAAAGGGTTTGCAAACAATGTTTTAGCTTCCACTGAACAATACTTCAAATGGCTCTAAAGCAATCTGACAAACATTTGACGTCATACCGACGATGCTCTTACATAAAGGGCTGCTGCTTCAAATTAACTTCTTACAGGTCATTGTTCTAGACAACATAGTGTTTAGCATTTAACCATGTTTAAACAGTATGGACACACTAGTGTTTAGCATTTGTGTGTTAGGGTTTAAACATGTTTAGATGCATCTACACATTTTTAGTAATTAACACGTTTAGAAGGTATGTACAAGTAAGTTAGCGTTTCACTTTGTGTTTAGGATCAAAACACTCAATTTACAGCGTAGTTTTGTAGCGGGAAAGACATAGCAGTTGATGTCTGTAGCGGGAGAGACAGCAGTTGATGTCTGTAGCGGGAAAGACATAGCAGTTGATGTCTGTAGCGGGAAAGACATAGCAGTTGATGTATGTAGCGGGAGACACAGCAGTTGATGTCTGTAGCGGGAAAGACATAGCAGTTGATGTCTGTAGCGGGAGAGACACAGCAGTTGATGTCTGTAGCGGGAGACCCAGCAGTTGATATATGTAGTGGGAGAGACACAGCAGTTGATGTCTGTAGCGGGAGAGACACAGCAGTTGATGTCTGTAGCGGGAGAGACACAGCAGTTGATGTCTGTCATCAAACTCTCAACCCAGAAATGCCAGCTCAAATTAACTAACTCAAATCGTTTAGTATCTGTCCATCGCTAACCAACATTGTGTATTGATCATGCATGTGCACACGTTTGATAATTGACGTTGCCATTTGAAGACAAAAGTTGATGTCAAACATTACGCAATTGATTCCAATAATTGCTGACGTTTCGAATTAAATCCAAGATTGCTTCTTACCGGTGTGAAAGGAGCCATAGTGTCCCTGGAGCCATTGTCCAGCCTCAGCCCCAGCCTTGGTTTAGTATATGGTCTATAATGGACACCCTCCTTCGAATGCGCGCGCATACCGGCAAGCAAGCTTTTGTTTGGCAGGCAATTCGCGCGCACATCGCCAGGCAAGCTTTTGTTACTTGGTTGCGGTGAAGTTACTGGTGTCATCGTCTATATATTTCACCTCGATATTAAAAAAACCACGAATGACGCTCTCAGTGTTGTTGACATTAACAACCTTTTTCCGGCAGATTGCGGTTGGCTATTTGATTTGTCTCGACATGGACATTATGGTATATAAACGTGACCACTCATATATTGACTAAGCCATCAAATAAAAACGTATCGAATTACAATCCCAATCATCGTGAAATGAAATCAATGCAAATATTTGATCATGTCATAATGCTACAATAAATGTAAATTTGCTCTACGGTCTGCGTACATATGACACCTTCATATTTGAATTGACTGTCATTTTCTGTACACGGTTTCACGCAAGAATTTCATCAACATGATAATGTGATCGCAGATGGCGCTATCACAGTGAATGCTTAAGTAGTACGTGCACAAAACTTTAGATGTTGCGATCAACTTGTTAAACAAGGTGACGATAATACGAGTCGCATCATGAATAAATTTTCCCAATTTTAGAATACATAACCCCGTATATAGTTTGACTGACTAAAATAACATCGCCACAGAATTGTAATATCGATAACACACTCCTTCCGGAAAACTAAATGTAACTTACTGTGTTAAGTTATCACTTTCAATTTTATGGAGCAGCGGGAAATATGTCTTAAAGTGAAGGCGTTGGACCCCGCGTTGGACCTAAAGAATTGGATATAACGAAATTGTTTACCCTGGACACAAGATCCTTCGTTATAAATATCCTGCGTAAATACTCTGAAAACAACAGGTGTAACAGGGATTTTCTTGCCCTATTACGTAAACATACAACGAACTGAAGAAACTGAGTTGACGCAGAAAGTATATTTACACCATGTATCTTTATTCACCCAAAATCATAATACAAGATGTGTGCCGGTTGAAGCACCAAATGATAATGACTTCTCAGCTTGAAGTCCAGAAATGATATGATTGGTAAGCACATGGGCAAGCCACATGCTTACATGTGGCGGGCCAGTGGGCTCTGCTCTGATTGGCCTAGCCACAGTTTACAATAACAGAATTCAAAGAACTGATTGGTCAAAATACAATAACACAATAGACTACTATCATTGGCTAAAGAACTACATCCAAGCAAGCATAGCATCCACACACCTGTGTGCAGGCATGCATGCCTGCTTGGAATGTATGAATAGACCTGGCACAAGCTCTTTTGATAGACTTGTGCCAAGTCAAATCTAATGTGTTTAAAGAATAATGTATTGTATAAATTTCCTTTCCTTCTACACAGGTGTATATGAATTAGAGAACCCAGTAAAAGCGCAGTAAATGCACTGCAGAAGTGCGCCTTATGGAAGGAAACTATAGTTACCACGCAACGCGCGAGGGTGGTCACATTAATGGATGCACGCCGTGTTAAGTTGTCTCATATAAATGTTGCCTATTTCTTTGAGAACCACTGAAAATTGTTTAAATATTTTAAGAATGTCGGTTTGAATATTTGTCAGCGTTGGCTGGCCTTACCGTGCTAACTTCAGAGATGTACATGTACAAGTCCTCAAAATAAGTAACTGACCAGATGTAATAAATATACTGTTAACTCCAAAACTATTATAGCTCCTACGTAAAAATATTAATGTATAAAGTTATAAGGAAATCTCTTTTCTTCAATTTGAGACATTGTTCATGAAGATCGGTTAATAATTGAGAACACTACATTGATAAGGATAGAACAAAGTGCAGTTTACATTTTCACACTTGGGTTTTGAACACGCAGGTGTGTGACAAGTGTGTGTTATGGGCTGCATTGATCAATTAAAGCTTCCCCAATCCTCATCTTACTATCAACCCGTGAGTTATCGCTACCAGTTAATCAATAATCTGCATGTTGCTTGTCCGAGGCTGCGTGTCGACTAACAATATGTTAACATGAAAACCTGACTTTGTTTTGGTTTTGGGCACATAACTGACTTAATATGCATTTAATCGTTACGTGTAATATCTCAAATTAAAGAAAGAGATTCCCATACAACTTTATTAGTTAATATTTTTACGTAAGAGCCATAGTTTTGGCGTTGAGAGCATATTAATTACCTGGTCAGTTACTTATTTTGAGGACTGTATTCGAAAGATACGCTTTGTTAACGTCTTTCTGTCTAAAACCAACTGAGCAAATTAATGAATAAGCTATTGGATGCATATGAAACAGTCCATTGCACTCAGACAGTTCAATGCTTTCGCCAGCCGTTGAAAATGGCGTGTTGTATTACCCCTAGTACCGTATCATATTCCCACGCAATATTTAAACATCTAATAAATGAACTGAATGAATTGCCAGTTTGTCATGAGAGATAATAATGTATGATAGTCAAAGGATTCCCAGTGCCCGACAATGGCTAGTACAATGAATGCAATAAGGCAACCGAAAATATGGTCTCAGAAAAAAATTGCCAAAAGAAAGCTAAGTGCTGTGTGATTCTTTTTATTGATTTTGTTTAGAGAAGTAACTATAAGGTATGCGATTTTTTTTTAATCGGCCATTTTGTTTTTTGATCGGTTTCCAAATTATGCATATCATTTTTGTGTTGATTCAAGCGTACAGAGAACCACAAAAAATGAGAAGATACGTGCTAAAGATTATTTTACATACCAATGGCCGCTGGTTTCTGAGACAAACTTTGTTTGGCCTATACTCTGTGTTAGCTCACAATGAAAACGATAAGAATGGAAACTTTAAAATCCTTCGCTATTATCATGTTTAATCGATGGAATATTTGATTAATAAAAAAGTCGAAACTTATAATGTAAGTGTTACAGTATTTTGAATGGATTTATATTTCTAGATGTGAGAATAAGGCTTGTTCGATCCCATCTGGGATTATTTCTCGTTTATAAACAGAATACAAGTCCCGAACTTTCCGAACTTATACAAATATGCGTAATGTTCAATCAATGTGATGCGCTGCGTTGATAATTACTGTTGGCTCGGTGACGTCATGGTTCGAATCCTGACGATGGAGTGGCTTTGTAACAGTAGGGTTCGAATCATGACGATGGATTGGCTCGGGAACATTAGGGTTCGAATCCTGACGATGGAATGGCTCGGTGACGTCATGGTTTGAATCCTGACGATGGAGTGGCTTTGTAACAGTAGGGTTCGAATCATGACGATGGATTGGCTCGGGAACATTAGGGTTCGAATCATGACGATGGAATGGCTCGGTAACGTAAGGGTTAGAATCATGACGATGGAGTGGCTCGATATCATTAGGGTTCGAATCATGACGATAGAGTGGCTCGGTAACATTAAGGTTCGAATCATGACAATGGAGTGGCTCGGTAACATTAGGGTTCAAATCATGACGATGGAGTGGCTCGATAACATTAGGGTTCGAATCATGACGATGGAATGGCTCGGTAACATTAGGGTTCGAATCATGACGATGGAGTGGCTCGGTAACATTAGGGTTCGAATCATGACGATGGGGTGGCTCGATAACATTAGGGTTCGAATCATGTTGATGGAGTGGCTCGGTAACATTAGGGTTCGAATCATGACGTTGGAGTGGCTCGATAACATTAGGGTTCGAATCGTGACGATGGAGTGGTTCGGTAACGTTAGGGTTCGAATCATGACGATGGAGTTAATTGGTCTGAAATAGCGCAACTGACCATAGGTGATGCTAATGTTATACACTATAGAGGCTGAAAGTAATGCAACAAATGCACGTTTGTAATCTATTTAAAAAGAATTGCCTTGATGTGTTTATAATTGTTGAAACTAATGACATGTTTGTCTTTAATCCAATAAGTAAAGATCACGGTTGCAATTTCTATTTAGAGAATAAAATATAGTGCGTAGCTGTTTTGCTATAGGTTGGTCTCAAATTGTATATACAGCGGACCAGCTTATACATTATGAGACCAACGTATATAGCATATGAGCTACGAGCTACGTATAGTGTAATCTCATTCTTGGTAAGTGTATTAGTTATTTAAGAATTATAATAAAAATAATAATAATAATAAATTACGTTTGTAATGGGCATAATACAAAAAGTTTCGATGCGCTGTACAATACAAATATTGATAAGCCCACACATATTTACAATTGTGCCAATAGGATAAAAGAGTATATCGAGATAAATATAGAAAAAATGATATTGTTATATTTTATCATAAAAAGAACGCCTTTTGTTAGATTTCGTTTAATCAAACACCAACAAATTTCCTCTTAATGAATAAAATCGGCGAATCGAGCGTGTAGTTAAGTTTACTACTAACTTCCTACTTCGATTAATCGCGTTCTGTATCATAGGCACATCCCACAACACACCCCTGTTTGTAATGACCTGCAAACGAGGACCCAGTTTTGGTACTATCCAAACGAGGACCCACCAACCTGGACACACACCGAGGACCAAAATGGCGGCTTACACGGGTGTCAAACCGCCAATTAGACTGTGTACTATCTAACTGAGGCCTAAGGGGGGTAGAGGTGATACGAGGACCTCGTTTAGATAGCGTTTTAACGTTGTTTGCAATATTTTGCACGTATCAGGGAACCGAGGACGTCCTCGTTTGCAGGTGTGTCCTCAGTTGGAATGTAAAAAACGGGTGTGCGTCCTCGTTCGGAGGTATTTGTCAACGCTGCGTTATACATACAATGCATACGCCGGAATCGGGGTGTACATGTACATCTTAACGCGATGACCATATAGCTAAAAATCAGCCCAAAATTAATCAAATTGCCTTTGGACATCCAAAACCACACACACTATTATAAGAATTGACTACAAACCTTAGGTTTAAGTGATGCAGCACACACACAAAAAATAGAGGGGGTGACTTTGCAGGAGAAGTCAATTTTGGGTTTGGGTTTAATTTATGTTCTCTCAGAACATTTTCTGAGCTATAAAATGACACAAAATGTTTCAAAATTGATCGAGGCATTCAGATTTAACGAGTGAAAAAAAAGTTCTCATTATTTTCTGTATTTCTTTCTGTCCGTTTTCATCTATATCTTAAAATACACACAGTCGCAGGGTCCGCCTGCATCACATATGTCTTGATCACTGCACGAGTTCGTCCACATAGCACACCATGTCAATGAACTGAATGTCGACAAAATTCCACGGTCGCATGATGCCAAATGAACCCATACACTCTTAGAAAAAAGGGTGCTTCAGGGGTTCTTGGCTGTCCCGTATATGGAACCCTCAAGGTTAAAGGTTCTTTTAGTTTAAAGAACCCCCAAAACTTCTGTAGAGAACCTTTAGAGGTTCTAAAGACGCATTTTTTGTTCTTTTTGAACCTTTAAAGGTTCTTTGTGGAACCTATAAAGGTTCTAAAAAGGGTTCCATATACGGGACAGCCAAGAACCTCTGAAGCACCCTTTTTTCCAAGAGTGTACAGCCGTTTTTATATGAGGGTAACAGTAGAAGTGATATGCCTGCAACCATAAAGGATATTAAGTTGCTGCATTTGGTTTTGCAAAACACAATACCTCACTCTCAAATCGACGTTATGTCTCTTCTTCCGGTTACCGATGAGTTCTTGACTGTAATACAATACTACATACAAGGGAAATCATAAAGGGCAAAAAACACCAGATGAATATTTCACGTGGTGATGCCTACTGGTGTCATATACATCTCATACTAATCACGTGATTTGTAAGCCTCTTAAACTGCTTTAGGTGTTTTGATAAGTTCTGTCACCAATAGGTACATTGGAACCCGTGAGGACGGTAGGCTATTGAAGCCAAAGGCACAATGGGCTATTTGTTTCTGTTCCAGTGATCACTGGAAATCCAGACAATATCTATCCTACATAAACACTCCCTATAGAGGGGTTCGGAAATCCAGACTTTTAACTGTTTTCGGTTTGATGATCACCGGAAATCCAGACAATTTTTATTCTGCATAAACTCTGCCTATAGAGAAGTTCGGAAATCTAGATTTCCCCCCGATCAATTTGGACCTGAAAATAATCCGGATTCTTTTAAAATTTGCTCTCAGAAATCCGGGAATTTTCAGATATGAAAAATTACCCCTCTATAGGGGATGTGCACATATTATCTGGAATAGCCCAATATGGACATGTTAAATTTCACTAATCTAAACGAAATGGTGTTTAAAATCACGCAGAACGGTAAGTTGCTCATTTTGTTTACAATAATATATAGGCAAACAACAATGCCAAAAAAGCGCAGGTCTCCTGTTGGTGTATCATAACTTGTTTATCTTGCAGTATCAGTCCGATCTTTATAGTTTTAGAAGAGTTCGGTATTCGTTCTTTTACCATGAGAACAGATATTGACAAGAAACTAGTCGTCTGTCAGTTTTGTATATCGGTTCGAGATGTTGCTCGCCATCGATTGTCAAGGTCATGGGTGCAGTTGTTTAATTATCTTACACCGCAGTCACATACTTTACACTCATAGCATGAAGACAAGGGTTGGACACCAAACAACCGTGATCATAAGGGGAAAACGGTATGCCCACAACCCTTTGTGATACTTGATACTATATTGCATCATTTGGAATTCATAATACAATGCCTTATCTCAAATCGACGTTATGTCGTATCTTATCATAAATGAAGATTAGGCGACCGAAAAAACTATTTGTTCTCCTCATATTTGCAAATTGATGTTTATGTTTTTATTTTAGTTATGTTTTTATTTGAAATGTTAAAATTCACAAAACAATCCCGAATTGTTTTGAAAGTCAAGCTTTGTATAGAAGAGCAGAATTTTGTTTCGAATCCATTGTCATGGTGAATGTGACATTATCTGAATCATTAGGCATAAACGTTAGTATCCCTACGTGGACAAGAGTGATTCCTTCTACGTTACATAATGTTAATACAATAATATTAACATGATTAAGGCAAACACCCAAGGTCGCTAAACTCAAAATGGACCCCGATAATCCGTACGTGTTTATAAGGGGTAAATGATAACGTGACATGCCTGCAACCTTACATCTTACAATGATTTATGAGTATTCGACGGTAATACAATACTTGTTTACAATGGAAGTCATAAATGGCGATGAATATAATGAATATTCTACGTGATTTGGCCTTTGAAGTTTTATGCATAGGTGTTTATTATGTCTCTTATGTTCTGGCCGAATGATTTTGACACCTCATTACAGACGCATGAGCTCTGTTGGGGATGGTCCTTGTCATAGGGCATGCACAACTTTTACACATGCAATTACACTACATTAAATAAGTGGTGTCTAATTATAGAGCGTTTTACGAGGGCGGAGCAAAACGTGTTGTCAGTTGAGCTCTTGGACCTGTTTCTGAAGATGGCCATACAAATTCAAAAGCTATAGTCACATGTCCTTAAAGGAGGAGTCCCTTGACGTCTATACACCGTTGCATCTTCATCCCCCTCTTATCAAAGCATGGGCAGTTCTCCAAAGTAGGGGTTGTCTCATCTGTTAATGAACAGCGTTGGCGAGGTCTTTGATCTTTAAAAAAGGCCTCCCAGCAATCTTTGATGTGATTTTTGGGAAAGATCCAGAAATCGCAGGAAGCCGAGCTATGTGTGGACTTGCATTGTCTGATTGTCGTGATGCCGGATGATTCGATACCGTCTTTATAGGCTCCATTTCACAGATAAACAAGTAGCTGTTGACATTCTTTCTACAAATACAGTAGAGACTGAGACTGAAGGCATTTGTAACGTACCCCCCCCCCCCCCCCCCCCCCCCCCCCAATATGTGATTTTGACAACATCGGTTGTAACCTTCAGTTGTCGGAAGATTTTAACCATCGTTACAGCTATGTGAACATGGCAAATTCTGCAGCAGTAACGTATCTGCCTGAGTAATAA
Source organism: Ophiura sarsii (assembly GCA_035610835.1). Taxonomy (NCBI): domain Eukaryota; kingdom Metazoa; phylum Echinodermata; class Ophiuroidea; order Amphilepidida; family Ophiuridae; genus Ophiura; species Ophiura sarsii. The sequence continues at coordinate 78,880,200 of CM069447.1, read as the reverse complement.
AACTAATTTGACCTGTCGGTCAAGCTTTGTCTAGGAGTGCACGATTTTGTTTTTATTCCATTGTCAGGGTTCCGGTGTCATCCTCTATATTATCTGAAGCCTTAAACATAAAACGTTATCATAACTACGTGGACAAGTGATTTTCCTTCCAATTTGAATACTGTCAATGCAATATATTGAGGCAAACGTCCAAGGTCGCTAAACTTAAAATGGACCCCGGTAATCCGTGTTTATAAGAGGGTAAATGATGAAGCGACATGCCTGGCAAACTTGAGAGATATTGAAGTGCATCACTTGGCATTCAACATGTTATACCTCACCTCATATCGACGTTATGTCTTACATTGACCGGTGAGTGTAGGACGGTAATACAATACTAGTTTACAATGGAATTCATAAATGGCGGTGAATATAATGAATATTCTACGTGGTTAGCCCTTTGGTGTTTTATGAATAGGTTGTTATTATGTCTTTTTTGTTCTGGCCGAATGATTTTGACACCTCAATACGGACGCAGCGTTTTACGAGGGCGGATTAAAAAGTGTTGTCACTTGGACCATGTTTCTACCAATACAAATTCAAAAGCAACAGTCACATTCCCTTGGAGAAACTTTCCTTGGCGTCTATACAACGTTGCATCTTCATCTTACACTTCACGAAGCATAGGAGGTACTCCAAAGTAAGAATTGTCTCATCTTTGAATGTACAGCCTTGGCTAGGTCGTTGATCCTTGAAAAGGCCTCCCAGCAATATTTGATTTGATTGTTGGGAAAGAGCCAGGAGTCACAGGGAGCCAAGTTGGCTGATAAGGGTGGATGTTCCATCAAATGGACACCATTTTCATTAAGGTACGTCGGGGTAAGACAAGTCTTATAAGGACTTGTACAGTCGTGATGCATCATGATTCGATACCTTATTTGAAGGCTTCATTTCATAGATAGACAATTAGCTGCAGAAGTGGGCTTGGCAAATTTTATACAGACTAAATATCCCCACAAAGTTTATATAACATGAAGCAAAGGATGTGATTGTATGGATGACATAACACAATAAAGACAGTATTGTCCAGCCTCGTATGTAAACATTCTCGATACAAATACAGACTGACACTGAGAGCAATAGACATAACATATCCCCCCCCCCCCCCCCCACCCCTAGTACATACTAAGTGAACATGGCAAATTCTGAAGTGGTCTGGTAACGTTTCTGCCCGAGTAATAAAAACTAATTTGACCTGACGGTAAAGCTTTGCCTAGGTGTTCACGGTTTTGTTTTGAATCCATTGTCAGGGTTACTGTGACATTTCCTATCCTATCTGAAACCTATAAGTGTACACGTTATTTAACACGTTATTATCAATACGTGGAGAAGAGGTTTTCCCTCAACTTTGCAAACTATCAAGTGTTAATGCAATATATTGAGGCAAGCATCCAAGGTCGCTAAACTCAAAATGGACCATGATAATCCTTACGTGGTTATAAGGGTAAAGGATGAAGCGTCATGCCTGGCAAACCTTAAGGGGGTGTGGACCCTCAGGTCCATAAAACTGCCGTAACTTCTTCAATCTTCATTTAATACTTGAATACATTTGTTTGCAGAAAAGAGTTCGATGAATCCAACCATGATCATGAAATTTACCATTTTGGAGAAAATTATAAAAAAACGTTTTTTGACCCATTTTAGGTTTGGAAAAGATAACTAAAAATATATGTTGTCAAATGTTGTCATACTAGTTTTATTATAATCCTAATAAAATTCCCTAGAAGGTTTTTTTTTTTAGGAATATCTGATTTATATTTTGAATTATCGACAAAAATTGACAAAATATATTTTTAGTCATCTTGACTAAACCAAAAATGGGTCAAAAAACGTGTTTTTTATATATTTTTTCAAAATGGTCAATTTCAGGTTCATGGTTGGATTCATTGTTTGAAGGTAATACAATACTAGTTTACAATGGAAATCATAAATGGCGATGAATATAATGAATCATTTACGTGGTTTAACTTTTGGTGTTTTACGTATCTCTGTATGATGACGTGAGTAATAATGCTATTAAGTTCTGGCCTTAGTGGTCAGGATTTTACGGACGCAGGAACTCCGCTGGGGATAGCGGGTTCTTGTCATAGCGCATGTACCATGTAACATGTAAAATTGCACGAACATTCAAGTATTTATATTGACTGCTAGAACCGTTTTATGTGAACACTTTCGTTAAAAAAAACGTTGGAGACTACGATCGATACACAAAACGTACTACCCTTTAACACATTCTTAGGTGTGATATTAACACCATCTGCTGCATCTATCGTTGTTGAAAGAGTTCCGTACTTTCACATGTTAAGAACACAAATCCTCAAGCGCTACGTATCTGTCCGCGTAATAAAAAACTAATTTGACCTGTCGGTCAAGTTTTGTCTAGATGTGTATCTTTTTTTCTCGAACCATTCTCAAGGTCACGGCGACAATTTCTTTATTATCTGAAGCCTTAAGCATAAACGTTATTATCACTAGGACAAATGTTTTTCCTTCCAATTTGCATACAGTCAATACAATATTGAGGCAAGCGTCCAAAGTCGTTGAAATCAAATGGTAATCCGTGTTTATAAGGGAGTAAATGATGAAGCGACATGCATGGCAACCTTAAAGGGTCACGGAGAGATTGTCGATAAAAATGTAATTTGAAGAAGAAAAATAGTTTCAATGGATAGGTATAATAGACCCCTGAATCGTAATATTTCATGGGAAAAGGGTTGAAGTGGTGGCGCTGGATAGACATTCTAGGGAAGCCATACGAGCGTATGTGCCGAATTCTGCTGATAATTTCGATGTGCTCTACATCGAAATTACCAAATTGTGAAATATTACATAATATACTGTGAATTAAGGTAAACGGTTTCAGATGGTAGTTAGTATTTGCCTAAGTATTACTTTGGGGCAAAAAAACCCAAATTTTCAGGAAAATTGAGGGCGCACTCACAAACGTATATCTCAATGCCCCTTTAAGAGATATTGAGTTGCATCACTTGGCATTCAACATGTAGTATCTCATCTCATCGACGTTATGTCGTATCTTACAATTACCGATGAGTGTTTGACGGTAATACAATACTAGTTTACAATGGAATTCATAAATGGCAGTGAATATAATGAATATTCTGTGTTTTATGAATAGGTTGTTATTATGTCTTTTATGTTCTGGCCGAATGATTTTGACACCTGAATACGGACGCAAGAACTCCGTTGGGGATGGTCCTTGTCATTGGGCATTCACAACTTTTACACTTAAAATTATACTGACGGTGAAGTAAGTGGTGTCGGTAAACCTTTGTCTGGGTGTGCACGATTTTGTTTTGAATCCATTGTCAGGGTTACTGTGACATGACATATCCTATCCGATCTGAAACTTTAACACTTTCCACGCGGCAGGCAGCTGCAGACGACATTCCAAAATTTCACAAAATGTTTCAAAAATGTCAAAATTGTTAAATATCATAACCTTATTTGGAATCACCATGTGAAATGCATTGAAATAAGTACAAACAAGCCTAGTATTGGTTCAGTAATCCTTGAGATACACTGAAAACGAAACCTGGTTTGCCCTACTAAACAAAACTTAGTTAAAACTATGTCAAGTACGACTAACTTATAACTAGTACGGCTAGGTTGGACTAAACTATATATTAGTACGTTAGGATGTACTAGGTGCTGGACTATCAAATATACTAGTTCAACTTTGACCTACTAATATAATAAACTAGTTAAACATGCCCTACTAATATAATCGAGTGCTCTACTAATATATTGTGTGTTCTACTAATGGTCTCTACTAACCAAAATTATGTCAAGTACGACTAATTTTATCAGTCAGGCATACTGTACTAAAGCTTTTACTAGTTCAGCAGATTGAACTAGCATGTTCAGCTAGCTTGCCTAACTAAGCTAAAATACGTCGATCAAAATGGAAAGTTACGTGAAAATATCATTTTTCTCAACGTTTTTTTCAATAAAGTTGTTTGTTATAATTTAAAATGAGATCGTAAAGCGTCATGCAAGGTAGGCAGGATTTTGTATGGTCAACTTTAAATGGTGTGTTTTGTACACACTTGTGCACATCGTCTGAGGTATGATGATCAGGTCTAGTGTATGTTTTATGCAGTCTGCAAAATTTTGCACCATTGGCATTGCATTACATTGCAAACTGGGCCAGTTCACGATGACCATACAAAATCCTGTCTAACTTGCATGACGCCTTACGATCTCACTCAAATTATAACAAACAACTTTATTATAAAAACAACGTTGAGAAAAATGATATTTTCACGTACCTTTCTATTTTGATCAGTATTTAACTCGGCAATCAGTCCCAGCTCAGTCCCCCACATGTAACATAAAGCGATGCACGATGTCGTCTGAGCTGGCTCACTGGCTGACGCAATGCATGTGATCAAAACGGCGGTAAAATTCAACGTTAGTACAACCAGGGACTCTACTCGTACGTCGTGAAACGTTAGTAGGACGTCTTTCACGATGAATCTAATTTTCATTTATTAGTACAGCAGACAAATTTGGAATAGTTGAGCATGTCCAACTAACAATTTACTTCGATCCATATTATACTTGTCAAGCATATTAGTTTGACACCGAGTCGTCCATTAAAAACTAGTTCACCCAGTGTAACTAAGCTTAACTATTAGTCCTACTAAACAATGGCTTAGTTCAGCCTCCAAAATACGAGTTTGTGTTTTCAGTGTAGACTTTGAAAATTGGGAAAGGTTTCTGAAAGATCTTTTTTGTATGTGGTAAAACTATAGCCGCGTGGAAAGTGATAAGTGTACACGTTATTATCACTACATGGAGAAGAGTTTTTCTTTCAACTTTGCATACTGTATTGAGTCAAGCGTCAGGTCGCTAAACTCAAAATGAACCCAATAATCATTACGTGTTTATAAGGGGGTAAATGATGAAGCGACATGCCTGGAATTTTAAGAGATATTGAGTTGCATCGCTTGGCGTTCAACATCTCAACTCGACATTATATCTTACAATGACCGATGAGTGTTTGACGGTAATACAATACTAGTTTACAATGGAAGTCATAAATGGCGATGAATATAATGAATCATTTACGTGGTTTACCTTTTGGTGTTTTACGTATCTCTGTATGATGACGTGAGTAATATTGCTATTAAGTTCTGGCCTTAGTTGTCTCACGAATATTAAATGTTGACACCTCAATACGGACGCAGGAACTCCGCTGGGGATAGCGGGTTCTTGTCATAGCGCATGTACCATCATGTAACATGTAAAATTGCACGAACATTCAAGTATTTATATTGGACGCTAGAACCGTTTTATGTGAACACTTTCGTTAAAAAACCCGTTAGAGACTACGATCGATACACAAAACGTACTACCCTTTAACACGGTATTAGGTGTGATATTAACACCATCTGCTGTATCTGCAGTTGTTGAAAGAGTTCCGTACTTTCACATAATACATGTTAAGAACACAAATCCTCAAGCGCTACGTATCTGTCCGCGTAATAAAAACTCATTTGACCTGTCGGTCAAGCTTTGTATATAGATGTGCATTTTTTTCTCGAATCCATTCTTAAGGTCACAGTGACATTTTCTATATAAACTGAAGCCTTTTAAGGCTTAAAAGCATTATAAACGTTATCATCAATACATGGACAAGTGTTTTTCCTTCCACTTTGCATACTGTCCAAGAGTCCAAAACTGGACCCCGAGAATTCTTACATGTTTAAGGGGTATATGATAAAGTGGCATGCCTGGCAACCTCAAGAGATATTGAGTTGCATCATTTGGCGTTCAACACGTAATTCTTCATCTCATATCGACATATATTCCAGTGACCGATGAATGTTTGACGGTAATACAATAAGCTCGTTCACAATCGAAGTCATAAAGGGCGAATAATATAATGGTTAGCCCTTTGGTGCGTTATGCATTTCTGTATGATCACGTGACATGTCTCTTGTCCTACAATTGGTTTGGACACCTTAACACTCTTCACGCGGGTATTAATTTTGCCACATACAAAACATGTTTTCAGAAACCTTTCCCAACTTTCATGGTCTATCTCAACGATTACTGAACCAATACTAGGCATGTTTGTATTTATTTAAATGCAATTCTCATGGTGATTCCAAATATGGTAATGAAACAAATATTTTGACATATTTTTAACATTTAGTGAAATTTTGGAATGTCGTCTGCTGACGCCTGCCGCATGGAAAGTGTGAAGTTTGATCTTGTGTTTGACATCGTAATGAATAAAGAAATACCTAGAAAAGTTGGTACTCCACCAAAAAAATGCACACAAGATACATTGATGATTTACAATGACGCATTGTGTGAATACAACCCATACATTAACAACATTAATGTTAGCCGGAATAAGAGGAAAATGTATTTGACAAATTGATATTACAGACCACCAATATGGCAAAAATGTAATTCACAATATTACAACCGATTTTCTTTGCGGTGAGTATGTATGACATAAGTGTAAGATATAAATAAGTATCGCGACCCAATCTAGCCTTAAAAGGTTTAAGAATAATAAATGACCTTGCATCTGGTGAAGACATAGGCCATTAAAGCAAGTAGATAACAAGTAGGTGTCTTGCAAACTGAATAAAATACACTCTAGATGAAGGTGAAGGAAAGACTCTTCATATTGCTAATAAATTGCTAATTGACAAGGGCAAGGACGTGAAGGGTAATACATCCGAATATGTTGTTTTTATCCCCTTGTCAGGGTCACAGTGGTAATTTCTGTATCTTAGCACTTTTCACGCGGCTATTAGTTTTGCAATATACAACATAGATTTTTCGAAACCTTTCCCAAATTTCAAACTCTATCTCAAGAAGTACTGTACCAATACTAGGCATGTTTGTACTTATTTTAATGCATTTCTCATGGTGATTCCAAATGTTGTGATGAAATTTAATAACTATGACATGTTTAAATCATTTTGTGAAATTTTGGAATGTCGTCTGCAGCAGCCTGCCGCGTGGAAAGTGTTAAACATTGGGCAACGCTTCAATACTTTGCGCACGAATTAAGGCAAAAAACCAAGGTCGATCGCTTAACACAAAATGGACCCCAACCATCTGTACCTGTTTTTAAGATGGAGAGGAGGAAGTAGCGGCTTGCCTCCAGCCCTTAGAGATATTGAGTTGCATCAAAATGTAATACCTCATATTAAATCGATGTTATGCCGTGTCATCCAGTGACCAATGAGTACTCTTACGGTAATACAATACGCTTTATAAGGTAAGTCATGAAAGGCGATGAACATTATGTGAATAATTATGTTACATGGTTTGCATTTTGGTGTTTTAAACACTGTCGCGCATGTCTTATAAAGTGATCTTGCCGTACGATGTATTCTGACACCTTAACACTTTCCACACGGCTATTATTTTGACCATACACATAACAGATTTTTCAGAAACCTTTCAAGGTCTATCTCAAGGCTTACTGAACCAATACTAGGCATGTTTGTACTCATTTTAATGTATTTCTCGTGTTGATTCCAAATATGGTAATGTAGTTCAATAATGTTGACATTTTGAAACATTTTGTGACATTTTGGAATGTCGTCTGCAGACGACTGCCGCGTTTAAAGCGTTAATACGTATGGAACCCCTATGGGGACGGCAAGTCTTGTAAAGCCCCTTGCACGATGTGAACATGTTAGATGACACTAGGGTCATAACGTTTTATGCTGGATGGCGCTGGGATGTAAGTTCTATCGCGCTATGTACGAGACAGTTTTAAAATCATGTTGCTGTACCCTATATTAACAGAACCAAAATCAAAATAAGTAGATTCATTAATGAACATGCTGTAACAAATACAACAACTGCGTCGTGAGATTTCCATTCACATATCGACTATTTGACATTACGGCTAATTTCGGCTAATTTCTGCAGACGCGCGCATTTTAAACTGATTCAACTGTTACCCCTTCTACTCCACAAAATGCTTGTTTTAGTTTCTGACTGAAAGTATCGATATAAATTAGTAACCCTTTCCACGCTGCACATGATACTTCAAAAGTATCATAAAATGTTTCAAAAATGTCAACATAATTAAATTCCATCACCATATTTGGAATCACCATGAGCATTGCATTACAATAGGTATAAACATGCATAGTATTGGTTCAGTAATCATTGAGATAGACAATTTTGTATATAGTGTAACTAATAGCAGCGCTGCGTGGAAAGTGTTAAGATGTATAACAAAATTACCTCGCAAAACGTGGACCATGGTCAAGAGGAAAGGGTTAATGGAATTAAACCTACATCTGGTCATTACATTGTTATTTATAAGTAGAATGATACGAATTAAATGGATTTAGTGCAGTCGCTCTGACTGCAGAGGTGTAGATAAAGTATGAGCCTATAATCTGGTTAATATATCTCTACTTGAAAGTATACGTTAATATATCTCTACTTGAAAGTATACGTGGAGCAAATAGAAGTGTCATGAAAACTGACAGAGATGTGAACGTGAAGGCTATACTGGTGAGCATGTTGGATTGTCTGCCCAAAAGAAGCGTTTAAAAATGCTATGCTTTAGACCATGGCAAATGACTTTAATCCATCAATGCAAAACACACTCACATTTGTTATTTACTATTAAGACACTGTCTGTAAAGGTGAATTTAAATTCTAGCATTTTGTCACCTGTTGGTCTGTTTGCGTGTTGAGATGTAGTACACTAAATGAGTCGTTGTATTCATTCGCTGCTTTGTACGCCTATATCAGTGGTGCTTCTATGTGTAGCATACTTGTTAACGCTTTCCATGCGGCAGGCGGCTGCAGACGACATTCCAAAATTTCTCAAAATGTTTCAAAAATGTCAAAATTAATGTATTTAATTACCATATTTGGAATCAACATGAGAAATGCATTGAAATAAGTACAAACATGCCTAGTATTGGTTCAGTAATCGTTGAGGTAGACCTTGAAAGTTGGGAAAGGATTCTGAAAAATCTAATTTGTGTATGGTAAAAATAATAGCCGCGTGGAAAGCGTTTATTAAAGTCGTTTTGCCTTTGGACAGCTTGGTGGACAATTGGCTCGAGTATTTCAGTTCAAATATCATATAAATACATAATATCTACATTGGAAGCTCTTAGAAACGTCCCTTGAGAAAATTTGATTTTAGCTTGTTTTTTTCTGAAAGTATCGATATGAAATATTAAGATGTATAACGAATATTACCAGGTAAACCTTAATCCCGGAAATGGTGAAGGATTCAAGGAATTCAGCCTACATCTGGTACCTACATTGCTATCAAAATGCAAATAGAAGCGAAACAAAATGTGTCTATACTGCCGTCCCTCTGACTACAGCGGTGTAGATAAAGAATGAGCTCTCATCTGGTTAATATATCTCTACTTGAAAGTATATATACGTGAAGTAAATTGAAGTGTCTTGAAAACTGACAGAGATGTGAACGTGAAGGCTATACTGATGAGCATGTTGGGTTGTCCGCCCAAAAGAAGCGTTTTAAAATGCTATGCTTTAGACCATGGCAAATGACTTCAATCCATCAATGCAAAAACACTCACATTTGTTATTTACTATTAAGACACTGTCTGTAAAGGTGAATTTAAATTCTAGCATTTTGTCACCTGTTGGTCTGTTTGCGTGTTGAGATGTAGTACACTAAATGAGTCGTTGTATTCATTCGCTGCTTTGTACGCCTATATCAGTGGTGCTTCTATGTGTAGCATACTTGTTAACGCTTTCCATGCGGCAGGCGGCTGCAGACGACATTCCAACATTTCTCAAAATGTTTCAAAAATGTCAAAATTAATGTATTTAATTACCATATTTGGAATCAACATGAGAAATGCATTGAAATAAGTACAAACATGCCTAGTATTGGTTCAGTAATCGTTGAGGTAGACCTTGAAAGTTGGGAAAGGATTCTGAAAAATCTAATTTGTGTATGGTAAAAATAATAGCCGCGTGGAAAGCGTTTATTAAAGTGGTTTTGCCTTTGGACAGCTTGGTGGACAATTGGCTCGAGTATTTCAGTTCAAATATCATATAAATACATAATATCTACATTGGAAGCTCTTAGAAACGTCCCTTGAGAACATTTGATTTAGCTTGTTTTTTTTCTGAAAGTATCGATATGAATTATTAAGATGTATACCAGGTAAACATTAATCCCAGAAATGGTGAAGGATTCAAGGAATTCAGCCTACATCTGGTACCTACATTGCTATCAAAATGCAAATAGAAGCGAAACAAAATGTGTCTATACTGCCGTCCCTCTGACTACAGAGGTGTAGATAAAGAATGAGCCTCTCATCTGGTTAATACATCTCTACTTGAAAGTATATATACGTGAAGTAAATTTAAGTGTCTTGAAAACTGACAGAAATGTGAACGTGAAGGCGATACTGATGAGCATGTTGGAGTGTCTGCCCAAGGGAACCGTTATAACGATGCTATGCCGTAGACCATGACCACAGAATTTAACGACTTCAATCCATCAATGCAAACACACTCACATTTGTTATTTACTGTTAGGACATTATCTGTAATGGTGAACTTAAACGCTAGCATTTTGTCACCCCTTGGCCTTTTTGCAGGTTAAGTTGTATAGTAATGTGTGTTGTTGAATTCACTCAATGCCTTGTGCGCCTTTATCGGTGGTGCTTTTATGTACATCCCACTTGCTCATGGTCAAAGTCGTTTTGCCTTTGGACACCCGATTGGACAATTAGCTTGAATATTTCAATCAGGGTGTCATTATCCAAGCACTCAAAATTTAAATTAGAGCCTTGTTGATACTACACTTGAGAGTTGTTGTCGATTGCATCAATTGGTAGGGGTATCCATTTTGAATTTAATGGACACACGATACCTAAACAATTGCAATTGCATCAATTGGTAACAGTGTGCATTTTGAATTTAATGGACAAAAATACCTGTAACAATTGTAGGTATCTTTGCATTGCGTTGGGAAATCAAGATGTTTAAGTCAACCATTAGTGACAAACTATAACTTATTTATAATGGTTACAATTGTAGCATGGTTATTTCAATAACTATTCTGACAGTTGATTTCACTTAATATTGCTTTCGTTATTATATTCATTTTATAAACTCCACAACATTTCGGATCTGTTTGTTCAAATTCTAAACTAGCGGCTGGACACTGACCACTGAAACAAGTGTAGTTTCTTTTAAAGATGAACAAAACTTTTTTTCATTGATATATCACACAATATTAATTTATATTATGATATATCCGAACTACATGTATAGTGGATTGAAAATAATAGTCAACCTTTTCTTTTGTTGAGGAGTCTATTGGTGAGCTCGAAATACCTTCACTGACTCAGACACTCACTATACACCATCGATGCATACGATCACGCAAGAATGTGTCTAATTCACCCGTATCGTATACCGTACGGACTATCCCGTAATGGTATTCAATTATGCAGGCAGCTTACTGATTGGTATGCCAGCCGAACTTACAGGTGACGCAAAATAGTTCAACTAGTCGAATCATGGATGGCATATAGTCAATTGAAGGATATCGTTAACACTTTCCACGCGGCAGGCGGCTGCAGACGACATTCCAAAATTTCACAAAATGTTTAAAATGTCAAAATTATTCAATTTCATTATCATATTTGGAATCATCATGAGAAATGCATTGACATAAGTACAAACATGCTAATATCGGTTCAGTAATCCTTGAGATAGACCTTGGAAGTTCGGAAACGTTTCTGAAAAATCTGTTTTGTATTTGGTAAAACCAATGGCCGCGTCGAAAGTGTTTTAAACACTTTCCACGCGGCTATTATTTCTAACATACACAAAACAGATTTTCAGAAACCTTTCACAATTTTCAAAGTCTATCTCAAGGATTACTGACCCAAAACTAGGCATGTTTGTACTTATGTCAATGCATTTCTCATGGTGGTTCTAAATATGGTAATGAAATTCAATAATTTTGACATTTTTGAAACATTTTGTGACATTTTGGAATGTCGTCTGCAGCCGCCTGCCGCGTGGAAAGTGTTAAAAGGTAATGGTTATCTTCTTAACGCGCTAGGATCACGGCTTTAATTAGACAGCGAAGGAAATTATTTCACTAAATCAATAGAAGACTTAAGATGAGATAAAAGACAGTGGCTGCCTTATTGTTAAATATTTTTTATTTTTACGCTGTCGGTGTTCTTTTTGTATTTAAAAGAAAAATGTATTTCAATAAAGTTTCAATTACACATTCCCCTTGTTTTAGTGTCCCTCTAATTCGTAAACGAGGTTATTCTAGCATATAATAATTAAAACTGGCTGTTAAACCTTACAAGGCAGCAATGATATGTATTTTCATTATACTTTTCAACTGTTCGATATCGCTTCATTCTTTGGGGACACTTCATTATATGTTAAGGGGGTTCGGAGCTAGGTTTTCTCTCGTGTATGCGCTCATCATGACCAGTGCAAATCCATATGACACCACACGTTTCATATACAATCGTGCATGGCTTCAAACCGCTTCAACTCTATATTGTGAAAGTTAAACTTGTCACTACAACAAAGCTAATTGTTAACGCATTGTGTTTCACAAACAGCTACAAAGAGTGTAGTACAGTACCATGACTGGACGGATAGCTAAGTTACGGAATTTACGTGTAAATGAGAGCATTTGCGAAAGTATACGTGTGTGTGATATTCAATATATGTGTCATGGTTTTAACCGAGTACTATAGGATAAGTATACTTGTCCAACAGCAAAGCTAATTGTTAGCGCATCGTGTTTCACAACAGACCAAGAGTGTATCAAGACTTTAATCAGACCTATGTTACCAAATACTCGTTGTCATTATTATTTTGTTGTCCACAACTTCAAAGTATCAAACAGCATAAGTATGCCGCTAATACACTATCAATGTAGTACTTTGTCAGCGATTGTTCGTGAGCTTGGATGAAAACAGAGTGTATTATTTTGATGGTATACACTACAGGGTTTATCAAAACAAATAGGACTCTTATTCAGCATGGATTTAATTCTTTGGTAAAACCACTGAACCATGACCATTGTAAAGACCAACTTACAAAGTTAAATTCTTGTAAAGATGAGAACAATCCATCATCATCCCTTAACACTTTCCACGCGGCTATTAGTTTTACCATATACAAAACAGATTTTTCAGAAACCTTTTCCAATTTTCAAAGTCTATCTCAAGGATTACTGAACCAATACCAGGCATGTTTGTACTTATTGCAATGCATTTCTCGTGGTGATTCCAAATATGGTAATGATATTCAATAATTTTGACATTTTTGAAATATTTTGTGACATTTTGGAATGTCGTCTGCAGCCGCCTGCCGCGTGGAAAGTGTTAAGGAAATTATGACCATTTAGGAAAGTCAACCCATGTTGTAGTATGTACAATGGTAATACACACAGTAAAGTCTAGAGTAACATAACGTGAAATTGCAAGATTACATACGTTAATAGGCCAAAAGGGAATTTCTCCTTCCTATTATGCTTTGGCAGAAATTGAAGTCGACTTACAAGTCCAATTTCACTTGTCTATGAATGGTTTAAAATGCCCTTCTCTCTGTCTATGATTGGTATAAACGCACTATTGACATGATTGGTGCTTTCCTATGCCACATTATGCTACTGAGGTTTTCTCATTAGAACACTCAGCAGAAATACTGAAAAATCATGTAGAAACACTTTTGTGTTGATTTCCGACTTTTCCTTAGTAATGCTACCTTGCTAGTAGCTCCCTGCACCCGATACGAGCAACAATTGGATTTTTGTGAAAAAGTGAAACATTACGTAAACAATTCTGAGCATTGAACATTGGACAGACATATTCATGCATCAAAGTTGTGGATTGTGCAGCTATTAATGATTTGTGCCAAAATTATGACGAAAAATATAGCAAACTTATCTTTGCTATTGCTATTGATAGATGATTTACAATGTTTATGAATACAAAGTATTGAAATGTAAACCATGTCATTATCTGGTTTGTATGTGTAAATCCCATTATACAGACTAGGAAATGACATGGTTTACGCAAATTATGCTAGCGGTCCCATTTGTCATTGGAATAATCTCAGATTCTCAGAATAGTATCATTATTAATTGGGCTTTGCACCGAAGGTAAATTGGTCATGGTCCAGTGGTTTTGACAAGTATCAAGTATAAAACAGAGTCCCTTTTTAGTTAGCCAATGCAATGTCTGTTAGGTCATTAGTATGAACCGAGCCTTTTCAAAGCTGGTCATAACGGAAGCCATACAAGACATAATTTTTAAAAATCATATTAATTAGGGTATGTTCCAACGATTAAGCAACACGATACACTCAGTTCCCCAAACGTGACACAGAACCATTTTTGGTTGATACAGAACCATTTTTGGTTCTATGAAGAACCTTTTGGGGTTCTTCAATTTTCAAGAACCTTTTTTGAAGGTTCAAGGGAGAGGTTCTTTATAGAACCGTCATAGAACCTTCAAAAAAGGTTCTTGAAAATTAAAAATGGTTCTGTATCAACCAAAAATGGTTCTGTTTGGGGAACTATTTTTGGTTCTTTAAAGAACCTATAAGGGTTCTCCTGGCAGGACAACTTTAGAACCATTTTTTCTAAGCGTGTAGCCATGTCAACCAGATCACATTTTAAAACAAAATGATGGTCAATCCATTGGTGGTTTAAGGCAAACTTTCTCTGGTCACTTTTGGAAGAGCAATTTCTTGCATGATTACGCACGGAAAACCAGGAAAACTGTTAACGATAGTCAATTTAATTCTAAATTGTTTTCAATCAGAACTAAATTTGACAGAAATCAACTATTCGACTTGACCACTTTTGGAAGTGAACTCTCCGTTTGTACGTATAATTATTTGAAGAGCATTAAGTGAAAAAATATATAATCTGCTGAAAACAAGCAACATGACGTGTTTCACTTGCTTGTGCTAACTACCAATGTAAACTAAGCATAGCTCTGTAAACGTCATTGCAAAAGACAAATTTACAGCTAATGATCCGAGTCCGAATCCATGTACACAGACAATATAAAGTGGACCAACCACAATCGCATTCGGTATGTTTGAAATGTGATATAGCGGTCTTTGCACTTTCCCCATTTCGATTTACTCATTCTTTATGCAATGCAATCGGTCACATAAGTGTATTCAAAAAACAGAATTATCTGTTGTACTTTGATGTGATCTATCATCGAGTAATGTCACATATCCTAAGTCTTCTATTTGTAATTGGATGGTGTGTGTGTCGCTATGATTAGGTTAAGGCTGGTGTCAACCCTGTTTGGCGCCAAATTTATCAAGCACTATAACTTTTAAATTATAAATGTGATGTACATAAAAGTATACATTTTTTGTAATGAAATGAGTCAGAGAATCCATTTTTGGTATCAAATTTTACTAAAATTAGTGATTTTTACATTTTTGCCCAAAAATCACCTTTTTGGCGCCAACAATTTTCAGGCAACCTAACAATATCAGTTTTTGATTAAAAATTCCAAAATTTCACCAAAATCATCTTAAGTCAATTATCTAGGAGCGATTTTTTTTTTTGGCTAAAAATTTGTTTGTTTTGAAAATATTGACCAAAAATTGCCAAAAATGAGATTTTTGAGATAAAAAACATTTTGTTGGCACTTTTTGGTCAATATTTTCAAAACAAACAAATTTTAATCCAAAAAAAAAAATCGCTCCTAGATAATTGACTTTAGATGATTTTGGTGAAATTTTGGAATTTTTAATCAAAAACTGATATTGTTAGGTTGTCTGAAAAATGTTGACGCCAAAAAGGTGATTTTTGGGCAAAAATGTAAAAATCACTAATTTTAGTATAAATTGATACCAAAAATGGATTCTCTGACTCATTTCATTTCAAAAAATGTATACTTTTATGTACATCACATTTATAATTTAAAAGTTACAGTGCTTGATAAATTTGGCGCCAAACAGGGTTGACACCAGCCTTAATGTAAGTGGGCGGATCGATGATAGTAAAAGGATACAGTCAATGTGTATGGTTCAAATTGCATCGGGATAACTATAGAAGATTCATAAATGTGTTTATAATTGCTGATATAAACACTATTTTGATAACAGTTAATAAACGTATCAACGCGTTGTAGCGTTTATGCAACTGTTTATCGTAAACCTCCTATACCTTTACACGTAAACAACTGTAAAAAAACGTGTTGTAGTGTTTATTAATAGTCAACATTTGTTATTGCTGAGTAGTGGCCGATCGGTTAATAATTTGGACCTATTCCAATAAACGTTAGAGGACCAGTCACGACTAAATCGGCATCTTTTAGATGCTATTGGTCTTGTTGCGAGACTTCAAATCGTCGAAGCAACACATCCCCAAATAGCATGCGCACATGCATTTAATTTAAAACTACCCAAGCATGCAAATAGCGCGCTATTCAAAGGTGCCATTTTAACAAGTGACCCATGCAGCTCGGTACGATTGCTTCTTTAGGAAGCCTTTAAAAATCCCTTACAAATGTATTATACTCGTAGTAATAATGGTGTTTATACCAAAAATAATTTATTTATTGAAACCAAATATGATGGAACTAAAAAACCCATTTAAGATAGGTGAGTGAATGAGTCGAGATAAAATAAACTGTTTAGTCATAATTAATAGCTATTATTGGGGGATTCTTCTATGTAATTGTAAGTAAGAAAATGACCTTATAAGCTCATTATATATAGGCCTATATATTCAAATACTTTTATCTAATTTTTTTTGCATAATTGTATGAACTGTAATATTTACTAAATTAGAGAAATTACACTAAAGAATCTATATTCATTTATAGCTTGTAGCCGACCTCGTAAACCGTAAACCCTCAAATTAATATAATGATAATATAATATAATAATATCATTTAAAAGGAGCCGCCGAACGCTGAGAATGAAACTACAATATACCATTGTAATGTATTATAAATTACAAAATGTATCACCTATTTCGAAATAGGTCTGTAGTCTAAGTTATATCTAATTTATATGCTACAGGTCTCTTATGTTATGAAATGAGGGCTAGCCAAAAATATCGCATTGCATTATGGGTAATAATTCCCAAATAGGAATGGTTCCTAAACAAGTTATCGTGCCGAACTGATATGTTGATCATTATTTTTCTTAGAGTTTCAATCCTTCTTATATGGATGAGGATTAAATTAGAAAGAAAATCTATTTGGACAAAGGCACGAGAATCCTTTGACACTATTCTGGATATGAACTATACCCATACGATGTAATTTAAAACACGGAGAAGCATAGAACCATATGTGCTAATGATCAAATCACTATTTCAAATCACTGCCTCCCACTCAATAGAAATATATTACCTGTACTGAAATGGTACAACGGCCAAAGTCTGTGAATCTACTTTTAGTCAACTAAAACTAATTATTTAGCCTCACAAATCAAATCAAAACTTTATTTCCATAAAAACACTACATCAAAAATAACTATAAAACAAACAAAAGCGTATGGAGGAGGCTTTAAAGTGCATTGTGACTGACCTAGGATATATAACATGTATTACGAGTTGTTATTAAGATCTACAACATCCCCAACGGTATACTCTCTAGATACAATCACAAATGTCTACATTGAAGCAGCACTACAAATCGACGTTTACACTAAATCTAATAGTATGTATTTCATTGACAAGATATAATAAAGTAATTTGACTTCTTCCATCAAGACATTCGAGACGACAAACTATCAACACAATTAACCCCCTGGGGTCTACCTGTCTATCTTACAGTGGTTCTGATTGGTTTATTACAACACTGAAAACAAAACTTCGTTTTTTATTGAGCCCAACTAAGTAAAATTAGTAGGGCGTCTAAAAAATATTTAGTTGGGAGTATTCTACTATTTGGGAACTGTGCTTAATAGCGAGTCTACAATCTGGCTTAACTATTTTGCCATGAATTAAAATAGTTCGACAGGTTCTACCAATCAATAATGAGCATTATATCGCGGATAAACTAATTTGTGTGAACTTAGTTAAGCAGTTAAATCGTTATAAGTTAGTAAAACTCTGAATTAATTAGTACAACTGTCCAAACTATTGTGGTTCTACGATGTTCAGTATTCCCGCTGTTGCGATCATGTGATGATATTTTCTGCAGACGACTTCAGGTAGCACACAGAGTCTTCACGTATGCATGCGTTCTTCTACACTGGCGTGAAATTCCGAAGGAAAACGATGGAAAACAGGTATTTATTTCTGTCAAAGAGAACATTAAATATTACGGCCATAATGTAGGCTTTACGGTAGGTCCAGGAATTTCGAATGCAATCATGTAAACCGTGGGGACGGCGTTTGTGTGTGGCAATTTGTGCAGAAACGACGGCTAAAATGGCGGACACATGCGGCCTACCAATCAATGATCCAAGTATGAGCAATTCGCCATCCCACGCTCCACATAATTGCATTCAATATTCGAAGCGGGCTACCGTAAAGCTTACATTATTATCGTAATATTTAATGTTCAATCTGATTGAAATAAATACCTGCTAGCTATCTTTTTTCATCGGTATATTCCCGGGCCTAGGCCGTAAGCTTACAGCTAATAACATGGGCTGTACTAATATTATGTAGTACAGCAAATTAGTAGAGCATATTGGTACGGCCGGAAAAACTAAATAAAGCAAATTGGTACGACCAGAAGAACCACTTCCACAAGTAGTTGAGCGTGCCAAACCATCTTAAACTAGTAAAACTAGACATAGTTTTTACTAATTTTTTAATTAGTAGAACCTGCAAAAATTTAGTAAAGCAGTTAGTGCAGCATGCCAAACTAATTTTTTTAAAAGGTTTTACTAATAAAAATTGGTAAAGAAGAATCGTTGAGCCAACAAAACTAAGTTTTTCAGATTAGCCAAGCAGGAGTTACCAATATAAATTAGTAAAACTAGACATAGTTTTAACTAATTTTAATTAGTTGAAACGACAAGTTTTTGTTTACAGTGAAGATGTACTCATATAAATAGCCAATTCAAATGTAGCTTGCAAAATGTTTCACTACCATCTTTATCAGGGATACAATTATTCTAACAATGTCTCTCATTGGTGCAATAAATGATGCATCCATCTTTTAAACCAATCGGCCGGTAGTTCTCAGGGGGTTTACTTCATATCGTCTTTAGTTTTACGAATCGATACCTGTAAGTACTTTGATGAAGCCAAATAGAGGGCGCTGTATACATCTTGAGTTTTGCTCTGACTAATTATAGTATTAGTGCCATTACAACACTGGAAGGATGCACTGCAATCTTCTTCTACAAATTATTACCGGTATATTTGTACCCGATGGTATGGTCTGCCGGCGCTTTCATCCCCATTCGGTTATGATAGTCATAATACTGTACATGTAGGCCTACTGTGGCGGCGCACTCTCAGAACAGGTATTAAAAAACCATGGGTTAAAAGAATTTTGGTTAAAAAGTATTTTACATTGGTTAAAAATGAAGCGTTGGTTAAAAATTACTTTTACTACTGCGTCAGAATGTGTATATGAAATCAACCGTGTTTTTTTCCGCCCCTGGTATATTGTGCCCCAGTGGCGTAGCTCGGGGGGGGGGGGCAGTTGCCCCCCCCCCCCCCCACCCCTTACAGAATTGTTTGTGCCCCCGCCCCTCTCGCCGGATTTAGTGCTTATATTCGTTATAACCATTTAAAAATTACCATTTTTCGCCAGGTTTTTATTAATAAAGGAACATTTTATAGAAAAAATTGATTAAAACCCTGAGAATTGACCATTATATATGTTGACTGTGCTGCATTTTGGAGTGTGCGATTTTTTGAGTGTGCGAAATTTTTGTGACCGTGCGATTTTTGTTTGACCTAATAATATGTTGCAGTATGTTATAGTGTTTTTGTGTATTTTAAGATTTTACTATTTTGTACAGCGCTTTGATCACTTTTGATTAGGCGTTCAATAAATGCTGCTTATTATTCACCTGGTAACCTCCCGTTGGTTAAAAATTTAATTATTCACAAGATACTCAAATTCCCAAAAAATCACCCCCAATTAGATTTTGGGCTATTTCTCAGTTTCGAGCTTCGCCCAATATCGTTACAAAACATTGCTGTTGTGCTGTTTTGAATGAAGCAACGCCATGTTTGTTTTGACGAGTTTATTATGGGCCCACAGACTGAGACAAGGCTGGCTGTTTCCTCTTATTGATAAACCACTTCCGTACTGTAAGGTACGCAATTAGAACAACCTTTATTAGAACTGGCTTTGTAAGGTGCCGTCATTGAAAATCCAAAGGAGGGTACAATGTACGGCATTATTTGTAGTGGATATTGAACGATAGAGGTACATAATTATGTTTCACTATCTGGAACATATGTGCCAGTATCGGACATACTGGAACACGGATTTTACCAGTATCGAACGAGACAATACTGCTTTAAAGTGCACTTTTCCCCAATGGGAATACATCATTAATGCTGCGCTTTTATTTCATTTCTGTTTGAGCATAGTATCGTTATTAGATATTTAAAGCTGAATTAGCGAAATAGTGTAGAATGCATGCCTTTTTGCAAGGAACAAGAAGAGAAAAGTTAGTTTCGACAGAGTAAAATCCAAAACTGCCCTGTGCTTCTCCTCATAGCGGTTAGTATGGTCAGCGTGTTCGAAAACGGTCCTGTATTGTTGCAGATGGTATGTTGCTGGCAATTCCTTGAACTGTACAGGATAACCAACATTGTCTTCGACCACAGGCCTGTCCCTGATGCCCCAAATTCGAAACCCTAGTTATGCCATTGAGCTCAGTTCATTGCCGGGGGTTGGGGGTGGGGGACAAGTTGACTATTATACTGTAAGCAAAGCATGCTAAGGGGTCAAATCTACCATTTTCAAAAAAGAAAAAGAGTACTTTTTTCAAACTCTTGCTGATAATTTAGTTGTTTCAGGGATAAAATTGAGGATAATGAGTTTTATGGTGAGTATTGGCTTCAGAAGATATACACATTTAGGGGGTGTCAGGAAATTGTTTGGTCATGCATACTTACTGCATGAGTTGACTGGCTCCCTCCCAGATTTACGGAGTGTCCACCAAGTGTACGGTAGGTCCAGGGTTCAATTCCCAGTAAAGGGAATAAATAATACACTAAGAAGTACCAATAACTGTTTTATCTTTGAATCTGGGTCATACTCTTTGTTATTCCTTCAAGATATGCATTACTAGAAACCACTTGATACCCCGTTAGGATCCTCTTTCACACTTTAAAAGTTCAACTAAACATGATGGTATTCCGCTGTGGTTAATCATGATATACAGTGCTCGTCTAGCTCGAAATCAACTCGGACGCACAGACACTTCACTAGTGCATCCTGTCAAAGAAAAAAAATCCGACTAGTGTAGAAGCACTTTCCGCCTACCTTTAAGACATTCACCACTTTACCGTGGCACATCCGGGTCCCCACGGAGGCCATTTTGTTTATTGCCGCGCGTCGTGAGCGTGTTGTCTTCAAAAGGCTGTGTACTTCGTGATTGTCTACATGACTATGGTCAACTTGTTTTCTATTGAGCAGGGTGTCAATCAGGGGCAATGAATGCCAATGACATTTACAATTTGCAAATACGAAGGATTTTAAGACGAACAACGACATCAGTTAATGATAATAAGTCGGATAGTGACGGCGTTGTCTTGACCAATACTTCAGCTCTGTAATTAAGTTTGACCCAATGTCAGTTGTAATCACGGTGCTTCAAATAATAATCTTCACGCACGATAAGGGTATTGGCATATCGCGCCGCTTGTATAAACCTTTTATAATATATAATGTAATACCATTAAAAACCTAGTTCGGATTTTATAACACCTTTAGTTCAAGACATTGCATTAATACATGTAGACAATACTAATAGCGAAAACATGTTTAAATTTTCCACCCAAGGCTCGGTCGTATACACGTTTTACCATTTCTAATGTAATATCGCTAAAATCTTGTTACATCTTGGGGCGAGTCGTAGCTATCGAGTCGTAGCTATCTCCCCTTTTATAGTTTGAGGCATCACTTAGATCGAGTCATCTCGTAAACAAACGACTCACAAAAACACATGATTGGGTTGTTGTTCCGTGCATTCGCGTCAGAGGGCTGGTAATGCAATTATCGTTAAAATGATGCCACGTCGGGTTATGTCTGGACAAAGCTTTTATTGATAACGCCAGACGATGCATCGATCTACACTGCATTACTGGTGAAACGAACCGTGAATGTTAACGTCCTACGTGAAATGTTCACGAATGAATAGACACACAGGTTGATACACCCGCTCACGAAGTGTTTATATGGTATGGTAGTTGCTGCTTATTTCAGCTTCAGCTATTTGGGGAGTTGGGTTATATTTAGCCATTATGAGTTATGTTCAGCCATTTTGAGATATATTCGGCTATTATGAGTTATATTCAGCCATTTTTAGTAATATTCAACCATTCTGAGTTATATTCAGCCATTTTTAGTAATATTCAGCCATTTTAGTAACATTCAACCATCCTAAATTATATTCAGCCATCGTTAGTGATATTTAACCATTCTGAGTTATATTCAGCCATGTTGAGGTATATTTAGCGAATCTGAGTTATATTCAGCCATTTTGAGTTATATTCAGCCATTCTAAGTTACATTCAGCCATTTTTAGTAATATTCAGCCATTTTTAGTAATATTCAACCATTCTGTGTTATATTCAGCCATTGTTAGTGATATTCAACAATTCTGAGTTATATTTAGCCATGTTGAGGTATATTTAGCCACTCTGAGTTATCTTCAGCAATTTTGAGTTATATTCAACCATTTTGAGCTATATTCAGTAATTTTGAGTTATATTCAGTAAATCTGAGTTATATTCTGCCATTTTCAGTTATATTCAGCCATTTTTGGCACTTTTTGGTCAAAAACTTTAAAAAATAAAAACATTTTTATTACGAAACTAAAAACACTTCCTAGGGAAGTGTCCTAAGGTGATCTATGGTGTTTTTTATCAAATATAAAAAGATCAGCATTTTAAGTGAACTTTAATACCAAAAATGGATTTTCAGACTCATTTCCTTTCCAAAAATGTGTACTTTTATACACATCATATTAATAGTTCAAAGGTTACAGCGCTTGATAAATGTCATGTTTTTAGGGTCGAAAGCCCCCTTAATTAGCCGTTGTATACTTATGAAAGTATAATACAATATTTTCTAAATAATATCTTGAAGATTCGTCGGACACAAATGAGCTATCGATTTAATACACTACGGCTGCACTGCAATATTAGTCCGTATGACTAATACGTATGTGGTACTTGTACGTACCACGTTCTAGAGTGATCTTTTAAGGAAGGGCTGGAATAGGGAAACGTACGTTCTAGAGTGATCTTTTAACGAAGCGCTGGAATATGAAAACGTACGTTCTAAAGTGATATTTTAAGAAAGCGCTGGAAGTGGGAAACGTATGTCGATTTGTTGCATTATCATGCGTAAAATCAACAATACAAATTGAACTGAGACCAGTGCAAATATGTCCATAAAAATATAGACATATTGTATAGGTCTCAGTGTAATGTGCATAGGTGGTTAAACATCGCAATATGCAGTAGTGGAATCCTGTCCTCTCTAGTTCACCCCTCGCTAGTCTAGTAGTTGAGCTATGTCTTGCAACGCAGAGGACCATGGTTCGGTTCCCACTAGGACCACTTTTCGACTGATTTATTTCCTTTTGTAAAATTAGGGTTAGAAATAGTCAAGTCTACAAACATGACAAAGTTTGTAGTTCCTACCTAGTCAATCCCGGGTGGAAAGTAAAGTGGGTATTTCCATCGCTGCATATTAATATAGTAACATTTTACTTTGGCGATGATCGTATAAGTGTACGTACAAGTCGCTTATACGTATGAGCCTTACGGACTAGTTTCGCATTGTGGGTCTGCATCTTCTTATTCGTCTTCTAATCAGTGCTCAGTGGTTCATGTAACTTCCTTCAATTCAAGAATAAAATCATATTGTCATAATATGGTTAATCTACAAATGCTTGACAATCAACTTTAAAATCATCATGAAGGGTATTATTTACTTGGCTTTGGGGACATTATGAATTAGTGATCGCAATATTCTCCCAGATAATACCTCTTCCTCTCACGTTCTGGGCAAGGTTCATCGATTGCTATGTGTCTAGGTTCCAAAGGGACAAATCTTAAACCGTAACCCCGGGTGTTCTACTTCAAGTCGAGAACTAGAACGTTTTAGAATCTATATCCGTTTACGTTTGATCAATTGTCACACGGTGAGGCGAAACAGGAGATAGTTATTTCATTAAATATGTAAGGTATGTCTCACTGAAACAAAGAAAAACAAATCACCCCGTATACCATATATATATACCATATATACACCCCGTATGAAACATATATAAAAAAATAGCTTAACTTTATGTGCAGAGATTTATTGAGGGGATTCCATTAAACAGCCATAAACAGTCCTGAATATAATCAAATTTGATAACAAGTTTATTCGTGTAATACATCCTCAAAATGCGCATGCGTATTTCCATTATCTCGATCCTGATTGGATGCTTTGTTTGTTAAGTGTGTGCATTAGATTGCATGATTAGGAAAACAATATATATAAGAATGACGTAGGTGGTTACGGGCTAATGCTAATTTCATTCGTCTAATTTCGACACATTGACTCGTTGAATACGTTAAAGAACACGTTATGGACTCCTCATATTTTTCATTTTTGATGATCAGAAGAGATGGTGTTAGTGGTCATCAATAAATGACTCCATCGCTTATAAATTGCTTTATATTTTGCTCATATCCATACATTATCTATTTTAGGTGACAAACCTTTAGTGTTGAATGCCGTTCAGACTTATAACGTAATGTTGATGAACCCTTGACCCTCAGATCATTCAAAGGTATTATTTACGCTTTAGGTAAGGCTTACATGACTGCAAATAAGGTTCAATATCAATATCTTGACTCTTCCGTTATACGATATATGTGAGATACAATTTCCATCTTAATATAATCAATAACGTAATTGGCCGCATTCATTTTCCGTATACTTGACATAAATATGTACTGAATGGACTCCACTGAGGTATACGCGCGTCTAATACCAGAATGGAAAGGCGGTATCAGGGTAATACGGGATATTATTATTCTATTTTGCGCTTCAGTTAGCGACAATTTCTAAATTGATCCGCTTAAAGGTTTATCATAATTCGACTTCTATCTATATATTTTCTATTTGCAAGTTAAACGAGCTACTCACGCGGCACTGCCAGGCGATAGGGTTTCATTGAAAGGATATTATTGCACAAATGAATAAATTTGTGGCCTTGTTTGTATTCTAGAAATAAGGAATAGCCTCTATCCCATGCGCATTAATATTTGCATCTTTGTAATATTGATAACGTTGCCTTATGACCAATTACGGTTGATTATCGAATGACATTTATCATAATACCCCCTCCTCCTCCTCCGCAATTGGCGCGCTTTAAACGGGTACTTTCATAACTACTAAGCGTTCTGCTCCTCCACCCGCTGCCGTGAGGTGTTTATGTTCCTCTTACCAATGATCCACTTAAGATTACGAAACACCTTAAGACCTCTTGATTAATTCCCAAGCGCATAGCAAAGTCTGGTTTTATAGGCACATGTGTCCATACGTCTATCAGTGGTTGGAGCGCCCCGGTGTTAGAAGTACGAATTGAGACTAACCCATTTTAATCAATAGTGTTCGTTATATGAGAGAGAGAAAATGTTGGCGCGCTAAGTCAACCGCCAAACATTGTCTTGCATTGGTATACTCCGGCGCGCTATACCTTGATCAGTATTGGCTTCGCAGACATACAGCCAACATGTATACTTCAATGAATTCAAACGGAAGTCGCAACAACAACACAATGTTTCTCCTAAGATTTATCGTCAAAGGAATATGTTACTCTGTATTTATCTTACTAGCTCTTGGATGCTTTCGAACAGGTTCGTGTGCAGGAATCTTACCCGTCTACTTGTTTATATGTATAGTTTCCATTTTATAATATCTATATCATAGTCAATGTCTATACGCTATACATATCCACCGTAGAATGAAAACCCCGTAGTGCATTTTTTGTAGAAATACCGCATTGCATATCTATATACCTGAATATTATGCAGTAGTGTGTGGCTGACTCTTATTTTTTTTTAATCATGCCATCACGTTAAACATAATTCAAAAACACGACTTCAGTCAGTCAGTCGACCTGTCGTCCTCTCTTTCTGTATGTATGTACGATACTGACATCTCAGAAATGATTTGATTTAAGCAAAACGTCATTTAGACAGTTGGACCATGGTCCCATCAGACCCATGCTCGCTAGTTCGGAGAGATTGGTGTTTTGTTCGTAATGAACGTGCCTCTCGAACGGCTTCGGACTTCCGTACTGATTTCTACGACATTCCCCTATCGAATTTACTCCGCTTTTTAAGCACGTTTTCATGCAATTATGCCACTCATTCAACCTCAAAAGGCGTGCTTGAAAGAGCCAAATATCTTTCATTTTTCATCAAATTTGAACCGAAGTCAATAACAGACTTTCATCAAAGTATTGACTTATACGTTAATCATCATTCACGTATTAAGTATGTATCACCTCAAATACGTACAGAGAAATAACGTTTATCACTCGATTCAGTTTCCACCCCACAGTTTTTTACCAAGCTTGTAGACATTTCTTTCAAATGCACATTTTAAAGTTTATACAGTTCCGCTTTAAAGATTATATACAGTTCCGCTAGAAAGTTCGATGAAGAAATGTTGTCTGCTGCATCGATTAGTAAATGCGATAAAAGTAGGAAATTGGCGGGAATCCTCTCTTAATGGGATTGGTGTATAGTTATATGGCGAACCTTTTAGTGAATTACAGCGTCTTTACAAATTCCTAGCTCGCACGTTTTCAAAGCAGAAAGTAGTAAGAGCATCGTCGTGCATAGAAATGTGTAAATCTGACATGTTATCATTGAATTATTGCCACCAAGAAACGAGTATTTTGCAAAAAGAGTGCTTAATTGCACGAGTCGCGATTAATTCTGAACATGTTGATGGTTTTTCTGCTTGTATTGAATTATTTCATTTTGCAACCGGGAGGTGGTAACATGATGTCGTTATTACCCTAACACGCAATTTGCTTTTTGTACAGTTATTTTTATTGCACAGTTATTGTAAATATCATTTGTATATATTTTGATGACATTTATTACTGGTTTCTTATGTCAACTAAGGAAACACTGCAAAAAGGAGTACGTAAGGCTGCTACGTATAAGTGACTTAAGCGACGTAAGACTTGTAAACAATAGATTATCATACGTACATTCAACCTCACATTGAGAGCAATGCAAATATCTTTAGATTATTATATAAAAGAGCATCGTCGTGCATAGTGATTATTATATATATATCTTATGTCAACTAAGGAAACACTGCAAAAAGTAGTACGTAAGGCTGCTACGTATAAGTGACTTAAGTGACGTAAGACTTGTAAACAATAGATTATCATACGTACATTCAACCTCACATTGAGAGCAATGCAAATATCTTTAGATTATTATAGATATATCTTATGTCAACTAAGGAAACACTGCAAAAAGTAGTACGTAAGGCTGCTACGTATAAGTGACTTAAGTGACGTAAGACTTGTAAACAATAGATTATCATACGTACATTCAACCTCACATTGAGAGCAATGCAAATATCTTTAGATTATTATATATATATCTTATGTCAACTAAGGAAACACTGCAAAAAGTAGTACGTAAGGCTGCTACGTATAAGTGACTTAAGTGACGTAAGACTTGTAAACAATAGATTATCATACGTACATTCAACCTCACATTGAGAGCAATGCAAATATCTTTAGATTATTATATATATATCTTATGTCAACTAAGGAAACACTGCAAAAAGTAGTACGTAAGGCTGCTACGTATAAGTGACTTAAGTGACGTAAGACTTGTAAACAATAGATTATCATACGTACATGCAACCTCACATTGAGATCAATGCAAATATCTATAGATTATTATAGATATATTATTTGCCTTGGTTTTATTTTCATCGGTGAGTGTGGGTCTACGTATGGTATTGCAACATGTAACTTGGTGACTATCGTGTAGGCCTAAGTCTTACGTACAGGTCACGTATGACCCATACCTATTACATTGCAGGTTTTCACTACTGGTTTATCAATAACAAACTGGCGTTTGAATATAATTACTTAAGACAATACTATACTAATAACTGTTCTATCATAATAATGAAATTAAAAGAATAGCAAATATAGCGTTCTAATTATAACACACGGAATTTTGAATAGAAATAACAAAATACAAATTATTACACCGTCTACAGTTACATTTGTTTGAAAACAAAACATAGCCTCCATTGTCCAAGCAACATGAAATATATTACGAGCCTTCTTATGATGAACAGTTAATTTAAACATTGACTATATACAGATATATTTATTTCCGTTGCAGTGTAACTACGATGCAATGCAAGGAATACGTATGAGCTTATATTTCGATTTTGTCCCCATGTTTTTCCTGAAGACTTGGTGATCCATTATTAACTCGTAGCGCAGCCCCAAATCGACATAACGCCTCGCGGGCAGGTGTGATTCAAGCAGGAATGAGTCGACTAACCATAGATTGCCATCCTAGCCGATATACGCTATATACCTACTTCGTGTTATTTGCTATTAGCGCCAAAACTCATCAACGTTGCTCCTACTTATATTTATGACCACATGGAAAAACATATACACAAGTGTACGCTCGCTCTATTATTTGAATGTTAGGTTATATGCTATGGAATGTATTTTGCGACTCCATAATACCAACATTGTATGGTGGTTATATATAACTTACTATGTAGTAAACCCAACAATGTTACACACAGAAAACACTATGTAAAAAAATTACACAAATTATGTAAAAAATACATAATCTGTGTAAAAATAGAACTCCATAATACTATGTAAACAGTTGTGTTAAGCTTTTGCATAGGAATTTACACAAGCTTGGGTATATATTACATGTTTTATGTAAACTCTTACATAATAATTATGGAGTTCTATATTTACATAATTTTTTACATAGTGTTTTCTGTGTGTAAGTGTTTACATAATATGTGACCACATGAAAAACACGCAAGTGAATGTGCTCGATCTATTAAAAGTAAGATTACACTGAATAGAATGTATTCCTTAACAGGAGAAATTATTAGGACGGTTATTGATGCTGTGTTATTTACTGCTTTTCGCGCCAAGAAAATCGTCAACATAGTGTTGAGGACCTTTGAAGAATGTGCATTAGACCGTTTATAACTGTGCCTAGATTTGTATTAAATGTCCCTCATCATACAAGATATCTTCTCATTAAATTTCCCTCATACAATAATATCTTCTCATTAAATGTCCCTCATTCTGAATAGGCGGTTTTAGAATGTACCTTGTACATTGCTATTGGATACAAACTCATTATGATAGTTCGAATATTTATGTGAGCACATGTAATTTCCTGCTCTGTAATTTGAGATAATACTGTATAATATGCATTCCGCAATATATTATATAAGTCAAATGGACGAGTTACTACTCAGAGTTTCATGCTACTGCGTTCATCAGGTAACTGATTTTTTGTTATTCCGTGCTGAAGAAACAAACACAATACGCGGGCGTCGGAAGTTCTGCGAAGATCGCGGTAGTATGCGCGCGCCTTGCTCTACGCTCCTGGCGCGAAGTGCTCATTTATAAGCGTTGTGTTAGTCAGGAGTGGTTTGAGAGATAACATTTATTCTCATGACGGCATTTAGATACAAGTTCCGATCTTTTGTTAAGGATAATCCGCTTGTCGGCGTTGATGATGTTAGTTTCTCCGATAGACACAGATCGCAGCGTTTGTTACCGTTGTCATATGCGCGTGCCCTAGAGATGATGGACCATATATGATAGTAAATGGTTTGTTCTCCCTTTTGAGCTCCCAATCGTATTTGGAAATCGGCACAATGGAAACAGACGTAGCAGTTTATACACATGTACTATGAGAGTACACATTTCTTTCGTTATATAGCAATTGCTAGTCTCAACCTTGAATTATATATTTATATTTTTAAATAGCGGCTGAATTCAACCTAATTTGTGTTAGCGCTACTAAAAAACAAGAGTACATGCTCAATCCTAGAAAATGTGTATAATGTATTTCATAATAGCAGTATTTAAAGGTGTGTGTTCCGATCACTTTTTATGGATATGATTTTTTTTCACATCAAGATATTTTGATATCAGAAGAATCCTCATATTTTTCTCATTATGTCTGTAAAATCTTAGGTGCCAGAAATGTTCCATTTAGATATTATAGGCTAAAATGTAGTGAATTACTGCCAAAGGTGGTTAACCACCAGCCAGTTTGTGTACTACTGGGCAAAATTATTGTGACCGTGTGCTTCTAAAAATAGAAGCATTGGAGTTATGCAACTCAAACTTTGGAATGTGACTATTTTAAGGATGACCTTTCATGTAAAATAGAAAACATCAAGTCTAAAATCGGGCCAGCAATCAGAACATCTACCTTTAAATGTTTTAGCGGTGATTTAAAAAATAAGAGCCTAGCTTAATTACGGACATCCAATACGTAGCAAACATTGTAAATTATGCAACATGAACTACTGTGTAAAGCCATTGAGTAAGCTTTGCTCGTAAACTGCACTACTCGTCTAGTATAGGTCAAATATATATTTTTTCTAAAACGAGACTGGAGTTATCGGAAGTGATTGTCGTAAGTGTGTCACAATGTGCTCATGTCTTTGTACCGACGTGACCCATATTCGATGTATTTACTGTACATTAAAACATGCCAGCGCTAGTAAAACGTTTTAATCATTGCATAAGTGAACGGCCAGGAATTGTTAATGCTAATATGAAAATACCGTATGCTATTTATATTACAGATGTACTTCCATATTAATTTCCATATACAATTACATAACCAAAAATCAATGAAGTAAATAGTAATCGAACATTTGCAGTATAAGAACAAAATAATCGCACTGTCTTGAAATTGTCCTCATTCACACCTCTCTTACTGAACTGAACCATTGAATTGCCGACATTTGCTAAGGCCGCAAAGCAACACTTGTACGTATTACACATACGTATACATTACCAATGCGTCAGACTTTTACGATAGACATGATAGTAAGGCGAGGAAAACCTGTTTTATTGGCGCGACCGTCCCACTTTATGCGTTTTTGAAGATTTTTTTTTAAATTTTTAATATTTGTTTTCTCAAATCATGTAAAATCAAAATTTGGCCGAAAAGCTGTCGAAAAAAAATGTTTCACACATGTTTTTATAAAAGTCTGATTTTTGCAGATTGTGTGACAATTTAGGTTAAAAAAACCCAAATATTACAAAAATTCGACCGGCCGACCCTACTTGACAGGCCCGTAAATCAGTGTAGGGTTTTTTCGTCGCCTTATGTTTCATCACGACATACGAGCATCCATGGATATTGAACCGAGAACAATGTAAACATTTCAATAACAATTGTCATCGGTCTCAGCTCAATTATTGTGGATGCGTCTGCGTATGGTGGTGCACAGTATTACATCGGTGCCTATATTTACCATGGTTCCTTCAAAAATCTTTCCCAATTTTCAAAGTCTATCTCAAGAATTACTGAACCAATACAAGGCATGTTTGTACTTGTTTTAATGCATTTGTCACGGTGATTCCAGATATGGTGATGAAATTCAATAATGTTGACATTTTTCATCATTTTGTGAAAATTTGGAATTGTCGTATGCAGACTAGTACCGCGTGGGGAGTGTTAAATACAAAACATATAACAGATACTTACGTATGCAATCTAGTACTAGTTTTGCAGTTCTGACTAGGAACCCACCGGATAAGTTGGGGGAAGGCTTCATTAGAAAACCACTTATTCTTTAAAATATGAACCAACAAGGGCATTCATTACATATAATATTGGAAACGATTTTCCTCCCTTGGTAAACAATATTGAACTAATTGCATCTGTGTTCAATCAAAAAGATGTCACCGTGTATTACATAAATGCATGGCCTGGTTTCAAAGAGATCGATATTTATTTGCGATACCATGGCTGTGTGCATTATAGCGAAAATATAAGTTAACACTTTTCACGCGGCTATTAGTTTTACCATAAACAAAACCGATTTTCAGAAACCTTTCCAAATTGTCAAAGTCTATCTCAAGGATTACTGACCCCATACTAGGCATGTTTGTACTTATTGCGATGCATTTCTCACGGTGATTCCAAATAGGGGAATGATATTCAACAGTTTTGACATTTTTGAAACATTTGTTGTGACATTTTTGAATGTCGTCTGCAGACGCTTGCCGCATGGAAAGGTTTAACTGCTTCGTACATGTATAAACTTGCCATTATGATACTGCAGAGAATTAGGGCAGGCACATCCTTCATTGGAATAGGTGCTATTTGTTTTAGAAATTGTATACTAGATCGTTAAGTTAACAGCCCTCTGAGATTTCAATTTAAATCTTGTTTGCATTATACGCGGTACCTTGCCGGTAATCGGGTTTTACCTTGAAAACGAGTGGCAACTTCTAAATTCATACCCCTAAATAATAGACGAAAGAAAGTACATAGTAAATCTGAATTCAAACCATTCGGGTGTATTTAGAATAGCTTGCATAAGTAATTAAACTGCAGAATTCAAGCATTTGCAGCACGTACCTCTACCGTCAATTAAGAAATGACAAAAAAACGTGCACACCACGGACAAATAATATCCGCCTCATACAGGTGCCTTGTGGCTTACGGGAATACGTTCACTAGTCCCGAGAAAGAAAAAAAATCGAACGATTCAAGATTAATACAAGCACCCCTTGGGAACGTCTTGATACATTGAGAAGGATGAACTAAACTACTCCCGAAATTCTCATAAAAAGAAAGATAAAGATAACACCGGCGTGTGTAATCTCGTGAAATCTCGTGAGGAAAAGAAGTAATCTCAGAATGATCAGTGACAATTTTGTTTTAAATAAAGACTTTCCCCTCTCTTGAGAATAATCCCACATCAAAATAAAAATTACTCCGATAGTGGTTGCGTTTGAATTTGATTTGGTTTGTCTTTTATGTTAGGATTTAGTAATATATCTTGATAAATATACCACCAAAGGTGTCTCAAAATACCTATAGTCATTTGGGTATCGCTTTAAAGAAATACAAAAAATCCAATCAGAATTAAATGACGCTTATCATCTGAATGGAACATTAAGCATCATTCCCAGAGGAGATCCGACATAGTTAGTCTGTAATTAGCGTCACTGGTTTGTGACAATAGAGTTTATCAAATTACCATCGATATGTTTAGGTACGGCTAAATTAAATCGTAATAAGTCTTCTATAAGTCTTCTAGAATAAATTTCGCTAATATTATTTCCGTATTGCATTGATCAAAAGCATTTCGTTTAAACGATTTATTTGAAGAGAAAAAACAGATAATTAAGGTTCACTGAGTTAATTAAAGTGTTGTCTGGAATGACCTTTACAGTCAGTAGCATGATTTGCACATGTATAGTATTTATATTTTCCACGCGGCTGTCGCCTGCAGACGACAGTTCCAATATTTCACAAATTGTTCAAAAATGTCAGAATTATTCACCATTTTGGAATCAGTACTATGACAAATGCATTAAAATAAAGTACAATCATGCCTAGTATTGGTTCAGTAATTCATGAGATGGACTTTGAAAATTGGAACAGATTAGGAAATCTGTTTTGTATGTGGTAAAACTAAGTAAATAGCCTCGTGTAAATTGTTTACTAGCATATAATGTGTACCGTGCACACATATTATCATATAGAGATTAAAAGAGTACCTTCAATAAGCCAGATCAAAACAAGTGATATGCTAAGCATCCCGCTGTCATCCATTTCCCGGTATAGCTACGACGTATAAATGCCTCATTACAATTCCAATGCACAGCAATGTCTGTAAATTGCCCCTATAGAATGGCTTTTATTGAATTGACCTATAATATAATGATGAGTACGCACTTTTCAACGACATCAACTGTTATCGTTATTCCGGGAAAGAATATATTTCAACATTGAAATGAACAAATAAGATTACCGATTTCTGGAAAAATAAAATAGGGATGATCGGCATAATCAATTAATCATAATCATCATTGCTCTCGTCTTCGTCATTTTTGTTTGTCGTCGTCCTCGTTGTCGATTTATCGTCGTCTTTGTCATCGTCCTTGTCGCCGTCTTTGTCGCATTCTGACGCGTCTGCGCGTCCTAGACCTCTCACTTTCTAATAGTGACGCGTCAGGTTTCAAATTGGAAAGACTTGGGGGTCCCGATCAAAATTGAAGGGACCCCTTAAATTTAAAGATGTATGGAAATGGAAACCTTAAGAAATTCTGTAAATTACATATCATCCTTTCCTCACAATATAAATTCATTGAAACTGCCCATAAAAAAAAGAAATTCAAATACCCAAACTTCAGGACCCCTCAATTTCTTGGGGGGACCACTTAAATTTGTTTTTGGAAGTCCTACGGGGTCCTGAAAAATGTCTTGGGACCTCTCACATTTTTGATCCAGTGCTATTCCTGCCCGCTAGTCATAAAGGTCGCTAGTCATAACGTGTATTGTCCTATACCACGAGTGCGCTAGTCATAAAAGTATCTTAGGGTTAGGGTTAGGTTTAAGGTAGGGTTGGGGTAGGTTTAGGGTTAGATTTAGGGTTTGGTTTAGGGTTAGGGTTGGGCATGGTTAGGGTTAGGGTAGGGTTAGGGTTAGAGTTAGGGTCAAGGTTTATGACTAGCGACCCTTATGACTAGTGACCCTTATGACTAGCGACCCTTATGAGTATAGCGAGTTTGACCCGCGGTATTTGCTGTCGTCGTTGTCATCTTTGTCGTTCGTGTCGTCGTAGCTGTGGTATTTTTTGCATTTGTCGTCGTCGTCGCTGTCGTTGTCGTCGTCGTCGTCGTCGTCGTCGTCGTCGTCGCAGTTGTCATCGTCATAGTTATTATTATTATAAAATAAAAACCACAAATAGGTGAACAAAGATGGGTTTAATGTCGTTAATATTCAAAACTACCTTGGGCATAAGTTGACTGCAAAATACCAGCCTAAGAACCACACAATTATAATAAGTTATTATCCACGGTGATGTAAACGATACCAAAATATGACTAAAATGGATATACAAACCTATTTACGATATACATTATTCATACTTCATTCATAATATAGTGCGTCAAACATTGAAAGCAAACATTCCATTTCGTCATGGGATATACCGAGTTCAAATGTGTTGACTAGTGTTAAGCTAAAACATATGAAATACGATGCTGAACCATGTATCGGCCCACCAATGGGTATAACGATAAAAACAGTTCACGTTTATAGTGTATCATATATACTACTTCCTGGTTGATCCCCCCTGGGTCACCCTACAGCACATGGTACCATATAACACTGCGCATTTTTTCTACCTGACGGACATTTTTAAGTATTAGTGATATTAACACTTTTCACGCGGCAGTCGTTTGCAGACGACAGTTCTAAAATGTAACAAAATGTTTTAAAAATGTTACAATTATTGAATTTCATCACCATATTTGGAATCACCATGAGAAATGCATTACAATAAATCCAAACATGTCTAGTATTGGTTCAATAATCTTTGAGATAGACTTTGAAAGTTCCGAAAGGTTCCTGAAAAATCTGTTTTGTATAATTGTAAAACTAATAGCTGCGTTGAAAGAGTTAGTGCTGAGGTGGCAGGTGTATCGCTCAAGTGTACGACGCTGTAAAGCTTTACCTGCTCAGAATACGACCCACTATCTATACCAATACCTCAAACCGCGATATGCATTCGGGGATTGCTCACACGGGTGATCGATATTTTCTGTATCATCATATCCTATAGGGCCATTTCATAGAATTCCACAAGACGGGATCTGCTATATTGAAATGATATGAATGACAGAAGTATAATGTACGCACCTGAGTCGATATCTCAATTTCTAAGTGGAGACAAGATATCTTATTGTACTGGTGTATGACGATTTCAACCTTGAAAACTTCTATGGAATAATATGTATGAGATAAAAAAAAGTTTAATATTTAATTTTGAGGTAGATGTTCTGATTGCTGGGCTGGCCCGATTTTCAACTTGCTGTTTTCAATTCAAGGTTTAAGGTTTATTAAACATATATCATTATCGCAGCAAAATGCTGAATTACAACAATATTTACAATATGTAATATATAGAACAATAGAAACAATATATATATTCATATTCTATTTTACATGAAAGTTCATCCTTAAAATTGTCACATTTCAAAGTTTGAGTTGCATAACTCCAATGGTTATAATTTTAGTAGCACAAGGTCACAATCATTTTGCCCATTGAGTATAGTACACAAACAGGCTGGTGGTTAACCACCTTTGGCAGTAATTCAACACATTTTAGCCTATCATTTTAAATGAAACATTTCTGGCCCGTAAGATTTTACAGACATAATGAGATATGGGATTCTTCTGATATAGAAACATCATGATGAGAAAAAAATCATAGCCAAAAAGCAGTGATCGGAACATACACCGGTATTTGAACTATATTATTGGAATCAAACCTGTAAAACCGGTATACAGTACTAATATACACGTTCTAATGAAAAACATATGTCATAATTATAACCAATATATTATGATTCAAAACATGTGCAATTATCTTAGAGGACTTTATATCGCATTTACAACCGCCAGTTTGGGGGTGTGTGTATATATTGCACAGTTTCTCTTTCAGTCATACAGTATACCATGGTAACATTCAGGTGTTACGATCAAGTTTCGGTTTCAGCCCCTTATTACTGCGTGTGAACTTATTACACTTTCCAAGCGACAGGCGTCTGCAGACGACATTCCAAAATGTCACAAATTGTTTCAAAAATTGTCCAAATTATTGAATTTCATCATTGGAATCACCATGAGAAATGCATTGAAAGTTTCTGAAAAATCTCTTTTGTATATGGTACAACCCAAAGAATATTTATTTTAAAGACACTACCACAATGCAATGCGTGTTTGCAAAATGCCCTTATTCTGGTCTCCAATTTGCCTCGGTTCCTATAGACAAATAAACACAATCATGGCTTCATAATGCGTTCATCGTTGGAACTCTAGAAGGTTCTAGTTTACATCAATGTATACATTGTTATCAGTATTCCTTTTTCTAATTTCTAAAACTTAAGAGCTAGACAAATGCATCGTGTGAAAAAAACTTCAGTTGGCTAGCGTTCACGCAATGCATTGTGGGAAGACCTTAAACTCTTATTTGGGTACAACCAATAGCCGCATGAAAAGCCACGCACAGGCCTGGTGGTTTACCTGGCTTTATTAAAGTATTTCATTTTACATACAGAAAAGAAGAAGAAAAAACATGTTAAAAAACAATGTGTATCTTCTTTTTTCTCTAAATGTTTCATTTATATACAGAAATTCCGGAAAACAACATACGCAAATATAATATATTTCCTTTTTTGTGTGTTTTTATTTTGTCATTCCAGCCTGCTGCAAAGGTCATGACCAAGTGCGTTTAGTGGATGATCTAATGCTTAACTACAATAGATATGTAAGGCCTGTCAGGAATTCATCAACAATCGTACTAGTTGATTTCCAGTTTTTCTTTTCAACGGTTTTAGATATGGTAAGTACATGTAGTACATTTTTAAATTTCATTCTCGTGATGGTCTTTATTTACAAGCTCTCAACATAAAAAGTCAATATACAATGTACACACACACAAACCATCAATCGGTATATTGTAATGACAAAGTTTAAAAATTAAATACAGTAATACATGAAGAAGAATTTTACAATAAAGGCTCCTATTTTCAATATGACCCCCCAGACTTCCTTTACTCATTGTTTTTCTACATTTTGCACAGAAAGGACTCATTTTTTTAAATTTTAAATCAACCTCAATTCTTGAACTCGAATATGCTTTTCAACCAAGATGATAATCATATTAAAGGCATATTATGTGATCTTTTCCAGAGAGCGCCCTCTATTCATTATTTTTTTTAGAAAGTAGATTTTCTTGCAGATTTACATTTCTGATCATAAATCATACATACATTCCAAGTTACAGAGCGATACGATTCCTAATTACCTCAAAATCATGGTTTTAGAGTGAATTTTAGAGTGAAAATATAAAGTGTCGGATAATCCGACGGTTTTTTTCACTCTAAAATCATGATTTTGAAGTAATTAAGAATCGTATCGCCCTGTAACTTGGAATGTATGTAAGATTTATGATCAGAAATGTAAATCTGCAAGAAAATCTTCTTTCATTTGTTTTTTATGTTGAGGGCGTTCCCTGGAAAGATCACATAATATACCTTTAATGAAATTGGTATTGTACATGATAAGTAGTACATGGGCATGTGAGATTATACAGCAGAAACACTCACCAAAATAACTGAGAGGTGTTCCGACTGCACATACCAATTGTATGAGAATGTGTACGAAGGGAGAAAGGAAACATACTGTTGGCATCATCGTTAAATGTTTAGACTCTAAACTTTACAGTAACGTGTACTCGTAACACTCGTATTAATTTCGTATACCCAACTAAATTTAATTCCATGGTATATTTAATAAACAGAATAGGAACACTGCCCGCTAATCCACCATTTTGTATTTTCATCGTGTGCCAGACACAATTCTCGCTAAACACAGATCTCGCAAGAGCTATAGATCGTGATAAACTTATGCAAATAACAATGGATAATGAGAAACACTGCAATTATAAAGCACGTATCACGAAACATACACCTGTGTTTGAAATACATATCATTGTCTTGAGAGATAGAACGTGATTCATGCTCTACACAACAGTGGAACTATCATGGGTCACAATATAGATATAAAACCCGTATCACCAACCATCACATTGAAAGTAAATATGAGATAACTCAGTATTGTCAAACTTTCTTATACAACTGGCATGGATGCATCCTATGTTACTATGTTATTTCGTTGCGCCAAGTCCTTGGCAGTATTCGAATCAAAACTGAAAACTCACTTTTTGTTTAAATTTTGCTCGCTGAAATTGACTCTTGCCAGTGTTCCCCTTATTGCTGTGTTTTATGTATATTATAATTATGCTCTGTTTTATTTTGATCTCTACGTGCTTTTTAATCCTATGGGCACATTTGTATATTTTGTGTGTGCTTTTTAATGTTTTATTTGTTTGTTATTGTACAACGCATCGACACTTTGTATTATACGGTATGCGCTTAACAAACTATTTTAGTATTAATGGTATATGATTATATGGTGTGCATCAAGTATCCGATTGTAGAGGGTGGCCCAAAATGCATACTACCGTAAATGTCTATATTATATAAATTCATAAGATTATTTGATATGGAAGGTTCATTGTACTGATCCAGTACAAAGTCATAAGATTATTTGATATGGAAGGTCCATTATACTGATCCAGTGTAAAGGTACTTACGTGTACAGTATAATGAACCTTCCATATCACATTAAAATCAAAGATCCTTATAAGATTCGTGTTTACATATTCCTAAACTGTATATTATGTCCTGGGCATATTTGGTGAAAATGGCGTTAACATTAAATTATTAAGTACAGAATAGATGCCTTTCAAAGAGTTATGGTAAAAAACAGTTTGTCAACAACCGAGGCAATAAAACACTTGTTTTAGGCGCCGGTAACCACGGTAACTCAGAACTCCGGGCATCTTTTTAAATAGTTATATACATTCTAAAGGTAGGCGTTAAAACAGCATTGTAATTGATCAAACGATAGAGGGCGTTAAAACAGCATTGTAATTGATCAAACGATAGAGGGCGTTAGAACAGCATTGTAATTGATCAAACGATAGAGGGTGTTAAAACAGCGTTGTAATTGGTCAAACGTTAGAGGGCGTTAAAACAGCATTGTTATTGATCAAACGATAGAGGGCGTTAAAACAGCATTGTAATTGATCAAATGATAGAGGGCGTAAAACAACATTGTAATTGATCAAACGATAGAGGGCGTTAAAACAGCATTGTATTGATCAAACGATAGAGAAATAGCAAGTGTTCATTCTAAAGGTAGGCGTTAAAACAGCATTGTAATTGATCAAACGATAGAGGGCGTTAAAACAGCATTGTATTTGATCAAACGATAGAGGGCGTTAGAACAGCATTGTAATTGATCAAACGATAGAGGGTGTTAAAACAGCGTTGTAATTGATCAAACGTTAGAGGGCGTTAAAACAGCATTGTTATTGATCAAACGATAGAGGGCGTTAAAACAGCATTTTAATTGATCAAATGATAGAGGGCGTAAAACAGCATTGTAATTGATCAAACGATAGAGGGCGTTAAAACAGCATTGTATTGATCAAACGATAGAGAAATAGCAAGTGTTTAAAGCCATCTTTTCAAAATTGGTGTGTGTTTGTATTCGACAAAAGGGCAATAATATGTTTGACCATCATAAACTTGTGTAATGGGGACAAACACATTTTAACCATTAGTCTAAACGGCCACTATTTCTTATAGAGCTTGAATGTCATTGTCACCATATAATGTCTAAAGTATTGTGATTTAAGAATATGCAAAATAAAATAAAATAATATTTATTATAATTGTTATGATGTCTCTAAAATTCTGGGAGACATCTGCTTCTTTTGGACCACTCTAAACTCCACGTACGTGCCACTTGAGATCATGATTTATAACATCCAGATCCGACAAATTTCGCCAGTGTTATCGAAAGGTCACTCAGTGGGGAAAATCAAATTAATATAAACTTAATTCTGAATTATTCATGTAACAGAAAGGGTGAGAGTCTCTTTACAATAAAGTTGAGGTCAATTAAACAAACTAAATCATATTAAATGATAGATTAACTCATTCCCAGCCATCATAAAACACGAATACTAATTGTAC
Organism: Ophiura sarsii; assembly: GCA_035610835.1. NCBI lineage: Eukaryota > Metazoa > Echinodermata > Ophiuroidea > Amphilepidida > Ophiuridae > Ophiura > Ophiura sarsii. The sequence goes on along the minus strand of CM069447.1, from coordinate 78,839,049 downwards.
TCTTAGTGATTGGGTCGCACATTGCGATTTCAAAATATGTGTTTGTCATGGGTCAACACTCTCAAAATTATAACATTATCTTCAAATTGTTACACAATCAATATCGAGTGCAAACTAACTTACAAATAAACGTTTAACACTTTCCACGCGGCAGGCAGCTGCAGACGACATTCCAAAATTTCACAAAATGTTTAAAAAATGTCAAAACTATTGAATTTCATTACCATATTTAGAATCATTATGAGAAATGCATTGACATAAGTACAAACAAGCCTAGTATTGGGTCAGTAATCCGTGAGATAGACTTTGAAAATTGTGAAAGGTTTCTGACAAATCTGTTTTGTGTATGTTAAAAATAATAGCCGCGTGGAAAGTGTTAATAATAACGACACAATCTTTCACTTGTGATCCTAATACAGTCAGTGGTGGTGTTATCGCGGACAGATATCATTTTCTCATTTATTTGCCTCAGCCGTTTATATTGCGACAAGTTAAATCAATCAATAGTTGTGTTTTAACAACATTCGACATGGTCAAATCTGTTTGCTTTGCCGGAAGGATCGGCGAACCTATCTAGCAATATATATATACCGTCGATTTGACGTTTCATTTTCCGATATATTCTCAAGATTAAACTACGATGATAGATGTGATACAGAAAAAATGAACCTACCGAGTTGATGTTATTCTTAAGTTGCTTAGGCCAAGTATAAAGGATAACACGTTTCTCGTGACCTTTATTTTGTTTTCGTTTATACTAAATGTACTAATTTACCTCAATGCATGAATAAAAGAGAAAAACCTATAATTATCATTTGGATAGAGACTATTTATGTAAATTAATATTAATGTTTTTTGTTGCCCAGTTTGATTTCTTCTCTTAAGATAAAACAAACTTGCTGTGCCTTATTTAGAGAATAATGACTGCGTAACAACTGGTTTCGTGAATTTGTTTTGAAATCAGAGGTTTTTGTTCTGGTCTGAGGAATCGTCCCGAAGGGGCGCGGCCCATGAGGGACAATTCTGAATGACCAGACCAACAAACGAGGATTTTAAAACAAATTCGAGAAAACAGTTGTTAAGCAGTCATTATTCTCTTTCATTACTGAAAAAGATGCAAATTTATCCAAATCGTTGATTGTGTACCGATATAATCGCGCTAATAATTAATTAGTTTTTTGTTCACCCCTTATTTATTGAAACAGTCCAAGTCGGGTCATCCCCTCTTTAACATTTTTATCATTCAACCAATTATAAATAGGCTTTAATCGTGTTTCCTCATAGCTCATTGAATATTCAGTTTAGGGGCGTGAGGCTTTAATTTGATTGGTTGGTCAATGAGCAAAATAATCGAACACTTTGTCGCAGTACTTTCAGGCAATTATTAGTAACCTGCGCTCGGCGTGCGCGTTCTCATCTAACGGTTACTTTTATTGGAACGCACTTAGTACGCAGCTATCGCGATTATTCATGAAGTAATGAATACGGGTTAAAACTAAAATTTAGATAATGATTTACTTATTCACTTAGTGCAGATACCCTATTTGTAGATTTAATTTTGGCAGATGTTTTGCATAATTTACGCCTTTAATATCACTGTAATACACGACATAGGGTACTTTTTCTTTGCTTTACAATTGAGCTTATCCCTTAAAAAAATATACACATTTCACATAACTGAATATAAGGGCATTCTCTTACTTCTTTTCAACGACACACAAATCCACCCGCCAAACATGCGATTTTTGTTTCATATGACTGAAAATAGCCTCTGAGCGGCGTGAGGACGTGATTGAATATTTCGCCTGGAAGAAATATAGCGATCTTTTTAACACGATTGCAGGTTCCTCCGTTGCTGTACTGAAATCGTCTCTTTTTATCAATGATCAGTTCGCTCTGCTTTCAATAGCCTTGTTCTTAACACCTTCCATGCGGATATTAGTTTTACCATTATACAAAACAGATTTGTTCAGACACCTTTCCCAACTTCCAAAGTCTATCTAAAAAATAACTAGGTCTGTTTGTACTTATTCTAATGCATTTTTCATGGTGATTCCAAATATGGTGATGAAATTCAATAAATTTGACATTTATTTAAACATTTTGTGAAATGTTGGAACTGTCGTCTGCACACGACTGCCGCGTAGAAAGTCTTAAAGTTGAATAACAAACAGGAAGAGTGAACGCGCCGTCTGGCGAATCATTCAACGGAGATGTTGTCTTTACTAGAGCAAGTATTGTTTTCACTTATTTCGACGTCTGAATCTCAAAACAGAAGATGCTCTCAATAAACGTATAAGTTTAACCCCCTGAGAACTACCGGCCGATTGGTTGAAATTTAGAATGTGTCAAATATTGTGCCAATCAGAGACGTCGTTAGAATAATTACAATTTTCAAAATTATTAGCATAACATATTTATAAGCAAAACTGTAATTGGTCATCAAAATGATTATATCATGTAATTGACCAATGAGAATTATTGTACGAAAGACAGGTAGTGCCCAGGGGGTTAAGAGACTCAATAAAGAGGTGAAAAACCCGTATTGATAACTCTGCAATCTGCGGCATTAAGAGACTCAATAAAGAGGTGAAAAACCCGTATTGATAACTCTGCAATCTGCGGCATTAAGAGACTCAATAAAGAGGTGAAAACCCGTATTGATAACTCTGCAATCTGCGGCATTAAGAGACTCAATAAAGAGGTGAAAACCCGTATTGATAACTCTGCAATCTGCGGCATTAAGAGACTCAATAAAGAGGTCAAAAACCCGTATTGATAACTCTGCAATCTGCGGCATTAAGAGACTCAATAAAGAGGTGAAAACCCCGTATTGATAACTCTGCAATCTGCGGCATTAAGAGACTCAATAAAGAGGTGAAAACCCCGTATTGATAACTCTGCAATCTGCGGCATTAAGAGACTCAATAAAGAGGTGAAAACCCCGTATTGATAACTCTGCACTAATCTGCGGCATTAAGAGACTCAATAAAGAGGTGAAAACCCCGTATTGATAACTCTGCAATCTGCGGCATTAAGAGACTCAATAAAGAGGTGAAAACCCGTATTGATAACTCTGCAATCTGCGGCATTAAGAGACTCAATAAAGAGGTGAAAAACCCGTATTGATAACTCTGCAATCTGCGGCATTAAGAGACTCAATAAAGAGGTGAAAACCCGTATTGATAACTCTGCAATCTGCGGCATTAAGAGACTCAATAAAGAGGTGAAAACCCCGTATTGATAACTCTGCAATCTGCGGCATTAAGAGACTCAATAAAGAGGTGAAAACCCGTATTGATAACTCTGCAATCTGCGGCATTAAGAGACTCAATAAAGAGGTGAAAAACCCGTATTGATAACTCTGCAATCTGCGGCATTAAGAGACTCAATAAAGAGGTGAAAACCCCGTATTGATAACTCTGCACTTATATTTGTAATGCATCGTTTTGTGCAGAGTGTGCCAAAATGTTCGATACCTTAGTATAGCTTTATATCGCAATCGCTAAATAATACTGAAAACATTATTTGGATAGAGAAAACGTGTAGAATTATGTTGATACTAAACTTAAAATATCAGCTATACAGAGTGTCCAAAAATACTGTGCACGTGTTTACCCAACTTATGTAAGGGTCCATATCCAAACTCTCAGTGCTTTTAAATCGTTTTTCTAGCGATTTAAAAGCGCTTTTCCAACGGTATTTCGTTCTATTGTTAAAAGCATCGGAAAAAGATCGGTGATTAACTAGAAACCTCTCTACTTATCTGGCGTTAACAATAGAACTATTGTAGTACTCTTGATGGCCCAATTAGTGAAGCAGACACATGAAAGCGCGAGGAAGATTGTGTTATTAAGCTGACCAGTGTTCACCCGACCCCTGTTGTGACGTAGAGAGCGACCCATTTGCCAGATTGTACACCTATCGGGTTTCTAGTACAAGTCCCGGGGGGGGGGCACTGACATTTGAAAAGGGTATAGTTAGGTGCCGCGCTGAAGACCCCCTTTTCACCCTCTGCTGCTAGTTCTTATGACCCCCCCCCCCCCCCCTTTCGAGCCTGCATCAGTTCTTAAGACCCCGTTTTCATTGAAAATTCAAAAACCGCGAAATTTTGCGTTCCAAAGCACCAATTTTGTGTTCCAAAGCCCCAATTTTTCGAAAATGTTGCGTTCTTAAACCAAAATAAATCGAAAATTGAACTATAGGCCAGTTCTCAAGACCTATTTTTTTGGGAAAAAAATCTGTTCCTAAGACCCTATTTTTCGTCATAAAATCCACTCAGTTCAGTTCTTTAGCCCCCTTTTTGAGACCCTGGGCGGCACCCCCCCCCCCCCCCCCGGGTACAAGTGCCAGGTTTTATCATGGCAGGTGATAGAGGCTAATCGCGACACTCCTCAAACCCCGACTCAAACGATATGTTTGTAGCCGCCTATTCATTGCTAGGCTTATCGTAATCCACTCGTTAACGTCATAAGAATAATCCTCATTGAAGTGGCCTTTAAAGACTATTGTTCAGCCGTGGATGATTTTAGAGTAAGCAGGGAGGTGTCAATGACACCTCCCTGGTACAAGCATGGATAATGTTATCATTCAATACTAAACAATATGGGAGCCATTAAACATACAACGTGTTATTGTTTTCTGGTATAGGCATAATGTGTGTAATCAAGTAGCATTATGAATCTTACTCCCCTAAATAGTGTCATTTTTCTGCGTTTTTAGACTATTTAAGAATGTTGCATACACTCTGAACGTGACCTAATAAATAATAAATAAATAATAAATATGAAGAAATTAAGTAATTAATGTAAATAAATAATATATAGATTAAAATAGTATATTAAGGCCTATTTATAATTAATTGATTGATAAATAATTAAATAAACATCAACAATTAAGAAAGTAAATACAAAATAAATAAATAACGTTAAAATTATGTCAATATAAACGAAAACCCCGAACGGACGTATAATGAGAGAACAATAATAAATATTATATTTCGGCATACTTAAAACCCTAACCGACCTCTACCCAGACTCGACCGCTCTAAGCATAGAGCACAAGGAATATAAACCGCCACAAAGATTCGAACGTACGGCCTGCTGATTGACAGTCCAAATCTTTACCAACTGAGCTATTTCGATTTTCCTGAAATCCTCAGCGCTTTATACCCAAATATAGTTCTCATTCAACTATTCCCTAAATACACACGGGTTTTTCAACACGGTGTTGTTGTCTATAAAATGAGTCTATGATTTATTAGATTTAACGAATAACAAATCCCGTACTTTGTGAACCGATTCTTAAAGGGGCGTGTACATCTCAAGTGTTTGTCCTGGACAAAAATCACATGACTCGCTTCGCTCCCAAGTCCTCGTGTGCCCGGCAAAAAGCCCATGATGCAATACTAAGTCGTAAAAGTGTGCACATAAATCGACAAAATGCTGTACAAACGAAATATAATATATCTAGAATTGTTTCAAAAAGTAGTGTTATTCGTTACATTTAAATCGGAATTACTTTCTTTAACAGTAAATAATCAACTTTTGAGCGAGAAACTATCTTAAAACTACAAAGATTAAGAAATATAAAGCATTTTAAACATCTAATTTAGAGAAGAGTGGTATGTTGAACCATATTACTTTTGTTTGTTATTGCGTTCACATAGCGCATAGTTGGCTCAGCGGTAGAGCATTGGACTAGTAAACCGGAGGTCGTGGGTTCGAATCCTATCACGTTTTGAAATTTTATTTTAATCGTTTATATACATTTGTTTAAAATTAGTTTTCGATATTGTTTATCATTTCGTATAATTATTCATTATTGTTCAATTATAGTTTATTTTGGAATGTGGAATTATTTACGATTTAATTTTAATTTTCCACTGACTGTTTAGTGTGCATGGCATCATGAAATGTGAATGAACCGCGGTATACCACCGAACTGTCCTAGTCCTATGCAACAGGCCAATACAATAGAAACTCGTTGTGTGTTATTATCGATTGAGCTAAACTTGTAAAGTAAATGCCAGCCGTTATGTAATACAAATCAATTTGCCTGTATTATTATTATTGAAATAATGTTGCGGTGGTGTAGGAAATAGGAAAATCGATTCAAGGACATGAGCCGACTGGCTTCTTATTTACATAACAACAGGAGTAGTAAACACAATTATATTTACAGGACATTCTTTATCGCAGTGAAATTGCAAAAGAATTCAACATTCAATAAATATAGCGAACGATAAGCAATCCTGTCAATGTATAAAAACAAACAGTGTAATAACAAAACAGAAAAGAAAACCATCCCCATCCGCAGGATTCGAACCACTGACCTCATGATTGTGAAGCCGGCGCTTTGACGTTTGAGCTAATGAAGGCTATACATAAACGTTTTGAAGAAAAACATTACATAGGGTTCAAAATACAAATATCTCTTAAATCGGAGGCTAAAATCGAAAGGACAAAAGTCGGAAACAATATCCTCTCTAAACTAATGACTTGGATTATATATTGTATAATACATAGGTATTATATTGTATAATACTTCCAAACACGATGGTCAATATATTACGCCCCTCCGTCATCACCCATCCATTGTACAAATATGTTACGTGACCTATCGCCAAAATATTTTCAGCATTGATTTCAATGGAATGAAGGGGGAAATGGGCTACTTTCACAATATCTTGGCAATACTGCGCCAAACAATAGATGAATAGAGTGATGGAGCGGTAGCTTAATTCATATTTCTAGACGACCAGATACATTGATCGGCGGTGAACGTAAACATTTTATGATCGGATTTAAAAAGCTTATAAATAGTATTTCTTAAAGAATATAACACAACCTTCCTCGCGCTTTGATGTGTCTGCTTCACTAATTGAGTCATCCAGAGTACTACAATAGTTCTATTGTTAACGCCAGATAAGTAGAGAGGTTTCTAGTTAATCACCGATCTTTTTCCGATGCTTTTAACAATAGAACGAAATACCGTTGGAAAAGCGCTTTTAAATCGCTAGAAAAACGATTTAAAAGCACTGAGAGTTTGGATATGGACCCTAAGGCCAAACCCTTAGGTTTCAGATGCCGTTATTATTTGATTTGGTTCGTCAATCCTGAGATATGATCAATTAACTTATATAAGCTACCTAAAATCAATATGTATAAAAATGTTACCACAAATGTTAGAACTTCATGATCAATAAGTTGGGTAAACACGTGCACAGGTGGTGTTTTATTGGAACACCCTGTATGTGTGGTGTTTTATTGGAACACCCTGTATGTGTTGTCATACAGACGACAGTTTGCTGAACTGTAAATTAAACCTCTATATAAACACGTAGTATAACAAGCTAATGTGATGAATTAAAGGAGCGAGAGAGAAGGAGGTAGTATAGACAAATATTTTCCTTGACGATATTTTAGATTTCATATTAATCCTTATTAATATTATGAACAGTATTAGTGTTGTTGATTAACATGTGGAAGTGAAAGCCTTTTTCAAAAGCCCGATGTGTAATATGAGTAACTTGTTGCACACAACTACACAACCATGGCATCCTGCAAGTTTGACAAATAATGGTGTAGTTAAGTGACTAAAACTTTCAAAGTGTGTTATATATTAAGGGGCCTCAGAAAGGGAGCCAAGTTCGGTATCAAATCATTTCTACAAGTTGTCTGTATCCAAATATACTTTCAGTTTGATTCTGCGAATTATTTCAACGACGCTTTAAATGGGTATCGAAACATTTGGTACACCCTCTTTCTGAATATGCAATTGTTGAGACATTTTCATGTCTATGTGTTAGATCATAATATACCTATATCATAATATTGTGATATAACATTGAAATAGTACTCAAGTACCTACAACGATGTAATAGGTAGAACCGTAAGGAGCGGTTTCAGCATCAAGTTTGCAGGAACAATAACATAATACAAAATACATATATAAGTTAACATTTCCGAAACCAACTATTTTCATATCACGCTGAAGTTGCTCTTAAATATCTAGGCATATAATCGATTTAATCTAAAGAAATTCAAGAACTTAAAGATAACTTGCGTTTAATCTCCACAAAATCTTGAAGAACTTTAGATAAAGTTCTTGTGTGCGCACTGGTAGAACGTGTGCACTTCTTGGAGCGTATTCGGGCAGTTACGATTCACTTATGTTGGCTTCGGATTACCTTGCGCGTCAGTCACACATCCCAAGTAGCTCCTTTGAAACCACTCAGCTTTGTTCACCTAGCCTGCTATGTTGGTAACACTCATCATATTACGGCAGCTACCATGGCTAGCATATCTTGTCTACAGGCAGACCCCAGAGCCCTTTACCCCATACAAGAATGTATAGGTTTACACAGGCGGAATAGAGAAGGAATGCATAGCTGCTTATGTTACGTACACCCATTGTGCACTTCGTCCCCTCGGAATGTCACACTTTTCCTTCGGTTTCGGTTTTGCTCATAAAATTACAAAACACCGGAATGATCTTATTTCACATTCAACCTTGAGTTAATCTGGTACCACGTTTATAGAATATTTGAAAAAAATTGTACCTTTCCAATTATTATACTGAATTTATAACTTTAAAATGATCATTGATTTAGAATTTCACAAAAGAGAAGTGGTCTGTGAATATCAAAATACATTTGTTTTAACTTTATGTTTTGAAAAACTCATAGTACATGTAGATACACAATTACTTAACTATACACTGAAATCGAATAGCCAAATAGCTATACCAATTAAACGGTACTAACTGACATAATAATATACCGACAGGAATAATGTCTTTAAAACGGGGAGCCATTGACATTTGAACTGATTAGGCCTATGGGTTCGCCGGCAACGTTAAAAACAGCTCACATAAATGCCGTATACCAAATTACCGAAACCGTCGAATTACTTATTTCATTTCAATTATTTTTATCTTTTGTGTTTATTTATCACTTCAAATACATAATTATTGTTTTCATACATTTTCACAGCATTTTCACATAATATTCATATTACATGATGTTCAATATTTTCACATATTACATGTTTTCACTTTACATACATAATTATTATCTGTATACACACACAAAATATTCACATACTATTCATAATACAATATTTTCATATTTCATGTTTTCACATAATATTCATATGCATATTCATATTATAGTTTTCAAACAATCAAAAACCATAATTGTTCACTACTATATACATCAGTTATGTGTATATTTCATTGAATCTATATAATATAATCAATAAGAAGATAAGTCAGACAATCGTTCTAAAGGGATTAAACAATTTCTAAACATAAAGGTTGGTCCCTAATAATCCCGTATACCCAATATCGAAGTCGAATTGCGCTGCACTATTTATATATCAACGTTTTTTTAGGCCATGTTTGTTTGCGCTAATATATCCAACGATACACAGCTGTAATTAAATTCAAATCGAGTGTATGACTTCAATCTGGGAAAGCCCTCTAACCATACAGGTAATGGGACTCCGCTGTGCATTAAATTCCTCTTATTTCAAGAATAGATAGGAAGCAATCGTTGATTAAAAAGATGCGTAATATGTATGGGAGGGAGATGTGTAGTATATGGTATAATGTATTGTACATGTGCAGGGATCAACGATGTCAATACACATGCTGGGTAACGTCATAGTAGAGCTTATATTTGCACAGAATTTAGATATAAAAATGTATTTGTTTTAATCTCAATATCAAATTTATAGAGCAACGACAAAAATGGGAAAATATGAAATAGTGTATAAGAGTCCGATACACAAAGAATGTCATATATACACTAAAATGAACGAAACATGTTTAATATTCCAGAGACTCTACATAGTGCATACGTGCTGTTCCTAGTCCAAACTTTGCAGTGTATGACGGCAATACAGCATGAAACCATAAAATAGATGTAGCCATATGTTATGTAATATACATGTAGTAGGTTTGAAATATTTGGCAAGAAAATCCATGGTACCATGTTGAAGAAATGTGTTTGCAAAGAAAGACAGAAATCACCCTTGAGCACAATTTTATGGTTTAACTAATTTTATTGACATCTTGCACAAATGTAACTTCTCGAACGTGTTATTCGTTAGATTACCGAAACCAAAATTAATTGAATAATAGGTTTAAGTGTTAACTGGTTTCCAAAAAGTAGTACTTAAAATGAATAATAAGTATAAGCGTTAACTGGTTTCCATAAACATGATAAAGGAGTACTTTATGTTGTTTTAAGTATTTCTGATTCAAAAACAATGTGTATGGGCTATCCTAATCCGTGTGTAGACTGGAAATGTGGCCATGTTAATGAAATAGCGTAACAGACCACAGCCATCAATTTAACAAAATCAAAACTCATGAATAATGGACAAGGGTTCCTCCATTCACAATAAATCCTCAATAGTTTTCCCAGTATACTCGTAATGCCAGAACACATCTCAGCCCTTTTATGGCAAAAGGATGTATCTTATATGTACTTTCCTAATGATATACTTCCTTTTAACATGGATTGTGTTAACTTGGTACAATAATCCTCAATAAGGAAAAGGTTACAACTTTTAAAGACAATAACAGTAATATACTGCCTTTTACCACTATATGATTTATGGAGAAAAAAGCTAACTTTGATCATGTTAAAAGGAAATATACTGGTAGAAAACTACATATAAGATACATTCTTTTGCCATAAAAGGGCTGATTATATTCTGCTAACTTGGGTTCAAATGGGACAGGGTGTATATGTGTGTTGTTAGCAACTGTGGAGACTAGTAGACTATGATACCATTTATATTTATTTTTTATTTTTTTGACCAAGGGATCTTCTCTGAAACATTTATAGTAAAAATTGATCGTTACCCTTATCATTTATAAATCCGTTTGCTGATTACACTATTGATGATTTATGATACAGACATGCTATTGTGAAATAGAATTTAAACACGAGGCTAACTGAACGAGATATCACATTGGTATTGTAAATGCTGTTTTGAATAGATCAAAACAAAGATGAATTACGTATGAATAAAGTGGTCCTTTTTATGACTAAAATATATACAGACACTCATTATCAGCAAACGTATCAAGTCATCCCATGTCAACTATGCATTTCATCACACTATATCGTATTGATAAGATGCTTTTTACAGATAACCAGTGCTAATATGTGTGGTGCATAACACACTGGATTGGGTTACGAAGCATCCAAGTAAAAAGACAACAAACACCTTGTTTCATGACGTTTGTATAATCACAAAATCATAATATAATGTGTGTTGAAAATCCGTACGAAGGTACAACAGAGAGATGGTTTATAGCCCATGTACAGGTTTAAACATTACCCATCATTACAACAAATTTCAGACCGAACGTAGTAAAACAATACAAATCAAAACTATTTCTGTATCTGAGTACGTTCAGTCTGTATTTGAGGTCATGACATGTACATAGCTCTTACTGTTCAATAAGGAACTAAAACGTGGCATGTTTCTAAACATATCGCTAGTGGTATTACATAATGACGTATAGTATAAACGTTACTATATAGCAAAAAGGTGTTACATATCTGTGTACAAAATCTATTTTTGATAACCAATTATACGCCGTATAATCATTTTTTTTGCTTTTGGACTTTTGAGATATTTAAGGAAACGATATTTCAAAACCATAAGTTATACATCACAAAATCGAACAAAGTTTACCATACATCACTATGTAATATCACTGACCATACGTCACTATGTAATACCATCGACCATACGTCAGTCACTATGTAATACCACCGACCATACGTCACTATGTAATACCACCGACTATACGTCACTATGTAATACCACCGACAATACGTCACTATGTAATACCACCGACCATACGTCACTATGTAATACCACCGACCATACGTCACTATGTAATACCACCGACAATACGTCACTATGTAATACCACCGACCATACGTCACTATGTAATACCACCGACAATACGTCACTATGTAATACCACCGACCATACGTCACTATGTAATACCACCGACAATACGTCACTATGTAATACCACCGACAATACGTCACTATGTAATACCACCGACCATACGTCACTATGTAATACCACCGACAATACGTCACTATGTAATACCACCGACCATACGTCACTATATAATACCACCGACAATACGTCACTATGTAATACCACCGACCATACGTCACTATGTAATACCACCGACCATACGTCACTATGTAATACCACCGACCATACGTCACTATGTAATACCACCGACCATACGTCATTATGTAATACCACCGACCATACGTCACTATGTAATACCACCGACCATACGTCACTGGTCAGAAGTCACAAACTGGTCCAAAAAAAAGTTTCACTTCTAATAATGTTGAGAAATGCACCAATTCTGATTAAACGGGACAAAACTTAAGTTTTACATACTTAATGACCCACAAACTATATATTGTTGGAAAGCTTAAGATTCAAGGTTTTTTATTTTTGCCAAAAAGAATCAAATTATACAGGGTGTGTACAATTTTTACAGGGTGGAACATAATTTTTTTTATCGTTTTTGCTCCTCACAAAATAGTTTGATAGTTTGTACAATTAGGGTTTAGCTGAAAATAGTCACCAAAATCAGAACAACCGCAGAAGGTGCTACCAAATTTGCTAAGAATCATTTGCCCAAAATGTACACAGGAAAAGTACAGGGTGTCTAAAATTATGATGAAATAATGCATAAAATAAATGTTTGTATATAATATTCTATGAAATTTAGTTAGCATGGACCATTTAATTTAAAAGAAAATGGTTATCAAAATGAACTACATGGATATCGTTAAAGTTCCTTTTATTTTGAATACAGGGTGGTCCAAAATAGGTCTAAATAGCAAATTTTTCATGAATCTATGAACAATTCTGTGAAGAAACACTTCTGGCTTTTTTAGTTAAATGTTTTACTGCCCAGGGTAGAAAAGGACTGAAGAGTCACACAAATGAAATAGAGAGACTGCGATTTGGCCATTGTTTAATCAATAAAATGAATAAAACTGTGTATTTTTTACATTAAAACACTCCCTGAATTGAACATCATATTCTAGTAGAGAATGTCTAGATAACAATTCAATATTAGTATTCATAGTAGCAGGCACATGTTATTAACACATATGAGAAGTTTGAAAACTTTCCTATGTATACTTTTAAAATGGCATCAATTTCAAAAGTTCTAGTTTTCCGCTATTTTGTGTACATGTACAAACCTATGGGCGCCTCATCCACCGCCTCCTCATCCACCGCTCCCACCCTTGACTCACTCGACGTTTAGATTGATAACTTCACTGTTGCTAAACATGTGGCTTTAATTCTTTTTTTATTCGGTAGCTGGATAAATTGTCTTTAATATGATACCAAAAATGTTATGTTTTTTTGACAACTTCTATTTAAAATAGAGACACGTATCACGATTTTAAGGATTTTTTGAAACGATCCCACCTTGTTTGATATACCTATTAGTGACTTGTGACCCACTATGTAATACCACCGTCGATATTGTATTCCTAAGTTGTTTACAGGTCTTCAGAGATGATGTAAAAAGACATAATAAGAAAGTCTATGTAAGGGCATGAATACAATCAATTTTTCCAATCGATTTTTAAGATCAAACCTCCTTGGATAGCGTAGAAACACAAATGACAGACAAGTTAAGATGACACTTGTTTTCTAGCTTTACGACCGCATTGGAATGTTAACATATGGTTTAAAGGGCTTCGGTAGCTTCAGGTATGTTTATATGTTAAAAGCCATATAAGGGTTAAAATGTACGCGTGCGTACAAAGATTAGTGGCACAACTAGTTTTTTCTTCTATTTTTACATTCCAGTGGTAGGGATTAAAGACTGGATCTTCGACTGTATCTTGTATCCAGGTGTATTCCTATATTATAAAGCTTTCACTAATTATTGGAATATGTGCAGAAAAGCAGAATTTCCACAGGAGAGCACGGGTGGTGCAAAAGCTTCCACATTGTGTCCACACCCACCTCCACCCAATCCGGTTACCCCGATGATAGATCTGCCTGGCAGGTGTCATAAGTAAAACCCAAAAATTATTCACGCCGCAAAACACTCTTTTTTACTGGTATACAGGGCACTGACTCACCAAAATCGTTTAATCATATGTTTTACTATCCTTATTCCGTAAAAGGTCGTCCCTTACTACTACTGATGGGGTGAAGTTTCCATCTGACACATACAATTTAACAAAACCCATCTAAAAAAACCCTTCTCATAAAGCCTTACGAACTAGAAAATCATGTCAGTACCTTAAACGGGATTGTCCCCCACCCATCTCCCTCCTGGGCCGTCACATTATCTGATACAGTAATCTACACAAAGGTGTTATAAGCATACGAACCGCATCCTATGGTGTTATCAACATTGAGAAGAGATAATACCAGTACAATCCATTGGATCAATTCAATTTAAAAGCAAGTATCCTACTCATCAATTATTACAGATAATTGTATAAGCACAGTCCACATAGGGGCTTCAATTTACCTGGGAAGAAATACAGGGTGCTCCGCAGTTACATCAGTCTTACAAACGTGGCTGTTATAGCAACTGAGTTCACAAACTATACTATTACCCGATGTTTTTGAATCAAATATGTTCACATTTTGCAGGGATGTTAAAAATGTTAACCCAATTATTGATAGACTTTTTTACTCAATTACTAAAAACGTTTATAAATGTATTTATTGTCAAATTTTAAATTAAAATGTTTATTTAAAATTTAAAATGTGAAATTAAAATTTAAAATGATAAATTAAAATCAATCATGTGAAATTAGATTGTGACCATTCAGCATCATGGGCCACACGTCTATGATTAAGTTTTCATTCGTTCTGTTTTATATTTAGAGAATAAAAGTATTGTTTTAGACCGTACCCGTGTTATATTGTCTGACATAAAGCCTTACGAACTAGAAAATCATGTCAGTACCTTAAACGGGATTGTCCCCCACCCATCTCCCTCCTGGGCCCTCACATTATCTGATACAGTAATCTACACAAAGGTGTTATAAGCATACGAACCGCATCCTATGGTGTTATCAACATTGAGAAGAGATAATACCAGTACGATCCATTGGATCAATTCAATTTAAAAGCAAGTATCCTACTCATCAATTATTACAGATAATTGTATAAGCACAGTCCACATAGGGGCTTCACAGGAGAAATACAGGGTGCTCCGCAGTTACATCGGTCTTAGTTCTGAGTTCACAAACTATACTATTACCCGATGTGTTTAAATCAAATATGTTCACATTTTGCAGGGATGTTATGTTAAAAATGTTAACCCAATTATTGATAGACTTTTTTACTCAATTACTAAAAACGTTTATAAATGTATTTTAATTTAACATTGCCAAATTTTAAATTAAAATGTTTATTTAAAATTTAAAATATGAAATTAAAATTTAAAATATGAAATTAAAATTTAAAATGATAAATTAAAATCAATAATGTTAAATTAGATTGTGACCATTCAGCATCATGGGCCACACGTCTATGATTAAGTTTTCATTCGTTCTGTTTTATATTTAGAGAATAAAAGTATTGTTTTAGACCGTACCCGTGTTATATTGTCTGACATAAATGCGGACGATAGTATTATTTTAAGTAGAATAACGAAGCCGCAGGCGGAGTTGTTTTCGCAAAAAATAATACCATTCATGTCAGACAATATAACACGGGTACGGTCCAAAAACAATACCTTTATTCTCATTCTTAAACAATCATACTTAAGACATTAATCAAAGAAATAAGTACATTTTATTGTCCACATTTGACAACTTTTACCCCTGCTAGGATCGAATAACCCACAAACATCCCATCCAATCACATGCGATGAGTGCACCATGCGTAAGCGTCGCGGCGTCGGCATAAACGCAGGAAAGACGCCAAAGACGCACTTCAGAAGTCCGCGTTATGGAGCAAACCACGCATTGTGAAGGTCAGGCGCACAGTTAAAACATAAGCCCCACCTCCCCGTGTTAAGTTGTCTCATCTAAATGTCGCCGATTTCTCTGAGAACCAATGAGATTGCTTAAACTTTCTTAGCTGTTTAAGAATGCCGTTTGATAAACTAACATATGCAACATTGGTACTCCAGATCTTAGGGTTTTTCACCAGTAAATGATAAATACCCACTAATTCAATGGAACGCACAGAAATTCAACAAGTTAAATAGCAGTTAGGTAAAGATAACCGTCTGAAATTATTAACCTTTGTGAACCACCCTGTAATAAAATCACTCCCTCTCACTGTTCCCCTTTTTATAAGATGGCTGTGAACTTGGGAAGTGAAGCAAATTAATATAACTGCTTTGGGGAAGTTCCCGGGCATTTTCTAGAACATACTTTTAACATAAAAAAAAGGTTTAAGAAAGTAGAATGTCCTTAGATTCATGACGTATTTAATTTCAACACATACATTGATTTCATATCCTATAGATGGTGACGTCAAGTATTTACAAATGGGACACCCTCTGTTGATTCCCTCCAGGCAGAATATACAGTAAAGTTAATGAAGACAACATGAAATTTCTTTCTAATGAATTGTAAAACTCATTTATTTTTTTTAAAAATTGTGAGATGCGATAGCTTATAGCATTCCTAAGCAAGTTTAAAGACAGTTTTGATAACAATTTGCTGTGACACCACAATCTAGTTAGAAAACCTGATCTGGCCTATGTAAACTATAGGAACTCTTGCCCGGTGTGTTTTGTCTCAAATCAACAGAGGGCGTCCTAAATGTAAACAACGGTCACCTCATCTATATTACCAAAGATATGAATTATGAGGGGGCATAACAACAACAAAATAATGACGATGTATATCTTTTTCATTGCCGTGTAGGTTGAACTATTGTTTTTCGAGAATTATCGAATTTATACCAATGGAAACAAAATAAACCAATACCGATCCAGCAATTATTTGCCTCGATCGCTTCAAGCAAAGTTACCTTGTTGCGCATATCTAGTATTGCACACATTACGTTTTTCATCATAATTTTGAACATCAACAAAAGTTCGTTCCTTCTCGTGTCATTAAATTCATTACATATATATGGTACAGTCTTTAGAATTCATTTAATTTCCCACACAATTCTCTTCCACTAACCAATCCACCTTGTGCAATCTTTTCTTCAAGGCTATTTAGATTAATTGACCACATATTGACCACATGGGAAAGGTATTTTAGTTTAAATAATTAACTGTTGTCTAAATACGAATAGTACTTTGGCCGGTTTACCATTTCAATATGGTCACGCGTTATTAGCTCGCCTCCCAATAGGGTGGCCCTATAGGTAATATCTTTTATCGAAGGTAAAATGACAGAATACAACATGCACAACATGTATATACAGGGGAACAATGGGCAGGAAATGACAAGGGATAATGTAACACAATGGGGAACAATGTGACAGATGGATGAATAGGGGAAGGTATATCAAACTTGATAGCTGATTAATTGAGTGGATAATATTACAAAAGGATGACATAGACAAAGGGAAGATAAAAAGTAAAAGGCAAATGGGATTTAAAACATAACAATGGTGAGTAAAATCCATAATGGTGATGACTATAAATAAATAATAAAAATAAGTGTGGGATGGAAATATAAAATGACCGAGGGAATACATGAAAAAACAAGTCAAACAAAGTGGGAATGGGTTTAGGCCTATAGTAACATATAATGGAAATGCACTGGAACGAGTAATGACAATTACTTGGCATTGGAGACAATGACGAAAATGAAAACAAAGAAGTAAAAAATAATAACAAGAAGTAAAAAATTGAAAAAAATTGAAAAACAAATGGGAAAAAAATTCAAGTGATAAGTTAATCAGATACAGATGGATAAGTATAAAGATGCTGAAACGGAGACTAAGAAAGCCTAACTTTCCTCACGCGTCCGGTACGACTGCCGTGTGTACAACCACACGACACCTTTCTTTGCCTGCATTGCCTATTCACTACGTACATGGGTTTAAACATGATATTATATTTGTATTATTTGTGCACCAAACCTCAAAAGTGTGAATGTAAGGTTTGCCCTCAGGATAGTCTAGCACAATGCATTCTGTGAAAAGATGAACATGTTGTACAGGTTTATTTTATAACGTAGAACACACACTAGTGGGACTAATAAGACATGAGTATCTAACACCAATGATATACTTAACCCCCTGGGCACTACCTGCCGATCTAACAGTGTTTCTGATTGGTTAATTACACAATATACTTATTTGAATAACCAATTAAAATACAGCTTCTAAATATTTCACTTCAATCTTTATCAGGGATACAATTATTCTAACAATGTCTCTGATTGGTGCAATAAATGATGTATCCATCTTTCTAACCAATCGGCCGGTAGTTCTCAGGGGGTTAAATCAAACCTATAATTGTTGACTAGTGATACATGACCGACATTTTGCCAATGATAAATCCGTCTATTGCTATAGCCAGGTGACACAAAACTGAACCGAAATAATAAAGCCAGACAATAAGGAAATTGCACGCCTGCCCTCCGGCATCACCATTAAGCGAATACAAAGCAAATATAAATGATTTCACGCTCTAAACCAATTGATATAAGTGTTATTTTAATAAGGTTTATTAATGTATCGATGCTATGTGTTGATATTTATTGTATATATCTATTAAAATAGTGCTGATATTTCGCAGAGTACATCAAATCTAATACCATTAACTACAGTGTAAGCAAAATGAATATAGAACATTGTATTTAGCAAATTAGATATAGCGATCCTCAACCTCAATGTGCTACGTAACATTAGAGCCTTAACTCTTTCCACGCGGCAGGCAGCTGCAGACGACATTCCAAAAGTTCACAAAATGTTTCAAAAATGTCAAAATTACTGTATTTCATTACCATATTTGGAATCACCTTGAGAAATGCATTGAAATAAGTACAAACATGCCTAGTGTTTGGTCAGTAATCTTTGAGATAGACTTTGAAAATTATGAAAGGTTTCTGAAAAATCTGTTTTGTGTTATCGGCTAATGCTTTTTAAAGGGACCGGGCAGGGTAAATAATTACGGAGGCCAGTCTGTGGTAATCAGATGTTCACTGATAATCGATCATAATCTAAAGTCGCCCAATCATTTCTATGCTAGGCACAGGGATTACCATTCTGAATGAACTAATAAGCATTATGTTAATGTAATAAATACCGGAGGACCTGACGCTTCGATTCTAACAGATTCTTTATCGAAGGTAAAATGACAGAATACAACATACACAACATATATATAGACAGGGGAACAATGGGCAGGAAATGAGACAAAAGATAATGTAACACAATGGGGGGACAAAGTGACAGATGGATGAATAGGGGATGGGTTATCAAACTTGACAGCTGATTTATTAAGTGGATAATGTAACAAAAGGATGACATGGACAAAGAGGAGATAAAAAAAAGTAAAAGGCAAATGAAATTTAAACATATCAATGGTGAGTAAAATCCATAATGGTGATGACTAAAATTATTATTTTAATGTTTACAAACAAAAAAAGGTACTGAAAATAATACGATTCCAAATCGGGTATTAATTCCGTTTGGACATTAATATGTACGCGTAAGAAGCGTTGTACTGTCACATCATTAACATGATATTTATGGCTTCAAAATAGTTGCTGCAAGCATAGTGCAATGACCGTGCCATCAATAACATTATCAAGTTCTGTATGTGTCGGGTGGTTTATATACTTATGTAAAGATAAATTGTATTTTCGAGTTCAGCCGGCATCGAGCAATTATAATTATATTATACCAGGAGTTCGCAGATGTTATCACAACAACCCGAGGCGTTAGCCCTAACAGACTGACGTTGGTAGAGGTCACTGACGCGATCTTAAAATAGTGACCTTCAGTGATCACACAGCGCTTATGATCAATAGGCTGACGTCAGATTATATCAAGAGCCCAGCTATAATGTTACTGGTCATAATCCACCGACCCGGTATGTGACACAATCGCGCAAAATGTAATTCTGTATGCGTGCTCATAATAACGGTAACAGGAATATTAAATTGAGAGGTGGGAATGGGCTTTTCATTGGAGTGTATTACATGTTGTTCTTAGAAAAATAACACCGTACATTTTAATCAAGTAATCAAATATTTATAACATTAGCCAATTTATATACATCTACATATTGATAGATACAGTTTATAACGATAAATTTGTGAAAACTCTGTCAAAAAGTGCTCAATGGTGTTTTAAACACTAGAGCGAATATGCATAAATGATGAGTCAACCTTTAGGCAATATGCATTTTCATTACTAATAAGTTTCGTACAGCATGGACTTATGCTGCACTCTTCAAATGATGGCCTTCGACTGAATCGGAACAGTAAACTGTACAGTCCTGTACTTACTTACTTACTTACTTACTTAATTCGAGTTGTGTTCTCGATCTACAATGGCTCTCCACACCTTCCTGTCCTGCATTGCTGTCTTTAAGTCTCCTACATCCAAACCAGTGTCCTGTTTTAGCACATCGATGTAAGTTAGGGCAGGTCTTCCAGGTTTTCTTCTCCCATGCTTTGGTATCCAATGAACCAGCTTTGACACACATTCTTGACTCCTAAAGCAGTGGCCTGAGAATCTTGTCCTTCTCTCCCTGATCTTTTGGGTGATTTTGGGGAGGTCTCCATACAGCTCTGTGTTAGTTGTATGTTGCTTCCAGTGAATGTTGAGGACAGCCCTCAGCATACGAGTATAACAGCCATCAAGTTGCTTTGCTAGCTTAGGGGTGGTGGTCCATGCCTCACAGCCATATAGTAACACAGATTCAACAGTTGCGGCGAACAGGCGAAGTTTGAATTTTCTTGGTAGGGTGGATTTCCAGATCTTGTTCAGCTTCCCACAGGCTCTCCAAGCTGCTGCCTTGCGTTGCTTGATATCTGTTTCAGTGCTTGACATCCAGGCACCTAGGTATTTGAAATCGTTTACTTCATCTAGTTTGGTTCCATCATTTGTTCTGATTTCCACCGCACTTGTTTGGTTGTATGCCATGAGCTTTGTCTTCTTTGCATTCATAGACAAGCCAACTTTAGCCACTGATGTCTCGACCCTCTGAAGCAGATCTTGTGCCTGGTGTAGTTCTTCAGACAGCAGGGCAATATCGTCTGCAAAGTCAAAGTCTGTCACTGCTACAGGTCCAATCCTTCTGCTTCTTCGCTTTTCAAGGTGGAATCCAAGCTCATCTTCCTTTCCTGTTATAGCCATTCTCAGGGCGAAGTCTAGTACAATAACAAACAGATATGGGGCAAGGGTGTCACCTTGAAGTACACCAGCTAAGATTTCGAACAGATCTGTTTCTCCATCTGGAGAAATCACTTTAGCCATAGTTCCCTCGTACATGTCTCCAACAGCATCGACGATCTGTCCTGGTATGCCATAAGCGTGCAGAATTCTTAGCATTTTGCCACGATGGATGGTATCAAAGGCCTTCCTGAAGTCTATGTATGTTATTATTGCTGGTAGGTTATTAGCTTTCACCCCTTCAATCAGCCTTCTCAGTGCCAGTATATGCCCTATAGTAGTTCTTCCTACCCTGAAGCCATTTTAGTTTGTTCTTAGATGTTTATCCAGCTCAGGACGAATTCTATTTAATTAATTTAAGTGACGAAACTTATTAGTAATGAAAATGCCTATTGCCTAAAGGTTGACTCATCATGAACATTGTTAAAAAGGTGTTTCTTTGTGACCTAGTAAATAAAGCATCCGCATGTCTTGACCTAATACATACACGGGTTTCTAAACAAAATACAACGCACTTTTAGGTGATCGTAACTTTCTAAATAAATGTTGGAATAGAACAGTTCAAACGTCAAAATAAAGTCAATTTAGTAAAGTTGGCTATAATTTGAAGACATTTCGACACTTATTTAGGAAGTTACGATCACCTAAAGGTGCGTTGTAATTGTTTAGAAACATCCTAATTTCACTTTGAAGTCATAAGAATGCTAAAAGTATGCAAGGTAATAGTTAGAACCTCTAAACCATACACCAAATAGAAACCTACTGATTGACTAGTCCACATAAAAACTCATATGTGTTTGTTTGTTTATTTATTTCCTTGCTCCAATATTCTTATTGTGTCTGTTGTACCGTTTAATATTTTCCGTTTTCACGTTCATGGCAATGTTGGCCAGTCTAATCCATGTTGCTGTTTTCAATTTTACTTTCAGGACGAGAGAGAACAGACATTGACAAGTGCAACTTGGCTAACACTGGTAAGTACTACAATTAACCCACTAAGAACTACCTGCTGATTGGTCAGAAAGATGGATACATCATTTATTGCACCAAACAGAGACATTGTTAGAACAATTGTAGTGAAATATCATAGAGGCAGTATTTCAATTGGTTATTCAAATTACTATTTCTTGAAATTAACCAATCATAAGCATTGTTAAATAGGCAGGAAGTGCTCAGGGGTTTAAGAATGTACACTATAACATGGTGCAATCAATAAATAAACCAACACTCGCAATATCATGTACCGATGGTCAAACCAACGCTCGCTATGTCGCAAGCATGCGGTCCAGCATTTGGAGTCAGCTGGTTTAAGAACAGATCGGTGAGTCAGGCCATCGGTCATTCCACAGTGTGTCCCAAAAAAGGGTTCACAAATATTTGTATATAAGAACGCACCAATTTTAAAGACGTGTGCCGCTGTTGTAAAAGCGTATGTTCTAATAAATAAAATAAACGAAAACTAAACAGGTCGAGAGCTAATAACTTTCGAAATATAGCAAACCAAATATTTCATTTTGAAAATAAGCAAGTGTGTATTATTTAGATTATCCTGGGAAATTGTCAGATACAATAAATAGGAAACTTGTTGAGATATATGATGATGTGAACGCAGGTTAACAACTATTTTCAAGTTGTTTCTTGAAATCAGTCATGAAGGTAAACTTTTACTTCAGTGGAAGCAAGCAAACCCCTTGTTGAAAACAACTGCTAAAACCATTTCTAAACACACAAGCTATTCATCGGATTAATGTTTTGCTGATTTTAGTATTTTATAGTCCTTAAACAGAATACAGGGTGATTCAAAATATTCAGGTACCGATTTTACCGATTTTTTAAACCAGTTAAAACAATCTGCAAGAGATAATAAATTACTGATGTGCACAGTAAGAACGCATTGTTTGCTATAACTTAAATCAGGCATGAGAATGGAGGTTTTGAAAATAGCAGGAAAGTGGTGAAAATTCCTGAAAGAGCGCGTGAAATTGGGCAAAAGAGGCCAAAAACAGGCTGAAATTAAATAAAACTGTGTACATTTGGACTACAAAAAAGCAGGAATTCCAGATTTTTCCTGAAGATTCTCATGCCTGTTAAATTTAATTTCATTCAAATTGGTTATTCCAAACGGGAGATATGTGCATTTTCTCAAATTCTGCGAAATTTAATCTGTGTCAACTTCCAAGATACCTCATGAATGCAAAAGTTTAACCTAGCTATTTTGAATATGTCTATCAATGGCGTGTTGGTATTCAAGACGCCTGCAATGAAAAATGAGGGTATATTTGGAACACTTTGGATTCCACGCTTTTTCGTTAATACAGGGTGAATCAAAAAGAATTGTGCACCTTTTGAAATGGCCATTTGACCTTGATGCGTGCATTGAACATGGAATTAAGCGTTGTTAATCTAGTTTATCCTCCCCAAAAATGAAAGTAATTGCCTAAAAAAAAAGCAAACTGTAACACGTTTTGTAAACTGTCCACATTTTTCGACATTCCAATGGGATTTACACAGTTAAGACATGAATATTTCAGCAGCATGATGATATGGAGTGAGAGTCTAAAAGCAAGGCATTGTTGTGCCTGTAATTTATTACAGGTTCCTGGTATTTTAAATAAGCCAAAGGTGGTAAAACATTGTAGAAATAAATAATACTTCACAAACTAAAAATATTGCACAAACAAAATGTTCTGAAGACACTTTGTTTCTTGATAGTTGCACTGAAAAGTCATTCACATTTGCCTTTAGGTTCACATATTACACGGTATGAGTTACGTTCTTCTGCTAAAGGTGTTTTTTAAGACATACAATCAAATGTTAGCTTCCTTGCAATTTAAAATAGAAATCATTTAGTTGTTTGCTGATATTAAAGTTTTTTTTAATGAAGCCTTCCTTCAATATGGCCACCATTTTGCTGAAGACATGTGTGTGCCCTGTCCAACATGTTGCGAACAGATTGTCTAACCATTTCCTGTTGCGGTGTATGCTGTCACGTGCCTCCACTTCTTGAAGACTTCTTGCCTTCTTAGTCTGTAACAGGTGATGCTTGTATTCAGATTTGCCTTTACATATGACAACTCAGAGTCAGACTATTAATGACTTATCCCAGAGTGAAAGAATAATTTTTCAGGAACATTTTGACAACTAATGTGATGATAATGACCATTTTAGCAAAACCAATTTTACTGTGTGTAAATTCCATTGGAATGGCGAAAAACGCGGTCAGTTTACGAAACTTGCCACAGTTTGCTTATTTTTAAGTTGATTAATTTCATTATTGGGGTGGATAAACTAGATTAACAACGCTTTATACAAACAACAACAATTCCATGGTTCAATGCACGCATCAAGGTCAAATGGCCGTTTCAAATCGTGCACGATTCTTTTTGATTCACCCTGTATGTTGTAATTATGGCCAGGAATAAGGTATTGTCTTGGAGTATGAAGATGTATTTCTACTCTTATAAGCAATGAAGAAACTGTTTAATTTTTAACAAAAAGTATTTTTCCTGATTTAATGAAAATGGGACCTGACTATTTTGACCCACCCTGTACAAACCATGCTTGGAGACGAAGTGTCACATTCATTGCACCGGTGTTTTCCACATAAACTCGGGAAACTGGTGTTTGACATGCTTCATTTCAACATGTTGTATTTCAAAGCGTTTGCATTGGATTTCAAATGTTGACATTGAAAGGATGAATGCATGCACTTTCTAGCCGTAAAGATGGGTAAATTGATAAATTGAGATAACGATGGGGTTATCCTTGGTGTGTGAATCAACCCAGCATAAAATCCTCTATTGAAGGATTTAAGGATTATACAGCTTTAACTCGTAATGGGACACTAACTTATGAATGTCTTACAACAGGGGTACCGACAAAAAGACTCTGGTACAGAGTGCTAGTGCCGTAATAAAATAAAACTAAGGTAAATTAGTACGCTGGGAGTACGACGGAGTATCAGTGTCGATTTTAACGACTTTTCTGATTTTGTAACATTTACTTTGTAACAAAAAGAAGTATTTAAGCCTCATATTTCATTCAACGTATTAAATTCGCGGTTAAGACTAATCTATACTTAAATAGGACAAACGTACAGAATAGGGAACTATAGGGAACCCTAGCTGCCAAACTAAAATTCATCAGAAATACGTTCCCTTTATCGTCTACATGGTGTAATACACCTTTAAGTTTACGGTAACTACTTTAACATCTGGACGTGGCAAATAATAATCCAGTAGGACGAGCTAAGGATTACAATGTTAATGTTACTAAATTACCCAAACGATTGTTATTCCATATGCTGTTCACTTAACCATGGACATACCATATAAACCAATACACTGCGAATAAATAATCAACCATTTATTCAAAAAGAACAAATAATAAGGGAAGTTTTTTACATAAATATTTAAGAATACATTGGAATTATAATATTCAAATCGATTTTGTGTGTGTGTATCATTAGCACCTGAGGAGTACCACACGAACCACATTTGTAGTGCACAATGTGTTAAACCAGGATTCAATTTCATCTATATATAACCAGTTCCATTTTACGGGGTTGAGCACTGTGATCCTGTTTCCTTCACTTCTATATTTGATTATATATATATTTATAAACATTATTATAACAACAACATTTTTATTCCTCTATTGCCACCGTCGGTTTCACGTACACGTCTGTGCGACGTGACGATCATCAGGCGAACAAATCATATATTTATATATATACTAGAATTCGCGGTTCTTGGGTTGGGCGGTTCTCGGGTTGGGGGTTTATGGGATGTGTATACTCTTAAAATGCAGTTATCACAGGTGCCATTAATATTCCAAATCCCCATAATACAGGAACCTCCGGTGCCCTTAAATCCAGGTAGGCTACCCCATGTGCATCCATGTAATTCAGATGTGTTATTAATATTAGGCCTAGGGTTAGGGTTTTATATTAGGGTCTTAGTTCAGAGGTCTTTTAGTTTTAGAGTCAGCGAGAGGAGGGGTCTATCGTCATGATCATCTGTGCCCAGTCTTGAGAACTGTGTGTCGACATTGATTATTCCTCCGTAGGCATGCCTATAACGTATCATATATGTATTTAAATCACGCATGTTTGCGCACACCGATATCCATGTAACATTCCCATTTATGTAACAGACATCCCATGATTGGCCTATCCGAATTGCTATAAACTACAACACTGTACACACTTGCACGCTCAAGGTCTGGGTTTGATTCCTGGCGCATGCAGACTGAAGCCTCTTTTTATCCTAATCATGCATGCATAGTTTAACTCATAAAAACCGGGACAAAACACGCCCGAGAGTTAAAGCTAACTGGAACTAAATGTTTGCTCACACCGTCCCTTTATATTTATACATGTCCCTGTAACATTCCCATTTATATATAAAAGACATCCCATGATAGGCATGATGAGGGCCCGTTGTGGCCTGCGCGCATAGATGGGTCCACGATGGGATGTTGAGGCACTGACATCATACCACAGCAATTCGCAATCACTTTTTAATAAAACATGTTTAACACATAACGTGTTCCTGGATGAAGGTCACCGAACGGCTTCCTTTTACCCGCCCCATGCGCGCATAGATGGGTCCACGATGGGATGTTGAGGCACTGACATCATACCACAGCAATTCGCAATCACTTTTTAACAAAACATGTTTAACACATAACGTGTTCCTGGATGAAGGCCACCGGACGGCTTCCTTTTACCCGCCCCATGAAAAGACCCAGTTTGCGCCATACGAACGCGTACGCACCTTACGATCTGCGCCATTACGCGTGCGCCGGCAATCGCGTGCGTCGGCAATCGCGTGCGTCGGCAATCGCGTGCGTCGGCAATCGCGTGCGCCATGTTTTGTTTTGTTTATACGCTAGCGCGTAGCAACAGTTTGTTGTCTACGTGGGGCAAAGATCCCTGTGCATAGCGATTACATGGGCAAATGATCAGGGATCTGCACCCGAAGGTATTGGACGGACGGACAGACGGACAGACTCGCCAAAAATAGTATTATGATATAAGTCAATGATGTGAATTGAACACATATCATTCTTGTTTCCAGTGATCGATGTTCAGTTGTGTTCACTCTTATGATATTATTCCTCGTTTAATTACAGTTTGAATATCGTCGACTTAATAACTGACAGATTCATTACAAATTTGATATTTAGTATCGAATACTAGATGATTATTAACGTGCAGCAGCCGTGGTATGCAATATAACTGACAGGCCATCAATACTTTCTCAAGTCATTAAAATTAACTTATATCATACATAAGTTATTCCATATAGTTGTATGTACTTTATATGCATGCAATCACAGCTATGACCGAACTGAACTGGCTATGACCATAATACTTCACACCATTGTTAATCAAACATTTATACTTCTTGTAATACGTGAGGTAATCTATTTTGAGATGGTATGGTACCATTTCTTTATTAATACAATGAGTTGTCCGTTTCCTTAAATGAAATTTACCAATATAAAATTAATAAAATCTTAACACAACTCATATAAATGTAAGACTAGATGTATACATCATCCACCAGCATAAGAAATGGCTTACATTATCCAAGACATAGCATTATCATACTGTAGTACACCAATGTGTGGGTTATTGCATCATGAACATTATATTGGGCCTAGATTTTGCTGGTCACTGGGATAATAGATCTATCAAGCTGCCTTGGACACTGGATTGGGGCAGTCAGTGATTGGGGTAAACAGAGGATCTAGATTTAGATCTACTGTAAGACACGCAAATATTGTGTGATTTATGAATTTTGAAATGATTGTAAGTGTGAAGAACTGCCTGTGTGAATACTGACAGATGTGTGATATCAGGTTTACAAATACAAGTCACACATTACCTGCATATTTACGTGTAGTCAACATTCTTGGAGTATTCTACCGAAATAATCTTAATGACTGAGATAGCCCGTTGTAGTTCGCTATTTTCTTGTCGCATTAAACCCTATGGCGTTCGTTATTTGACACTTGAATACCGCCAGGTGTTATGCTTCATAACTGTAAACAAACAAAAGCCCAGTGATGTCAAAAGTATAGGAGAATACCCTTTCATGCCCATAGGATTAAAGGCGTAAGATAATGTGAAGGCCCTTCTAAACCGCCTCTTTGGGTGTTATTTTCTCACGATATTGAGATTCATATCGGATATAAATGCCAAATATGGATTTGAATTACGCCCTCTACATCAAACGTAAGAGATGACAAGATATTCAAAAACCGCCTCGTGGGTGTAAATCACGAATGGTATTGATTGATACCAGATATAAAGGTCAAGTATAGATATCGTTCACAGAGCTGTATATGTATCAGCCATTTCAATCATTAGCAGCACCCTTAGCCTCTTGCATTTTAAGGGGACAGGGTAGTGGAAGCAGCATTTCCCCCACTTATGTTTGATAGGAATTAATTCCGACCCCAGAGTCCGATCCAAAGCTGAGTAAACCATCGAATGGGCAAAACTATGGCATTAATGAAATGATAGGATTATAAGGCTCTCACGAAATGAACCATGATTTGCACCTACCTATGGACTGAGGCTTTATTATACATTATCGGATTCGTCTCGCTATAACTAGAACTCCAGATATATGTAAGAAACATTATTAATCATTCCAATGTTATTGATAAACAACATTGTAAAGCTTACAGATTAAGCCAGACTAGAGGACGGAGTAGGCGATGGGCCTTTCACCATCATCCGCAGGCATTGCACATAAACCATAGCAATGAGACACATACAAAGGATAGGCTACATCGTGTCCCATAAAACTTGGTTCAAAAGTTTGCGAGCTTATAAACTAAAAAGTAGGAAACATTGATAGTTCATATTTAGTGATATCAAACAAAATATACCTGACCTTAATTGGTTAAACTCTGTGAATAATCCAATATAATTTTTTGAAATACAAAGATTTTAATAGAGCGTGGTTAAAACCCATTTGTCCCATTTTTCAAGGAATACCCCGATGTGTTGCAATTAATTGCGCATTTTGTTACTTTATCAAAGTTTTGCCTTTGCATTCAATCTTTACAAAGACTTGGGCAGTAAACAAAATTATCTTGGTCATATTGCAATAATACAAGTTCATTATTTACATAAACATTAAAACAAGATGTTCTCTGTTATAGTCCGAGTTATTGTTAAGTTCTTTCAGAGAATAAACCGCATGCTGGGAATACTGCACATAGCGCACAGTGTTATGCAACGCACGGATGGTTTATTCCTTAAATCGGGACAAATGGATTCTGACCACGCTCTATTCAAACCTTTGTATTTTAAAAAGTTTACGTTGGATTAGTCTCCGAATTTACCCAATTAAGGTCAAATATATTTTGTTTGATATCCTTAAATATAAACTATCCATATTTGCAACTTATTTCGTTATAAGCTCGCAAACTTTTGAACCCAGTTTTTTTGGGACACGCTGTATAATAACTGGAAATAGATACCAATGTTAAACTGGGGGATAAATGGACCAAATAGGGTCAAGAAAGCCTGTTTTCCATAATAAAGGTTTTGCACTAAACATAAAAATATAAAAAGTTAGCAATGAAATGTGCCTAGAAGAAGACTGGAGGATTGTACTGAGTGAGCAATATAATTAGTTGATTGATAATGACCATTGTTTTCCATATTTGGAATAGAAATAGAATAATCGTCCGATAATAGAACACTGACTTTGTAGCAGATGTAGTACAGTCAAGAATCTGAGACCTTAAAATGCATGTTTTCGATAATGTTTATCTAACCTTTCAATATTTGGCACGAAAGAACCCGTTGCGTTTCACTAATATACTGATAATATTCGGGAGAAAACTCTTACAAGTTGAGTACTTTTTATTTCCAATCACCATGGTTATTAAAGTCTATTATCTAACGGTCGAAAGCAAATGACAATAATTAAATTCAGGATGTTTTGTTTAAACCTAAGACCATTGTTACACCATCGTTAAATATTTGTTCGGAAGTTGATCGGAATTGAATCCGATTCAGGCGAGCTAGAAGTCTGTAAACCATCAAGTGGGCAAAACCAAATGGTATTAATGAGATTAATGATGCTGGTTTTAAACCGATTGATAGGATTATAAGGCTCTCACGAAATGATCCATGACTTGCACTCACCTATGGACTGAGGCTTTATAAGTGATTATCGGATTCGTCTTGCATTATGTACGTAGCTAGAATTCCAGATATCTGAACGCAACTATATTAATGATGTATAAGTTAACAGCATCAGTTCTATTACGTCTATTATAAAGAGTGTAGTTTATCAGAGGTACAGTTGATGAGGCCATAATAACTATCAAAATCAAAGTGTTTCTTTGGATGCTCAAAAAGATTATATTATTTAACGTGGTAAAACGCGTACTTGCACTTTTTGAAGCAACAGTGATCTGCATACGCCCTCAACTTCCGAAGACCAAACTGAATGTGCATCCAACAATTGCAATCATTTGAAAAATAAGGGAAACACATAGTTTCACCTATATGAATGACAATCGTAAAATTACAAGTCTTTTTTTTTTAGATGTATGTATTGGTCATGGGAATTATGTTTATCAAATTCATGGGATTAAAATGTATAAGGGTCTCACGAGATTCACGAATTACACCCACCCATGTAGTGAGGGTTCATAACAGGTTCGTCTCGCTAGATGTACATAGCTAAAATCTCTCTTACTAAACCCAATAATGCTCTGAATCGTCAGTGTTGTGTATGTTGTGGGATTCATATAACGCATGTAAAGAAGATCGGCCATTTAGTTATTATTATTTTTCTCGTTCGTTTAAAAATATAATTGATTAAGATTTGTTTTAACAATTCCTTGTACCTCTCAATCCAATATTGATCTTAATCTTATCTTCAGCAGTCGAAATCGAGATCAGATGTTGACAAAATTGATTGCATGGGGAAGGGGAGAGGGAGAGTAAATGCAAAAAGGCTCCCTCTCTGTTATCCTTTGATCAATAGGTAACTGGTTGGTACTGGGAACAGTTACAGCATAGAGTTTAGTACCTCGGGGTAATATCAGCGCTGACGTACAATCCAATCCGCTTGTGACCTGCAGACCTCTCGGGGTAATATCGGCGCTGACGTAAAATCCGATCCACATTGAACTGTTAGACCTAGCATTTGTATCTTCAGCATCCAAGATGTATAGGTGCCAACAATGATTAGTGCAGGAAAGGGCACAATTTGTACAGGGAAGCACAAACGTAAAAGCCACTGTGTGGTCCGATGGACATGAAGGGCACGGTGGATCGATAAGCAATTGATGTGTACCGACTGAGAGAAAACCGTAGTCAAAGACAGTTGGTATGGAACCTTTGGATTTTACGCTTTGAAAACTTAGCGATGTAACATTGTCACTCTTGTACACTTTAAATTGCTCGGGATGGGATACATGTATCCGGATGTATCCCAATGATACATGTATCCGAATGATATATGTATCCCAATGATTAACCTTGATTAACCTAACTGGGTTCTTGGAATATTCTTTTTCGAACAGGGTCTGTACTTTGATTTTCGTCCTGTTCGCATTATGTGAGTGAGTTTGTTTAAATATTTCATATGTTGTGAATAGATGCTTAATACTTGAAACGTTATTGAATGTATATCATGATTTCATTCAATTACGTTTCAGAATAGTGTGTCCTCTCTTACGGATATCGATGCCATCTTGGATTCCCTCGCACCTTTGCTGGTGTTGCCTGCCTTTCTGCTCCTTATCCCATTCAATCATGTGATTTGCTTTATGTTTATATGGTCAGATGTTGTGACAGCAGTAACGAGGCAGAGATGAAATACGATGTACTTTGTTATTGTTATCTGAATCTGAACAACTTACGATGTAACCCTCTACATATAGGGGAACATGATTTTACTTTAAACATAAGCTTACCATTTTGGAGTCCTGTATCGTTGCCACTTGCGGCCATACACGGCGACACAAATACGGTACATCCTATATACATGAGACCAACGTATAGCAAAACACCTACGAACTATAATATTGCATTATTTAGTTTATTGGTTATTGTTATGTTTTATCATAAACATAATGTTTTTGTCCCCTTTATAAAATCATCAAATCCAGCGAGTTGTTTACCAACCTGCTTTCAATAATTGTGTTCTTTAGCACACGCAAACGGAACTCAGCGTTATACGCACAACACCTACCCCGGCAACTTTGTGTAGGGCCCGCTTAACCATTATAACGCGATGACTATTACGCAATTAGCGCATAGATTCTCCGGTTGTTTGTAACAGTTTAAAGCTGAACTGAATACCTCCTTTGCCAGTTGCTCAGTAGCTTAATTGTTAAGAGCGTTGCGGTTCTGATATGAAGGTTACCGGATCCAAATTTGTCAGAAGCACATGGAGCAGAAAATCTGCGTTCATAGTAAGAATCAATGATAGAGGGCGCTACACATAATATTCCTTTTAACACTGCTCGAAATCAGCTTGGTTCGCTTGAGTTAATTCCAACTACTAAAATTAATAGAAATTGCAAGACGTAGAACTAATGGATTTGAATGCGCAAGAAATCAGATATCACATCGCCCTCTACGGGCGTACCTACTGACCCAGAATGCATAAGGCTATGAAGGACATTCGACCTTTCTCGCGGTGACTTTTTCAAGTGAACGTTCAACCACCACTAACACCGACCAACACCTAATTAAGGGCCTCAGTATATCCATGAAAATGGTAAATCCATTACCAAGTGATAACCTGTGATGTACGGTACATTTAGTCGTGTGGAAACCCCACTCCTATTTTCAATGGCCTGTTATGAGAACTTGAAATTTAGTATTTCATTTCCAAAGTTGATGGAATAATTGTTTCACATAATACAACTGCCCATGGACAGATTGAACATGTATTATATAAAATATTCAAACCTGTATTGCATTTACGAATATATTTTGTGACCAGAATAGTGGACTTGAACCACCAAGATTTACACATATATATGGACATAATAACGCACGGGAGTATTAAGATTTTAGTAAGTGGCCATGCAGTTTCAACCGCTTACATAACAATAACAAAAATTAAACTTACATAAACCAACATTAGACAATAACGATTCATCGTCCAACAGAAGGCCAATATTAATTTGATCAATTATGAGAATAAACTTCTTCCCGGTACATTACGTATGATAAAGGCATACTTGATTGCTTATAATTTTTGCTGTTTACGATGCCGCCATCGTTGACCTATTCGGAAGATTGGAAAAGAGAAAAAAAAGGCAGTGATACAAGGACGGACGAGGTATTAACGATTACCGGTGTACAAACATTTTGAATTACTTCTGAGCCAATGCGTCTACAATTTACATGTATCAACGATTGTGTACGGATACGCGTTGACCTACTTGTCGGGTTTTGATCGACGTTTTAGTTCTTTACCGTCAGTAACTGTCTTATACCGGAGTAACTTAATTAGTGGGTTTATTTAGTAGTCCCATGGGATGATAAAGGGATACACTAGCGGCAGAAGCTTAGTATTGATTGTCTTTGGTCAGATGGTGGATGCGGTGATGACCACACGAACATTAAGCTTCATTATTTTCTATTTCCCATGTCTTAGATAAATAGTATAATCATAAGGTGTATCTCAACAAGACTAATACATTTTGTAATGATAGAGATTGAACATCAACCGTTTAAAATGTAAATGTATTGGAATGAGCTGAAAACGGCTCTTTATAGAATTATTGTCAATTGGAATAAGTCTAGAATTCAATGCAAAACGAAAATATATATATGTGTCCATCTCAACTCGATACCTATAAGCTCGCGGTCTAATATGTGTGTCTAGCATGACCATGACAGCTTGAACCAAACATATTTAGTTCATTTTAAATGTAAAGATACGTTTGACCAAACTGTCACTGGTTTGACTAGTGTTTGACAACACTGGAAAACTCTGAAGTATACTACAACAGGCCACGGTCTTATCATAATCAAGTCAAAATGTTGAAACCAAGACACGTCCTGATATTAGATAATACTATATAGATAGTTCGCAAATCCTTTCAACTTATGCTAAGTTTTCGTTATTAAATTGATTGAAAACATTACACATTTCTCCAAATATATAGGATAGATTCAGGAAGACCTGAATATTACTGCTAAAGCTAAGACGTGCATCTAAGCTATTAATTTAAAATCAACTGAATATATGCAGTTGGCCTCTAACGACACAAAGACCTATTGGGACTGGATAATTGGCAGGCGGGGACAACTAGCTATCTACATTCTAGGATAATCTAATTGAACACAGACGAATGATGTATGCAGTATCTACAAAATGTTTTGACGATAAAATAGTCAGTGAAAGAAGTACTTTGAAATCGTTATTTTCTTTGTATTTAAAAGATCAAGCGTACATACTAATGAATTGTATTTCCGGTAGTCCTCATCGTACCTGAACTATGATCATGACGTCAATGCTAATACCAGTAAGCGCACAATATTGTCGCGGTACGTGATTACATTTGCGCTGGATTATGTTACTATGTGATCTGAGAAAAATCCGGATATTTTGCGCTTAATTGGTGCATCTTTAACTGTGCTATCTCTGACGTCACGTTCACATTTTAGATGCGATGAAGTGGTTAATAAAGTGATGAGATGAAAAAATTGTTTGAGACCAGAATGCGATGTTGTTTTTGGTACAAAGCAATTTCTGTGTTTGTTTTATCAAAAATCAATGACATGTTTCTGTTTGAAACACTCTGTAGTGGATACTGTATAAGATAACCATGTTATGGTAAAGATAATTGGTAGTTCAACGATACGCCGTAGCGTTCAATCAACATCATGCATTCAGACAGTTGTAAATCTAGGTAATTATGAGTTTGAGGCACAGCATTCATGGTGTAATTTGACGTGGAAGTGGTTCCCCAAAAGTGTGGGCGTATTAAACTATCTAAATTCCCGTTTTGATAAGCAATGTTTAACCCGATTAACGCTTAAACCAATACATGAGAAAATAATGGCGTAGCAAACAATTCATCTTAGCAATTCCCATCAAAAACGCATGTTCTTAGCCTGTTCTTACAGCATTTCACGCGATGAAGAATCCCTGGGAAGAACACTACCCTTCTAAACACCAAGTATTGTTATCGTTATATGGAAACACATACGAAATACGTTAATAATTTATTAAAGTAAACAGCAGCGGTGGCCTCTTTCGGTCGTTCACGCTCGATCACAAACACCAGCGGAAGTTCATTAAACCTAATCATGCTCTGCCATACCGGAGAGCTTTCTTAAAAACAAGAATAGAGATAAAGATCCACTCATTCTCAGAATTAAAAAAACACCTTTTTTTCTTCTTATTATTTAAAAAAAGAAAAATTGGAAAAAAGGAATACAGGAAAGAAGAAAAAAATGATCAGAGAACTGATACAAGAGGATATCTAGAAAATGTATAGAATGCAAAGAATAAAAACAAGATGTACTAGCTTGGTGTGGGGCAACAGGCAAGAACAAGGGATAATAAAACGATAAAACAGTAAAATACGAGAAGGCAAGCAATTGGAATTGCTGTGCAATACTACAATAGAAATAACGTAATGATACCGTCATTTGAAGTGAATATAACACCCTTCATCAGGGACAAAAGTAGTAAGAACTATTAAATGTGATAGTGAACTAGACGAGAACACCAATTATAAATATACCTATAGAGCACAATGTCAGTAAGTGATGTTGCATACTATACATCCATTACTACTTTTGTTTTGGTTCATATTCGACAAAGAGAGGTTAGATTTTACAGCAATATGAATTAATTGGTGACAAACAAGAGGTGGGGATAATCACAACACAAACCGTTAACACTCTCCACTTGGAAGTCGCCTGCCTGCAGACGACAGTGCCAACATGTCACAAAATGTTTCAAGAATGTCGAAATTATTGAATTTCATCCCCATGTTTGGAATGACTATGAGAAATGCATTAGGAAGTGCAAACATGCCTTGTATCGGTTCAGTAATTCTTGAGATATACTTTGGAAGCTGGGAAAATTTTCTGAAAAATGTGTTTTGTATCATGGTAAAACTAAGTAATAGCCGCGTGGAAGTGTTAAAATGCAGTGTGTATAACACTACAAATACTAACTTGTTTATGAGACATGCTTGATTTGATTAGAACTCAAACACGGTTTGCCCCTCAACATGCTCACTACTCCTACCAAAAATATAATCCGTGGGCTGCATGTATTTTTATCTAAAACATAGACATTGTACCATTTTTTGATAGACTCTTACAGTCTTGAAACAAGTTGGTAGGCAAGTCATACATTGAATAAAGTTTTAAGGAAGGCTAGCAAAAAGCCCGGCTAGTAATTTGCTATAACTGACGTATCTGTTGTGTTACAAGTACATTACGAACTCTATAGTGCTATAACTCTTTGAAATGCAGAATTGAACACGTGCATTTGTATGTAATGATATATACATCGTTACGTTCCAGTTGCCTGTAAAGTTTGAGCCCAAGTTTGAGATATTTTCTAACTGGTTGAACTGGCTATGACGCTAGAATTTACGTGTGAACATGGTGTGAATGGTGTGAACACCCTGGACCCACTGTCTCGATGGCCTAAAAGGCAGTCAACACTTCAGCGATGTGTTTTGCCACATGTGTCGACCTTTGGCCTTTTGGGCTAATTTCTAAACTAAAATCTGCTCTTTATCGTAACTTCTCTCGAAATTTGAAATTTGAACTTTTGATTTGAAATAGCACTAGTTTTTTGAGCAAATTGAAGTTCAGGCATTTGATTTCTTAACACAAGAACTTTGAAAAGTTTCGCGTTGGGCGATAGGTTCCACCCACGAATTACATCAATACAACACCATTGACCGCATGTTGGGGGACCTTGAGTAAGGTGCTGCAGTCTACAATCTTGCCACACGACTTGGCACACGTGGTGACTTTCAGCCACATTTGGGCTAGTTTTAAAACTAAAATCTGCACTGCGGATAATATATTGTTGTTGTTTTTCTTCGAAATTTGAACTTTTGATTTTACAAAATATGAAATAGCACTAGTTCTTATGACAAATTAAAGTTAAAAGTTTGAATTTCTTAACACAGCAACTTTCAAAGGTAAGACATTGGACTTCTATTTACACCAGAAAATTATACGATTTTAGCACAGATGTGATTTTAGAGCCTTGAGCCATGCTTGGGACAGCGGTGGAAATGGTAGCAAGCACGCTGGCAAGACACAGATGGTGTGAAATAAATCAGATAAATGGTGTAGGAGGGGATGATTTATTACCCCTAATATAGCTTGGAATCGAGGGTAACAAGTAGGCTGGAAATATACAGGCAATGGAACCGTATTGACATGTATAGCTGTCTCCATGACTACGATTACACGTGCAATGAGCATGCGCAATGCAGTATGGCTTACCCATGTTGGTGTATCACGTACGCCACGCAAATGGCGCGTCAATTTGGCATTCGCGCTAAAACCACGCTGATACACGATTACATGATTCATATGTTTTAAAATCAATTACATGATCTCATCTTTAAAAAGTTTACCATTTCCAGTCAAATATCATACTAACAACATTGTCTGTGTTTTGGCTGAAATGACCGCCATTATCGTGTTGTTATTCTTTTTTTGAAAGAAAAAAAAACCCTTTTTAAAATAAATCTTTACAATAAATATCAATTGATTTACGCCACAGCAGCTCCATGATACAGAAGACGTATTTACGTCATTTTGGGCAAAGTGATTGCCGTTTTATAGATGATTTCTTTATATGGAAATCACAATTCCCGTTAGGATATTAAGAAGATTCGTTCAAGATTGATTTCATAAAATAATGGCCTATGGGGAAGCGAAATCATAAGTCACCGTCTAGAATTTAGGTCAGCATTATATTTCGATATATAAGCATTTAGTCAACGATATTAGAGTTCATATGTTTGTTTTTGTTCGTGCGTGTGTTTGTTTTTCCTTCCTCGTTGCAAGCACTTGACTATATTACAAAATGCAACATTTAACAGGAAACGCCGAAGAGTTCACTGAACAGCTATCCCATCTCTTTAAGATGCTATTCCTCTTCTAAGTACTGGTGACGGTCTATAATAATATACTCAAGGCTGACGTGAAGTAAATTGAATAGCAACAACGTTGATAAATAGTACAAGGCGGGCGTACCGTGCCGGTAATGAATAATCTTTAAAACGATTCTATCGTTTTCCATCGCACCTCGCAGCGTATCTTTAGTCATTTATATTCCCCACATATATAAATATATAAATAAATATACGACGAATTTTAATTGTGAACTCTGACTTGATATCAAGAACGATTTCCCCCGAGCAAATTTGAGTTGCCAGTAGATGGCTCCTTGTAAATCCGACGCTACTACCACTCTAAACTAAGAATATGATCGATTAAATTATTTTCCATTTCGTTTTTCTCCTTGCGGAAATATTCGGGGAGCCGTAATGTTATCCTCAGATCTCATCACTCTGAATGAGTCTTGCGCGTGTAGAATTACACAATTTTAGATGTGTATATGCAAGGGGTAAATATAAGATGAAGAAAATCATCACCGCGAGAGTGGTTACCGAGGAATGAGTGCATGGTTAAAAAGAAAGTTAGAGGCAATGTTTGAGTAAAAGTTTGTGGAAAATCGCCTGATAAGAATCTACGAATCATGAGTTAAGAAAACATAGCGGGTTTAATACGGTACAGCATTTCTTATCTTCTTCATCTGACGATCAATGCCGTAACAAGATTAATTTTGAGTGATTTTATGCGGTAGATGCATGCGTGTTAAATGGCCTGTGAAGTAATATCTGTTTAGGCGATTAAATAAAATTATTATAAGAAAACATAATCAAACCTGGTTGGGCGATTAAAACGATATACGCAATACGATTGGATAACTAATAGTGTTCTGGTATGAATTCATGACGGATAGGTAGCTATTGGGGTATGTCATCATATGCTATCAATATAGCATTGATATATGGCAAAGAGAAGTGGATAGTCTATGAAATTGTCTGAGGGAGATACGCGGCAGGATACTGCAGACGACAGTTCCCAAATGTTACAAATGTTTCAGAAATATCAAAACTGCTTAATTACATTTAGTTGGAATCACCTTGAGAAATGCATTAAAATAAGTACAAACAGTAATCCTTGAGATAGACCTTGAAAGTTGGGAAAGGTTTCTGAAAAATCTGTTGTGTATAATGGTAAACCAAAATCCGCGTGGAAAGTGATTGAGTAAATGGTGGTAAATAATGTAAATGGGTTTCTGTGCTAACAAGTGACACCGTTTCACATGGAATTGAGATGTGGGCTGAACCTTGAATTGCAGCATTGTCCTATATATGTATGATTGCAACAGAATTGGTTTGTAAAATGAGTATGTTGCATCTCGGCCTATAGCAAAATGGTTAAAGTTGAACTGTAGATATTATGTAGAGCCATTCAACGGGATATCAGATATATTACTCCAGAATATCACTGTAAACCAATTTCGGTGAGCAGGGCGCTCATTCGTTTTTGTCAAATCCATCAATATATACAAATATGTGCAATATTCAGAATCGAATCATATCGGAAGGTGTCTATACGCTACTTGCACGGTACAGATAGAACCATTTAAAGCGAGGCTCTCCCCTCACCACGCACTATCACGCACTATTACGCCCCACTGCGTCTTGGTTTCACGCAGGTTTGTGCATCGCGTGACGCGGTTTGGCGCGCGAGCGATGAGGGGAGAGCCTCGCTTTCATTCTAAAATGGCGTGCAATTAGCGTATAGTTCTATTCAGAATACCGTCAGCGGGTATCATATCTGGTAACTGACGAGTCAACACAGCACTAGTGTGTTTCTATAAGTCACCAAAGGATTATATTAAAGCATTTTATATTCTCGCTTTAATAAGAAAACATCATCTTAACGCTATTGTTTGAGGAAATATCGGGGACTATATTAACATTGGTCATTACGCGCATGTTGGTGGGAATCGTAAACTCTATCGGGAAACGTGTGTGTTCAAATTGACAAAAGAATGCATAGACATGACCGTTCATGCAAATACAATTATTTATACTAAATCGACTTATTAAGCCAATCTCCCCGACCAAAATAATATAGGCACTACCACTGCATATCTGATATGGATGTCCCCCAGTAATGGCCGAATCAATTCTGACCATTATCATCAGATTAGTGTATAATCGAAACAATAAAGATGTGTTTTTGTTTTTGCAGTGGTGGGATGCCAATGCCCATAAGATGTGTCATAACATTTGCATTCTGAAAAATATATAAGCAAAATGTGACACCGGGTTTTGTAAGCTGACCCCAGTTTCGCCATTCCAATCGTATTTACATGACTTTAAGACATGACTATTACTGTAGCATGAATATTGAGTGAAACCGGTGGCCATATAAAATGGATTAATTGCTATTTCTATTTCAAGTTGCAAGGAAGATGACATTTTATTATGTATGTTACAAAACTTTAGCAGAAGAAGCAATGGACTCAGAACTTATAATTTCCAAACATACCAATGCGCTGTACAATATTACATTAATATAAAAATATGTTGAAAAACAAGCAGTCAATTGAGAATTATTTATTCACCCTGTATTAAAGAAATATTCCTTATAAAGACATGAGCCTGTTCTTGATAAACTCAGTAACTATAAATAGGGTTCTGCGTTCTTCTATATTCAATGCACAGTAACTATTGCCAATGATGCAGAATAAAACAGCCTCGAGTCAAGTGAGCGTTGGGTCTGTTCGTCAATGTAACAGCCTCGAGTCAAGTGAGCGTTGGGTCTGTTCGTCAATGTAACACTTTCCATTTG
This sequence comes from Ophiura sarsii, assembly GCA_035610835.1. Taxonomy (NCBI): domain Eukaryota; kingdom Metazoa; phylum Echinodermata; class Ophiuroidea; order Amphilepidida; family Ophiuridae; genus Ophiura; species Ophiura sarsii. The sequence continues at coordinate 78,797,748 of CM069447.1, read as the reverse complement.
GCAGGCGTCTGCAGACGACAGTTCCAGAATTTCACAAAATGTTTCAAAAATGTCAAAATAAATGAATATCGACACCATATTTGGAATCAATTTGAGGAAAGCAATTACAATAAGTGCAAACATGCCTACATGTAGTATTGGTTCAGTATTCTTGATATTATTTTGAAAGTTGGGAAAGGTTTCAGAACAATCTGCTTTGTATATGGTAAAACTAATAGCCGCTTGGAAAGTGTTAAATTGCGTTTTCTGTATGCTCTTACCAGTTAGTTCACACGATAGTTGTCGGTGTAATTGCAACAAAAAGTGGGCTTTCAAGAGATGCCATTCTGACTAAAACGATTACAGTATTAAACGAAGCACTTTCTGTGAGTCTGTGTTACTGACAGGACGATTGATCTTGTCAAAATACACACACAAATGCAAAGGGTAAATAAGATCCAAGTTATCCCTATGTAGAACCTACCAGTGCTAGCTGTCGAAAAACATTATTAATGGAAGTGAATCGGTTGTGGTGGAATAGACGTATAACATCAGATTATTATACATTGTTGTAGTAGTATATCGTCGCTTTAATACGATTTCGACCACGATACACATACAGTTGATCGATCATACAGTTGTCAGTTGATCGATCATTGGTTGTAAAAAGATAAAAGGTGTCCTTTCAAACAACAGATACCATGGAGAAATTACTAATTAGAGAATAAAGGTATTGTTTTTATTATTTTACTGCGGCGGAGTTGTTCATACGCAAAAAGTAATACTACCGAACGCAGGCTTTATGTCAGACAATATAACACGAGCACGGTCTAAAAATAATACCTTTATTCCTTTTCTTAAACAATCATACTTTAGACATTTATTAAAGTAATAAGTACATTTTATTTTCCACATTTGACAACTTCTTTTACCCCTGCTAGCTTCGAATAACCCACAAACATTCCGTCCAATCCCATGCGATGAGTACACCATGCGTTAGCGGCGCCGGCATAAGCGCAGGGAAAGGCGCCAAAGACGCACTGCAGAAATGCGCGTTATGTTATGAAGCAAACCACGCATTGTGAATGGCATACGCACTGTTAAAACGTAAGCCCCACCTTCTCGTGTTCAATTGTCTAATCTAAATGTCGCCGATTTCTCTGAGAACCAATGGGATTGCTGAAACTCTCTTACGCTGTTTAAGAATCTCTGATATCTTCACTCGGTTAAGCTGTAAAAAGGGGGAAACACCTAAAGGTGACAACATGTTTCCGCAATATAAAGATGCAGATCAATCGTTACACATCGACTACAAACACTGCCCTCAGTATGTGCTAGCTAGTGTGAACAATTGGGTCAGGTATCGAATGGTATGTTTATTTGCAAGACGATCCAACTAAGGACTCTTCCCTTACATAACAAATAGCTCAAAACCCAAACTTTATCCTTCCCTACACCAAATGAATGAATGCGTGCCTTTAAGGGGGTGTGGACCCTCAGCATATAGCCTCCGTAAAACTGCCGTAACTTCTTCATTATTCATTTATTCCATATAAAAGTATACATTTTTTTGCAGAAAAGGGTTCAATGAATCCAACCATGATCATGACATTGACCATTTTGGAAACAATAAAAAATACTTTGTTTTACCCATTTTAGGTTCTGCAAAGATAAATCAAAATATATTTTGTCAAATTTTGTCATACTAGTTTTATGATAATCCTAATACAATTAATTCCCTAGGGTGATTTTTTATTTTAATATCTAATTTATTTTTGTAATTATAGACCAAAAACAAATCTGATTTTGTTACCTTCAAAACCATGAAAATCACATTGTTGGCAATTTGTTGGCACCTTTTGGTCTTTAATTCCAAAAATAAATAAGATATTAAAAAAATAAAAAAGAACAATAGGAGGATCCATAGTGGGGATGCACAAGTTATCTGCGCGAGTAGCTCTGACAAACATTATGAATAAGGCCAAACAAAGAAGAAGGTCTGTCTCAGAAGCCCGCCCGCATTGGTATGTGAAATGAGCTACGGCGCGTAGGTCTATGCGCTGGGGGCTAAAAAACATTTATTTATTTTTAGGATTTTTTTTTTTAGGATTTTTTTTTTTGGATTTAAAAAAAAAAAAAAAAAAAAAGTTCTCCGTAAGCTTGGATAAGCAAAACAAACAAAAAATAGCAAAAAAAAAAAAAAAAATCGCATACCTCAGCCTATTTTCTAAAAAAAAGAAAAAAAAGAAAAAAGCACAGCACTTAGCTTATTTGCACAATGTTTCTGAGACAGACCTTCTTCTTTGTTTGGCCTAACTGTGCAAACTATCATGACTATGGCCACTTGAATTTCGAATTTAAAAACAAATGTCAGCATACATTGGAATTGCTAGCAATCGCTATAGTCTTCTTGCACTATGCATGCCTGATAATATTGGCACCTTAATATATTCGTGTTAAATCCTTACCTTCCGTAACCATGGTAAAGTTAACTAAACTTGATGTGGAAAGAGTGACGCCGCTCCTTCAGGCATCCGACTTTCGGCAGGGTTACGGAATGACATAATAACAAGGGAAACCAATGCAAATTTACATATTCGTTTTGCGTTTTTGTATTACTTGGGGCCTTTATGCGCATTTTATTGTCTTAAAACATATAGGATTTCTGAAATCATAGTACCGTTGTTTTCCGCATCATCTTTTATACCATTTTCTGTCAGTATGTTGATGTTTGGTGTCTTGCTTTCAACCTGCCGAAAAAGACGACTTTGTTTGACAGATGCTATCATCTATGAACATTATACACGGGGTAAAAAAGTGGGTTAACATGATCTTGAAAGAAAAATCTCACTCTACCTATGATCTCTTAAATTCTCCAAGAATCAGTATGTTCTGAGAGATTTATCCACGCAAGTAGCTCAGACAACCACTTCTAGTATCTTCTAAACTATGTAAACTATAACCACACTTCGGAGATTCTACAATACTTTAATTCCAATGTTTTAAAAGATATCAGCATACATTAGAATTGCTAGCAATTGCTATCCTACACAATATGCACGACTGATAAAGGCGCAACCGTATTCATGTTATATCTCGATGGATATTATTGAATATCAAATCCTCACCTTTCGTAACCCAAGTGAGAAAGTTAACTAAACTTTATGTTGAAGGACTGACGCTGAACCTTTAGGCAGTCGACTTTCGGAAGTGTTACGAATTGAAGGAACACCATCGCAAGTTTGCATATTCGTTTTGCATTTTATTTGACTACAGGGTTTTTATTATGCACCGACTGTTGTCTTAGAGACTATAGGATTTCTGAAATCATAGTACCGTTGTGTTCCGCAATGTCTGTTCTATTACCGTAGTCTGTCATTTCATTTGGTGCGTTGATGTTTGATGTCTTACTGTAAAATTGTATCTCGTCTCAAAAACTGCCGAAAGAGACAACTACGTCTTGTTTGGCAGATCCACCAACAGTATATGAAAAAGTAGTCAAAATGATCATGAAATAAAAACAAAATCGCACCCCTATCTTATATCGCTCAAAGTATCTAAGAAGTGGTGGGAATCAATTCATAGAATGCCGCGATAATATCGGGTCATTGTCATTGCAAATCAACACCCGCAATGTGTATTAAAGCCGCGATAATATCGGGTAATTGTCATTGCATAACAACATCAGAAATGTGTATTAAAGCTACATAATGTCGTTTTACCACCATTATATCGTAAGCTGGAATTACAAAAGTTCGAAAACTGACATCTCAGTGTTTTTGGAAATATGTATATATACGGCGCTTAAGAAGAAACCTACACCCAACGTGCGAAACGTTCACAAGGTGAATGCTTAACGTATACACAGCGTATTAATCACAACGCATGTCACACGCTCAAATTTTAAACGTGTTTAAAGTGTGGTATATTGCCAAACAGCAAACGAATAAGCAACCTACTCCCAACGTGTGAAACGTTTACGCAGCGAATGCTCAACGTAGACATAAAGTTTTGATCACTACGTTGTCACCCCTTCACAATTTTGAACATGCTCAACAATGTTCATAAACCCCATCGTGCCTCTGGAAAATGCTACGCAACAATTGTAACAAGGCCTTTAATAAATTATCAAGCACGCCCCACACAAATTGCCAGCGTATGTACCATATTTGTGTCGCCGTGTAGGACCATCCACGACTACAAATATGGTACAGCCTTTAAAGCCCTGTCACACCATAGCGTATGGCCTGAACGTGGCCTGAAAGTATGCCGACGTATTCAAAAAATAGCTCGAAAATTGTCAGAGTCCAAGAACTTCCAAGAACGTCCAACTTCCCAACGAATTGCGTAGGAAAAGTCGACATCGGTGATGGAATGGACGTATCCATAGCGTATCCATAGCGTATTGAACGTATACATAGCGTATGACTAACGTATTGATAGCGTATCACTAACTTATAACAAACTTATCACAGCGTATCACAGCGTATGCGAGCGTATGACCAACGTATGCTTAACGTATTCGTAGCATATGTCTGTCGTGTTCGACGTATCCTCAGCGTACAACGAACACGTGACTTATGCCACTGCAGAAATTGAGTTTCATACACGGGACAAGTGTTGCCAGTTAAAGTAAACGCAGCCTAGATGGTAACTATTAAAATATCTAGAAGGATAAATCTATAGGTCCAACCTATAACTTACGACGAGTAACGTACCTCTAACGTATGTCAGCGTATGTCAACGTATGTCTAACGTATGTCAGCGTTTGTAAACGTATGTCTAACGTACCACGAACCTATCGGGAACTTATGCAGAACGTAAGTTAAGCACACGTTGAGTACGTCGAGAAATTTTGAACATGCTCAATAATTTTTCGCGGGCTCGACGTGTTCCAAATTTTCACAACGTATCACAGTGTGCTCTTAACGTAAACGACGTATCCCCAACTTACCCCTAACTTGTATCAGCGTACACCAACGTACGCCAACGTATTTGTCGATATTTCGCATACGTTGTCATACGTTCAGGCGATACGCCATGGTGTGACAGGGCTACCGTACAGCTAGCGTATGTACCGAACAGCTAGCGATCCAACCTATAACTTACGAGTAACGTACCTCTAACGTATGTCAGCGTATGTCAACGTATGTCTAACATATGTCAGCGTATATAAACGTATGTCTAACGTAACACGAACCTATCGGGAACTTATGCAGAACGTATTAAGCACACGTTGAGTACGTCGAGAAATTTTGAACATGCTCAATAATTGTCGCAGGCTCGACGTGTTCCAGATTTTCACAGCGTATCACAGTGTGCTCTTAACGTAAACGACGTATCCCCAACTTAATACCCCAAACTTATATCAGCGTACACCAACGTATTTTACGATATTTCGCATACGTTGGCATACGTTCAGGCGATACGCCATAGTGTGACAGGGCCTTTACATTATGAGACCAACGTATAACAAATCAGCTACGAAACTATATTTTGTTATCTAAATTATAAATTCCACCTTTCACAAACATCATTTGTTTCAATTTAAAAATATACAGCTTCAAATAACAACCATTCCCTTGTATCTCACTTTGAATGAATGATGTATCGTTATTTCATTGAAACCTTGGATGTTTTGCCATTGCCGTTGGTACAGACACCCTAACTATAGCCATTGCCGTTGGTACAGACACCCTAACTATAGCTCGTGTAAAGATGTACCCGCTTGCACTATTCAGACGACAGTTTGTTTGACCGCTTATGTTTGAAAAGCCTTTTTTATTAGGATCACTATCTCCCTACAGACATGTTGCGTTTACGTCATCTTGGCCAGGCACATTCGTATAGTAAAAGATATCGACACCAAATACCCAATGATGTACAGCAGTCTCAAGGACCCTGGAAGATGTCTTAATGCTGTCAGTGTTAAGTGTGGCGCTTTAAAGTAATCGAGGGCTTAGTAGCACAAGGTCCTATCTGTAATAGCTGCTACTATGGGGTTAGTTATATGCAGAGCAATCGGTATTAACGCTTTCCAGGCGACAGGCGGCTGCAGACGGCATTCCAAATGTTTCAGAAATGTCAAAATTATCAAATTTCATAACCATATTATTTGGAATCACCATGAGAAATGCATTAAAATAAGTACAAACATGCCTATTATTGGTTCAGTAATTCTTGAGGTAGACCTTGAAAGTTGAGAAAGGTTTCTGATAAATCTGTTTTGTATTATGGCAAAACTAATAGCCGCATGGAAAGTGTTAACTAAATGTAACTCGAAGCAACTATTGCAGATATGTTATTTTGTTCAGATACATAGTGATATGAAAGGTCACTATCTGTAATAACTGTAGTGTGCTATGCACTTCTGATGTCATGAGGCGCCCTCTTGTAATAATACAATGTACAAATGGCAGCCATTGTAGATAGGACAGAGCGCCTCAAAACCCAGCTAATGTTGTTTTCTTCCATTACCATTCCCATTATCATATTATCGTAATATGTCAGCGCATTCATGCTACCGTATTAGACATTTAAGCATTTTACAATAGTGTCAGTATAAAGCATTATTTCGTATCACCATGCGTACAACCACCAATTAAAATTGAAGTGAACCGATGCAAATATTTTCATAATAATAGTAATGTTTGCATAGGCTAAGTTCAATTTCCAAAGGTTGTGTGTACGTGTGATAAGACGACGAAAAAAACCCCTGTATATCGGGCTGTCGAAAAATAAAAAATAAAAAAAATGTTTAACAAAATTCCCGATTTTTGCAGATTTTGGTGACATTTTAGGTTTAAAAAATAAATAAAACCCGACCGACCGACCTTCTTGACAGGTCCGTCCGCCCGTAAAACAGGCGGGGGTTCTCGTCGCTTAAAGGTATATTATGTGATCTTTCCAGGGAACGCCCTCAACATCGAAAAAAAAAAATTAAAGTAGATTTTCTTGCAGATTTACATTTCTGATCATAAATCGTACATACATTCCAAGTTACAGGGCGATACGATTCTTTATTACTTCAAAATCATGATTTTAGAGTGAAAATAAACTGTCGGATTATCCGACAGTTTATATTTTTCACTCTAAATTCACTCTAAAACCATGATTTTGAGGTAATTAGGAATCGTATCGCTCTGTAACTTGGAATGTATGTATGATTTATGATCAGAAATGTAAATCTGCAAGAAAATCTACTTTCTAAAAAAAATAATGAATAGAGGGCGCTCTCTGGAAAAGATCACATAATATGCCTTTAATGCAACATTTTAACTTAGGCTCATGTCGTATACATTTGACGTACGAGTCACTTTAACACGTACGATCCGTACGTGATAGTTTGGTAGTGCTTTCTTACAACCTTATACAATTATGTTAGTCCACGAGTGACAGCCTCATATGATATCAATACGCTGATTTCCAAAGAAAACATGTTGAGTGTGATATACATGTACAGTCCTCAAAATAAGTAACTTACTAGGCAATAAATATACTCACAGATCTACAAATGCAGTTCCACCTTAAAACTATTACTTCACATGGAATCATTTCTCCTTTTCATAAGAGACATTGTTCGCACTTCGGTTTTGAACACGCTGGATAGCGTGACAGGTATGTGTATGGGATGGGCTACATTGGTCAACTGAAACATCCAAAAATCTTACTATGACCGTTGAGTTGTCGCCCCGGGGTTGTCGCTACCAGTTAAATCAGTAAGCTGCGTGTAGAAGAACCAAATGCTAAAAAAACGGACTTTGTTTGGGTATAGACACATAGCTGTGTTAATATTCAGTCAATGTTCACGTGTACTATCTGAAATTAAAGAGAACAGATGTGTTTTACAAGTTATACTGTTGTTGACGTAGAAGCTATAGTTTCGACGTTAATAATTTATATATTACCTGGTCATTTACCTTTGTTGCGGACTGTATATTCTATAGATTTTAATTTTACAATGAGAATAAAGTGAAAGTATTCGTTTATATCACAATAAGATACGCCGCCAGCGGCTGCTCTGGAAGAGGCAAACATACGAAGAGCTTCTTTTTGAAAATGTCGACATACAAGTCAACATGTCAACGTATAGAAATACAGCACAGGAAAGGACCGCTGTGTGTTTACATACATGCGGATGCACGTCACTAACACAATATCAACAATTATTGTTTATTCTATACGGAATCCTGAGCTGTTTACAACACATTATTATGATCACATTTGCATGACTACACCGGTTATGTTGACCCCAGAGGTTAAACATTGAACTGACAAGAACAACCGTTGGCGGCGCATCTCATTTTAAATCGCGAGAATTGTTGCCATGTCCTGCAATATTCACCGTTAAGAGCTCAGCAGACTCCACAACGCTCGAACTCTTTGCGCTCTCAACCATGCGTAGTAGCTCCACCACAACAAAATGACGCAGCCTGCTTGGTCAACGGTGGTCAAGGCTTGCGCTCAGCGTAGGAGCGTTGTGGAGTCTATAAGTTCATAATTGGGAATTATTGTTAATAGGGTGGTTGAATCATGTTTGTGGACATTAATTGGTGATTATTGGTGATGTGTTTATATTGCTTAACACTAGTTGGTGGCACTTTAGTTCTTTACCCTCGTCCTCGTAAGAGGGGTGGGTGGTTACCATCCCCCCTAAGATTTTTTACCGATTGCGGTAAAACGCAAAGGACAGTGACCTAGGGCGTCTAGGTAATCGCTTTAATATCCCATGCGCTCATTTTAACGAGAAACACAATGAGGTTACCACCTTACCCGGGGTAAGGTAAGCCGTCAAAGTTCGAGGGTTGGGGGCAGGATTGCGACCTTACAATTTTTAAAAATCGCCATTTTGAAAAATATCTTAATTGTATGGTCCTGAATTTTATATTATTTGTTAAAAACTGGGTGTGCAGTGCAACCGTACGATGTACATATGTACTGAACAATAAAGTCATTACATTTCTATAATTGACATATGATGTAAAAAAACCACTACAGCTAGCTACCTACATCCATCATGGCAGGCGTATCAAACTTGAAACAACAACTGCATATTTGTTGTTGATAAAATGTCTACCACTTTGTTGATAACCATAAACCAGATAAACATCAAACGTTTGTATAAGAATAAATAAAACCTCGTGGAGTGTTCTAAGCAATCCAACTACGATTGTACCCTGTAATATGCATCTCTAGAAGCTATATTGTTGATGCCTTATTTGATTGCTTTGAGTATCGGCAAAGAAAACCCAATAATGGGTTTATCTGATCGTACAGATAGTATTTTTGAAAGTTGAACGCTCTAGGACTTCCAATGAGCTGTAAATGTAATGTACATGTATAGGTTGAATTAACATATTATAGCAACCAAGATAGCAATGTGTAGTTTGTAAAGTACTTTGCGCAGAAACTGCCATAGTCTTAGGAGAGGACAATATCTGTTCATCGATAGATTCATAGATTCATTTAATTATTACTAAGTTCGGTAGAAGTTGGTTTGGTAAAAAAAAATCAATCGAGTGCAATACCATCGTAATGTTAACGTAGTACTATAAAAGTTGTTGATATCTTGACTGCAAGTGTATCGTTCGTTCTTAACATTTTCGCTAAAAACAAACGGTTATACGGGCGGGCCGACCGATCCATGTGTTTTGATTATTTTGTTATGTCGAAAGGTGTTTTTTTTTAAATCCCCCCTCCCAAAAATAAATAAATAATGAAATGTTTATTCAAAATGAAAAATAAATGCCCGACCGACCGATCCTAGACGAGAGATCATTTTGCCGCGGCGTAGAACAGGGTTTTTTCGTCGCCTTATCTGGTTACATTCAAATGTTCTAAAATAATCAAAATATATCTACCCTAATAAATTGAATGATTTCTTTGATTTTCTTCAATTGGTATGTGTTAAATATATCGTTATGTGTTCTATAAATAACACCGTCATATTTGCCACTTAATATCGTATTGCAGTCGACAAAACATTGGCCCTATCCATGTACGATACATGGATCACTATTCTTATATATAGTTTTATTTTCGTAAGTACTTTCGCCGAATCCAGTTTCGGCCGCTTCGAAAAGTACGAAACCATCCGTCCTGTCAAATGTTGTAAATTGTAAATTATAGTGCAGATGACTTAACATCACTTGTGGCTGAAGCATCAAGTTTGGCCTCACTGCCAAACTAGTCCACAGACTCATACGTGTAAAGTGAATTGTACGTAAGACTTAAGTTACCACCAAAGTAATAGTTTGCATCGGCATACACCATAAACACCCATACAAATTAAACTTTCACCCAGGCAAATATTCCAATATCATTATGAACGTACTAACATTGATCTCAGTTAAAATTTTCATAGGTGATTGTGGTGAATGGGCGTGAAAAAATACGTTTATTGGGCCTGTCATACCATGGCGTATGGCCTGAACGTATGCCAACGTATACAAAAATAGCTCGAAAATTGTCAGAGTCCAAGAACGTCCAACTTCCCAACGAATTGCATAGGAAAAGTCGACATCGGTGTTGGAATGGACGTATCCATAGCGTATAGATAGCGTATTGAACGTATACATAGCGTATGACTAACGAATTTATAGCGTATCACTAACTTATAACAAACTTATGACAGCGTATCACATCGTATGCGAGCGTATGACCAACGTATGCTTAACGTTTTCGTAGCGTATGTCTGCCGTGTTCGACGTATCCTCAGCGTATGGCCAGCGTATATCCAGTCAGCGTTCTCGCCTTACGTCTAACGTCTGAGTAAATTATGAGAAACCAATGGTATGCGCAGCGCGTTTGGCATGTCCTACCCACCGGAGTTCATGTTAGAAATTGGGTGATACAAGGGATTGCAGGTTATGGAAAGTTTACTCTATCACTGATTAAAGGGCCTGTCACACCATATCGTATCGCCTGAAAGTATGCCAACGTATGCGAAAATATCAAAAACAACGTTGGTGTACGCTGATATAAGTTAGGGGTAAGTTGGGGATACGTCGTTTACGTTAAGAGCACGCTGTGATACGCAGTGAAAATTTGGAACACGTCGAGCCCGCGAAGAATTATTGAACATGTTCAAAATTTATCGGCGTACTCAACGCGTGCTTAATACGTTCTGCATAAGTTCCCAGTACTTTTGTGGTACGTTAGACATACGTTAACATACGTTACAGCGTTATCACAGCGTGCTCTTAACGTAAACGACGTATCCATAACTTACCCCTAACTTATATCAGCGTACACCAACGTATTTTCGATATTTCGCATACGTTAGCATACGTTCAGGCGATATGCCATAGTGTGACAGGCCCTTTACGTCTATATCGAGGCCATGGCCTCCATGCCCTTTGACTTGGCCAAGGTGCCCTCAATTTCAAAACATTCGTTAGCATATAGTGGCCTCTGGTGCCCTTGTGCACTGGCCTTGAAATGAGTGCCCTCAAAGATTTGTTAGTTGATGCCTGGTCTCACGCATGGCGGACTTGCTGTGCAGTGCGTCTTCATGTAATACTCTTTGAACCACAATTGTTGTCGGTACATCATGATCCTTACAAGATGGCTACGTCATTCCATTGTTTAGGTTCCTAATGAAGAAGCAATTACAACAGGTACTTATGAGGTGAATTTACTTCCTATTACTTCAATCCATCATCGTAACACTTACCACGCGGCTATTAGTATTAGTTTTACCATATTATACATATTTTTCATAAACCTTTTCCAACTTTCAAGGTCTATCTCAAGGATTACTGAACCAACCCTAGGCATGTTTGTACTTATATCAATGCATTTTTCATGGTGATTCTAAATATGGTAATTAAATTCAATAATGTTGACATTTTTGAAACATTAAATGTTGCAATGTCTTCTGCAGACTGCCGTGTGTAAAGTGTTAATAGCGCTTCTGCCAAAGGTGTCGTTAACGATAGTTAGTATCAAATGAGTACAATAATAATCCGCAGAGCGTATCACTGGATCATCGTCTAGTTACAGTGTCAAATTATGGGAATTGCTTTAATCTAATATTAATGGAATTCGTTTTAAAAAATTTTCAGCGATGACAACAAATATCTTCCAGATCCGTTGCGTTTAGTTGATACTTCAATTTAACATCATTTCTCGTAAGGCAACAACAAAGAGTTGGCTTGCCCTTTGCGACCGACCCTAAGATCTGAAAATCGAGGGTCACTTTTTTGGTTAATAATTTTGATATTGCTAAACTATTTCAAATATAATGCATTGGTTATAATGTCAAATTTATCAAAATCAAACGAGGAACGCGGGTTTCATGCTACATAAGAGGTTGACAATTGTCATTATTTTTTCAGATGAGCCTTGCCGCAAAATTTGACGGTTTCGATTAGACGATAAGATCACACATGAGCTACAAATTATTGATGAGATTATTAACAGTACTTGTGTGTGTTTGTTTGTTCTCTATCTTTTGTGATATATAGCTATGGGACGACGAATACCTCGTGTGGGATCCAGAAAAATACGGGGGACTTAAAAAAATAAAAATACCAGCAGAAACAATATGGCTACCAGATATTTACTTTTATAACAAGTAAGTATAGTATCGTGTTAACCATAGATTACTGTGATGTTTATTTAAGAAACCACCAACAAATTATGATTTCAGTTTCTAAATTCTTCAATATTGTATCTTTGTAGCACTAGTAGTAATCATTCATGTATCTATTCAAGTTGAGTGTGTTTGGTTTGTTGTCAAATATGGGCATATTGGGCCGTATTATCGTATTAAACGCTGTTGTAGCTTAACACTAACACAGCTAAAGAAAATTGCTCAAAAACGAGCAAAAAATTAATCGACACGGTAGTAAAAAGGGAACTACTCGATTTTGGATTAATTTTTAATCGATATAGGTAGATTAAAGTTTTACTCTTGGCCAGATTAAAAAATTAATCGACACGGTAGTAAAAAGGGAACTACTCGATTTTGGATTAATTTTTAATCGATATAGGTAGATTAAAGTTTACTCTTGGCCAGATAAAACTTACTGATTAATATATTCCAAGGTAAATATTGTTCCATTTGTTAATAGGACTATTGAGTTTTAAGCTTAAAGCTTGATGGGACTCGGCAATTGCCGAGTCCCATCAAGCTTTAAGCTTACATACTACATACATACTACATATGTATGTAGTATGTAAGCTTAAAGCTTTGTAGTATGTAAGCTTAAAGCTTAAAACTCAATAGGCCTATAAATAGCTCGCACCCTCTAGTTAAATTAAATCATTGACAAATGGAACAACATTTACCTTGGAATATATTAATGAGTGTAGGCAATCCCCAAAGATTCATCAAAACCTCCATTTCACTGGTGTTCATCTCCGTGTCCATCTTGCGGCACGGCTCTCTATGGCAAATGGCGAACACAATAACCACGTGCGTGCAAGTTTTAATCATATGGTATTGATTTCTTAATCACGCGAGGAGTGACTGACGGGGAAGACGCGACCGGTGAAGCAATGCGATTAAGTTTTAATCGCAATTTGAGTAAAATACAGCAAAACGATACACAGCTAAAAAAAATTGCTCAAAAACGAGCAAAAATGTAATCGACACGGTAGTGAAAAGGGAACTACTCGATTTTGGATTAATTTTTAATCGATATAGGTAGATTAAAGTTTTACTCTTGGCCAGATTAAAAAATTAATCGACACTGTAGTAAAAAGGGAACTACTCGATTTTGGATTAATTTTTAATCGATATAGGTAGATTAAAGTTTTACTCTTGGCCAGATTAAAAAATTAATCGACACGGTAGTAAAAAGGGAACTACTCGATTTTGGATTAATTTGTAATCGATATAGGTAGATTAAAATTTACTCTTGGCCAGATTAAACTTACTGATTAATATATTCCAAGGTTAATATTGTTCCATTTGTTAATAGGACTATTGAGTTTTAAGCTTAAAGCTTGATGGGACTCGGCAATTGCCGAGTCCCATCAAGCTTTAAGCTTACATACTACATATATACTACATATGTATGTAGTATGTAAGCTTAAAGCTTTGTAGTATGTAAGCTTAAAGCTTAAAACTCAATAGGCCTATAAATAGCTCGCACCCTCTAGTTAAATTAAATCATTGACAAATGGAACAACATTTACCTTGGAATATATTAATGAGTGTAGGCAATCCCCAAAGATTCATCAAAACCTCAATTTCACTGGTGTTCATCTCCGCTCTCTATGGCAAATGGCGAACACAATAACCACGTGCGTGCAAGTTTTAATCATATGGTATTGATTTCTTAATCACGCGAGGAGTGACTGACGGGGAAGACGCGACCGGTGAAGCAATGCGATTAAGTTTTAATCGCAATTTGAGTAAAATACAGCAAAACGATAGAAACAATTACTCTTTCACAAAAAATTACATTTAATCTGGCAGAGATTAACGGTACTACCCGTATTTTACTCTTGAAAGATTAAATAATTGGTCGTTTTTTCAATCAACACACGTTAATCAGGCACGATTAACGCGTATCACGGTTCGTTTTTTAGCTGTGTAGAAACAATTACTCTTTCACAACAAAATTACATTTAATCTGGCAGAGATTAACGGTACTACCCGTATTTTACTCTTGAAAGATTAAATAATTGGTCGTTTTTTCAATCAACACACGTTAATCAGGCACGATTAACGCGTATCACGGTTCGTTTTTTAGCTGTGTACGAGTTTTTATCTGTTAAACGACGTGTTTAACAAAACCCGCTTTTAAATATGTGAATCTCATCCCCAGAGTGGTCGTTCGATAACTATTTACCGCTATTGAATTTATTGTGGCTCAAATAGGTTACAACAGGTATCGACCGGATTCCTCAAATACACGTGTATTTTGTTTAAGACTACAAAATCCGCGCGTCAGCTTGAACCGGGCACGGTTGAGTAATCATTAAGGCATACAGTTGGTGCATGAGTTTAGTTTAACGCGAGTTAAACTACCCTCATACCCATGTTTAAAGTTACACATTTCGATGAGTTAGACGCGTGTTTAAGTTAAACACATTTTTGTCAGCAAAGTATTCACGAACGGACCGACACTAACCCAGAAGTTCGTTTGCCATAAGAACAGCTTTTGTTTACTTCGTAACCTTAAAGGGAAGCGGTCATGGTGAGGATTCTAACGAAAATTGAACAGCGCGCGGCGACTATTTGAATCTAAACACGTTGGACATTGGCGCAGTCTGTAATTGTTCTACGTATGTTTACATGCAAGCGGTATTGTGTGCGACTCTACAACAATCTCTTAACCCAATGTAGACGGCACGCTCAATCAGCCATCCTTCATTTGATTGAACGCATTTTCTATCGTATGATGTAAGTGATGTATTAGTTATGAGCTAAGGTTTAGCTGGTACAAAATCGCCGTCAGCGGTTCTTTTCCTCACCATGCGCTATTCCCTTTAACGCAAAAGGCAAACATCTAATAAATAAACACATATATAAGAATTAACCTATTTGTACGTACAAAACAAAAGTTAGAACAAACATCTTAACTTTGAGTTTTCCAATGAACTTTTAAAAAAGTCTCCCTGTAGTATGGTCATGATGTTGATTTTGAACCCCGTATTGTGGAATTACTTTACAGCAAAACACTAAGAAAAACTGCGGGCTTTGCACTTTTAACTAGTCAGTGTGGGTTACTATGTAAATAGCATTCGTACTTTTTCTCTCAATTTCGATTCAGTTCAACAGTCAAACATTCCCTGTGCGTATGAGAAAACCCTTCTTTGTAATGGATTTTTATTTTGTAAGCTGCCACTAAATTTCAATGTTTGTTGGCATAATTTGAATGGTTGTGTTCAGGGACTACATTATGGTTGGGGGCATAAAGAACATGTACCCTGAGGGAGATTCATCATGTTGATCTATCTATCATGATTGTTACAAGTTAGGCCTAGGGAAGATTGCATTACTGCGCCGCCACACATATGACTCCATTCTAGAAGCCGACAATAAAAAAGTGTAATATAAATTTGATCTGTAATCAGTTACGGAGCGGCCTGGTTTAGTGCGTTGGTTGCATCGTATCACAAAATAATTTCAAATGTAATGAACTTAAATCCATATTTTTGTTCATTTGATGCATTGAACCAGCTATTGCGCAATATGATATTGGGTAGACGTGTGATTTTTGCCTAATGGATGAATTCTGAAAAAAATATATTGAAATTAAAAAATCAAGTAAAAGTAAGTAGTTATCACATAACTTAACACCTTCCACGCCGCTATTAGTATTAGTTTTACCCTATACAAAACAGATTTTTCAGAAACCTTTCCCAACTTTTTAAGTTTATCTCAAGAAAACTGAACCAATACCAGACATGTTTGTACTTATTTTAATATGAATTTCTCATGGTGATTCCAAATATGGTTATAAAATTAAACAATGTTGACATTTTTGAAACATTAAGTGACATTTTTGAATGTCGTCTGCAAACGCATCGCCAATTTGGAGCTGATCTAACTATAGCACCAACGTAGTTATAAAAGCAAGATGTATTTTATTCTGTGCGCTTTTCATACCACTGTCAGCAGATACAGACTACACATTCACTGCATTGTATGATCTTATGAACTCGCAGTTGAAATAACAATATCTAACCTAGTTAGCCAGAGCAGGTCATTTACCCTCTTCATGTTCGCCCTTTCACATAAGCTCACATAATTCGAACGGCATCATTCAAAGCGTTATATACTGGGCTATAGTCTAATCATATCTAAAATTGCGAGCCTTCTTACAGCAGCGAAATAATACGTGGGCACGCATGAATGTAACAGGCGCGTTTATTTGTAGATCATATGCATGACGCGTTCGTACGCCAAAATCCGGCGCAGGCAAAATTACGTATATAGAAATGTGCCTGTACCTTTGAATTACTTGTGTACGCAAAAAGATAAACATCACTTTATTCAAAATTCTTCTAACCTATGATAAATTTTTCAAAATGATAAGATTAACATTCGCGATTACGTGTAATTCCAATACGAATTCAAAATGTAGGTTTCGCGTGGCCACTGTCGTCTGAGTAATATTGAATGGTCAAGGTTATAGCGCCACCAATAGCCGAAATAATATAGCTTTGCTGATCAAAGACGTCCAAGCAATATCGCAAAATATGCATATAGTTAACAATTATAACATCATTTAAAAATAGTTTTGGTTCATTTGAATTTCTCTGAAATAGCCTACTACGGTTATTACAAATCGTGTTAAAACGCTTAATGTTATCTATACATTGTAACACTCGGTAATTATGCGGAGGTTTTAATATAATGATAACATGACGCAGGCTCACGCAACATTTTAACACTTTCCACGTGGCAGTCGTCTGTCGACGACAGTTCCAAAAGTTTACCAAATGTTACAAAAATGTTAACATTATTGAATATCATCATCATATTTGGAATCCCCATGAGAAATTCATTAAAATAAGTACAAACATGCCTAGTATTGGTTTAGTAATTATTGATATAGACTTTGAAAGTTGGGAAATATTTCTGAAAAATCGGTTTTGTATATTATGGTTAAACTAGTAGTCGCGTGGAAAGTGTTCAGCAGGTATATTGCACATGAGAGACACACTCTACCTCGCCGTTTTACTGAACTGTTATATGACCCGAAAGCAAATACCATTCCAGTTCCGTTAAGACATCAATGAGATTGGAAAGAGGAAGTGCAATTAAACCGTGAACACATTCCCTTACTAATTCTTTTTCTATCTATGGAGTTTCATCAAAAGCCCAGACTCCTTTGCAAATATCTTCACAATACATGCTAGTATTCCGTAATGGATTCTTTCTTTATTTATACAGGACCCTTGTCGGAAAATAGTAACTGTGCCAGCGAATTAAATAAATTCACACAGGCTCGTGTTTATGTACTTCCTCGGTATTAATATAAAACCGTAGCTTCTTCACTTGTAGACTTAATCCACCGGTGTTTTCATTTGAATTTTTGTATTATCACGAGAGGGTGTTGAATTTACGGTGTATATACAGGTACCTTTAGTAAAGCGATGAACTTAGCAAGTAGACACGAGAGGGTGTTGAATTTACGATACAGGTACCGTTAGTAAAGCGATGAACTTAGCAAGTAGACTCGTTAGGTCAACGCAGAGACGTGCCAAGACTTTTTAAAAGGGCCTGCAACTGAATTATAGTTGGGGAGTACGAAAGGTAAAGACATAATTCAAATCTAGATCAAACTAATAACTAAGAAGGTCTCTACTGTACTGCTAAGAACCAAAAATGCAAATGAGCATTTACATGAAGCAAAAAGTACACTTAACCGAGTTCGAGGCACTTATACATTTAGTAGGGAGATTTATTGTCGTGGATAGTTAGGAGGTAGTGAGTCGAGAGGAAATCCATTAGTGCTATCGCAAGTGACACGAACATAGTATTTAACGACTTAAAATATTAGATGAAAAAGACTTCTGAAAACCGAAAAAAAAAACCCCGGTCCACTTAATTGATCAAGGACTTAACACATTACCGTGGCTTTCTGCACTCTTGACAAAAAGTGTGTAGATGACGCCATATTGTTAGGGTTTTGCAGATGTGCTCAAGCGAATCTTGATAGATTACGACTAATGTTAATAATTTGTTTCCTATCTGCGAATCGGCACTATGCAAACACGGCCAGTCGAGTCCTTGGCAAAAGACTCCGTTTGTATACATTCCGTAATAGAATGGCTTCTACATTTGCTTACTTAGTGTAACTTGTAGACATCCCATTAACAACCCTATCGGCTCTTTAGTTTTTCATTAGAACTCAGCCAGGTGGTTCTCACT
Organism: Ophiura sarsii; assembly: GCA_035610835.1. Classification (NCBI taxonomy): domain Eukaryota; kingdom Metazoa; phylum Echinodermata; class Ophiuroidea; order Amphilepidida; family Ophiuridae; genus Ophiura; species Ophiura sarsii. The sequence goes on along the minus strand of CM069447.1, from coordinate 78,778,931 downwards.
AGAAAATATAATAATGTTTTATTTTGTTTGTTTTTGTCGGAGATCTGCCTTAACGATTAGTTCCACTGCGCTTCTTTGATTTACTTAATAGTTATCTTACAGTAGGTAAAACACATCTTGCTGCCACACGCGGTTGATCGTTAAATGCGCACTCATGTAAAACAAGGCGATATTATCGCGTAAGAATTCCATCAACTGTTAAAGCAGTATCAATGAAATACTGATATGGAAACATAATCAAACGGTTGGCATCCGCAGCGTGAAATTTCAATATCAACATCATGATGTATAGTCATTATTTGTTCGTCAATATTTGAATTGACTTCACGGCATTATGATATTATTTGCAGAATATAACTCCAGACTTGAAAGTTGCACTTTTTGTATATTTGTATTTCCATGAATAATTAAAACGTATTCCGTATGTTTTTTTGTAGTCGCTATTGTTACATATTACGCATATTTAAGGTATATGTACAGCAATAGCTTACACTCGCTACGCAATGATAGCCTAGTGGCCTACGGCAAGCCATATCATTGTAAACCAGATGGGTGCACAAGTATAAGAGTATGTCATTTGTTTCTATCAACGGTTCATATGTATGTACGACGGATAGCTTTAGCATAACTTGAACATGCACTTAACATCGTGTACTTGTAAACCATACCTAAGTGATAGTCCACACGGCGGCTTTTTAAACGTGTATTGAATGAATAAGCGGTTTTAACCCGCTAGGCTATGAACTGAAATGACATTTGAATAATATCATCGAATCGTTTTTCCCTCGTGGTAAGATATAAATATATCTATCGGTATGGATGTGTATACAGATATATAGAAATGCATATATCAAACATTTTATTTTGCTAACCCAAGGGGTCCCCAAATTAGATAGATATATTGGGGGATTTGAAATAAGAGCCAGTCTCACTTGCCAGCAAATGATTGTTGCTGTCCGCGCCTGTATAACGCAGATAAGCACTGGTACATAAATGAAATGAAATTACCCACGTCAAAGATAGTGTGCGTACGTTGGTAGTATGCCAAAGCCCCGCGTCTATTAAGCTAGCAAGACATGTAATGGCATTTTTTCTGGATGTTACAAGTGTTGATAGCCATACTGTAATGTTAGATATGTGAAATCTAAATCTAGATCTTGCACAGAATAGCCATTTTACAAAATGCATGTATTTAACATAGACATCGTTAGTATTACGGCTATTTATTTCTCTGTCACTTTTTTGTTTAGCATTTCGCTTATCGTGTGAAAAAAACACATACTGAAGCCTCGACTCAATTGAAGCATTACAGGAACCGTGCCTTATAGCAAGACAAACAATCGAGAGGCCCACAAAAGGCTTATATTCACATAGCTTAACACTTTCCAAGCGGCAGGCGTCTGCAGACGACATTCCAAAATGTCATAAAATGTTTCAGAAATGTCAAAATTATTGAATCTTATTACCATATTTGAATTACAATGAGAAATGCATTGAAATAAGTACAAACATGCCTATTATTGGTTCAGTAATTCGTGAGATAGACTTTGAAAATTGGGAAAGGTTTCTGAATTATCTGTTTTTATATGGTAAAAAATAGCCGCGTGAAAAGTGTTAAACATACTTTTAGAGAACTGTATAGGTAATATTTAAATGTTAAGCCACGCATAAATTATGTAATTCACTGCATTTTAGCTTATAATGTATAAATGGAACATAACTTGCGTCAAACATTTTACAGAAATGATGAGAAAAATAGGGAGTTTCTTCTGATATCAAAATATGATGGTGGACCAAAAACACCTAAAGTGATCGGAACATCCACCTTTAATTCACTTAGTATGGAGTTACATATGATAATAACTAATAATTATTTTAATCGCGAACATATCATGTCGCATTTGCAAACCGACATTTGACAAAAGTACCTTATAAGTATTATGCACCGACATTAGTCCCTAAGATGGAACGTATTTATACGCACACATTCGGGAGCATTTTTAATATAATTACATGGCGCTAGTACGACATAATGCTCAACGATGCGCATTAATTCTCCCTTAATAATGCACTCAAAATACGGTGACCGCAAGGTTGTGATCAGGAAATGTGCATAGAGATGGGAACTAGCATCGATGAAAGTTTAACAGCAAAGCCAATTAACTTGGGACATTCGGGAGACGGTTAAGCATTCCAATGCAAAATTTACTAATTCCAGCACTCTTCCCGAATTATAAGTAGCAATATCAAACTTCGATTGGAATATTTGACACACGCAGAACTTCGTGTGCTGGTGGGCGATTTTATACGAAAGTTGTATGACGTCAGTTACATAAGACACGCCCATAAACGATTTAATTGTGTCGAAGGATGTGCACAAAAAGAAAGACGTGCTTGTAGTTTTATAGATCCCTAATAGTGTAACTGTATCATTGAAAGTAGCACTGAATATTATTGGATCATTCATATTCTTATCGGAAATATATTGTCATCTTCATATTCTATGTATTTCCCGGGTTCTCACTTAACACTTTCCACGCAAACGACAGTTTAAAATGTTACAAAATGTTTTATAAATGTAAATATTATCGAATTTCGTTACCATATTTGGAATCACCATGAGAAATACATTGCGATCAGTACAAACATGCTTAGTATTAGTTCAGTAATCCATGAGTTCAACTTTGAAAGTTGGGAAAGGTTTCTGAAAAATGTGTTTGGCCAATGGTAAAACAATAGTCCCGTGGAAAGTGTTAAACGAAGTAGCCACTCTTCAGGTTTGAATACCCTGTTCACAAACTACCATACTAATGTGAATACCTTGTTCACAAAGTACCATGCTAATGAATCCCGTATGCCATTCAACAAGAGTGTCGGATGAGTATGAATACAGAAGGAATTGTTTAAAGGGGCATTGAGAGATACGTATAGGAGGGCGCTCCAAATGCTCACAGGAAAACAGGTTTTGTGCACCTACATTGTACTCTGGCATATACAACTACCATCTGAAACCGTTTACCTTAATTCGCCGTTTATCGTGTAAAAGGTTATGATTTAGTAATTTAGATGTGACTCCCATCGAACCAGCATCACTTGCTACAGAGATTGCTTCAACCGAATATCTATCTACATTTGTATCTACCATTATTCTAAACCATTTCCATGCATTATTATCCTTCAGTGTTCATACGTACCTTATCTATTGAAACAATTCATTTGCAATCTCTCAGTGTCTATATCTCTGCATCATTAACGAGTATTTTGCCACCCATACCTTTAAAAATATGTCAATATTTTGCACGTGCTATGTCAGTAATGCAGATTGAGCTCTTGAGATCCAGAGATCCAGAAAAAGAAATGTTCCAAAAAAATTCAAACCACTATTGGTTTATCCTTGGTGTAACAGCACGGATGTTTAACATAGCACACAATCCTCTATTTAGAGAATAATGACTGCGTAACAACTGATTTCGAGAATTTGTTTTGAAATCAGAGGTTTTTGTTCTGACAATTCCGAATGACCAGAACAACAACTCGTTGATTTGTACCGCTATAATCGCGCTAATAATTGATTAGTGTTCTGTTTATTTTGTCCACCGCTTCTTAGTTATTGAAACAGTCCAAGTCAGGTCATCCCCTCAATAAAATTTGCATCATTCAACCATCAGAAATAATCTTTAATCGTGTTTTCTCATAACTCATTGAATATTCAGTTTAGGGGCCTGAGGCTTTAATTTGATTGGTCGGTCGTTGAGCAAAACAATCGAACACTTTGGCGCAGTACTTTCGGGCAATTATTAGTAACCTGCGCTCGGCGTGCGCGTTCTTATCTAACGGTTAATTTCATTGGAACGCACTTGGTACGCAGCTATCGCGATTATTCATGAAATAATAAATGACAGATCAACGAGTTAGTCAGCTTTATTCCGTATTGGGGTATTTACACTAGTATTATGAACTTATGAATGTATTACACCATGCATGGATATACCCAACTATTCATCAATTAAAATTAGGTCAGCCATCTAAGACCACGTCCAAATTGTTTCTAAATTTGAACCTGTCATGTCGGTTTACAAGCGGACACACCCTTTTGAATTATGATAATATAGTGTTCTTACTGCAATTAAGTTAGAGAAAAGTCAGGTGACCTTACATCGATAATCATATCTTCGATAATCGATTCATATCATCATACACGGACATGCGGGTTTGTCACTAAATCAAGTTGTACTGGTATTCAATACTTTTAAGATGACGTCGTCAAGACGCTCTGTTATTTATATTGGGTTCATAACTAACACTAATGAAGGTCAGTACACGAGGTTATTAATAGGTAGGTATATCTAGAATCTAGTATTTAATGCACGTATGTGTTATGTTTGTGTAGGGAAATGTGTGCATGGCGTTGTATTACCATTATTTGAGCAACAAAATTGTTCTAAAACTCTTGAGGGTTGTTAAATGACAGAGTATTTTAATAATTTCTGTCTAGCATGAGCGCAATGGTTACATATTTGAAGCGCATTATCCAATGGATAATTTAACCCATATTATGCACATATCAACTATAATTACATTTCTATTTCAGTGCATGGCCTACTTACGATAGGTTTCTAATTGGGCCGATAGTTAAGATATCTTACACTGGTGGTATACAATGGGCGGCACCAGTTAACTTCAAAGGCAACTGTTTACTAGATATCACGTACTTCCCGTTCGACCAGCAACGATGTCAACTAAAGTTTGGTCCATGGCAGCATGATGGCACTGAACTAGTAGTAAGAGGAAACGGTGCGTATATAAACAAATGATCATGTGTATAGAACTCATACTCATTCTTTCGTTATGTGTTTTTTTCCTCCTTTGTATTTTTTCACCTATTTTCAATTCCAGTGCGTGGCCGAAATATGATCCGTTTCTAGTAGGAACTATAGTTAAAATAAAATATAACGGTCGCATTCAGTGGGCTGCTCCAGTCAACTTCAAAGGCTCCTGTCTGCTGAATATCCAGTATTTTCCATTCGATCGCCAACGTTGCGAGATGAAGTTCGGACCGTGGCAACACGACGGTACCGAACTTGTAATCCAAGGAGCCGGTGCGTATAAGTTGTGTATATGTTGGATGACGCCAGGGCACACCTTATATATAATCAAAGCTATGGCCGTACATCCTTTTGGCATGATGGTTGTCTTACCACTTACGTCCTTTTGCTTATCAAGACCCAGATAATTTTAATTTAGTAATCCCCTTATGTTTTATAATAATATCAGTGGCTTCCGATGAGGGCGGTGTGACGGTTGTGTACTGCTTGTTCTGTTAGTCACAATATATTTATTTCCAAGTTAGACATGTGTCAAGATGTTTCAATGACTATATTCGGTGTTTCAATGACTATATTTGGTGTTTCAATGACTATATTCGGGTTGTTGTCTATTGCACTATATTCGTATTGTCAAAGTGTGAAAGGTATCTATATAATAAAGCACCCCATACAATTGCATGCTATATATATCTATAATAGATGCTTTGCCGTATGCCTTCAAGCCTCAGCAGCAACAACAACTGTCCTTGAGCTTAGTTCGTCTCTTTTTTTTTGTTGAATTGTATTTCTTGGAACGTATGTAAGGTGTGTTAGCGAGGAAATCTGCAGCGTTGCTGTCCTTTTCGTTTCCCTGTTCTTCTCGTGTATACACCTTATTTTGCAGTGAACTTCTTCATTAAACATGTATGTTGTGGATTGAAGCCCTACAGCGAATCCTCTTACCGGTGTATTACACCCATGTCTTATGAATAATAAAGTTATCCTATTGCCTTTTGGATAATCCTTATTTTACAATACAATCATGTAATGTATATTCCACATGACGAGCTGTGCTTGCAGCAGTTTTACGGATTCGATGATATTTTTGTTTTCTTACTTGTGACTTGTTGCAGATAGGGATATTTTTAATGTGTTTTTTCTATTACACACAGTGCATGCGGTGTACATAACTTTTATAATAATAAGATTTCATAGAAATAATTCCAAATTTGAACTTACTGTTCCAGACATTTTCGATGTCCAATCGGATGTCGTTATCGATGGTATATGAACGTTAATCCAGAGTTGCCATATTTCAAATAGTGTCCCCTATTGAGGTAACGCAATTTTGAGTTCATACTCAAGATTAAGGTTATTTCTTCCATAGGAAATGTACAGGAGTTCAATTTCAATTGCCCATTCCGAACTTAAATGCAGTGCGTTAAATACTCATTAGTGAGTTTTACAATATAGAAGAAGTTCGACATCAATCAAATAATATTTGTTGGATATTGTTGAAATGCGTAGAATACCAAATTCTGTCAGACCAACTGTCGTCACGAAACCGCCTTATAGCCTCAACCAATCCAAGGAAAAAGTCTAAACACTTTAGATTTCTCCCATGGCCGTTATTAGAAACTGCTGATGTAAATCTAAGACTGTGTGGATTGAAAATTGTGACGTCATTATTTATCTAATCGTGACGATGAAAATCAAAAAGAGAAGATTGATGTTTTATCTACTATTTTATATTACAAAATGTTGTGAACTATTTTAGTGAGATAACAATTTTGCCTTCTTGACGAAAGGTGTCCTACTTCATTCCTGCGTATTGTATACATTTGCGGGGCCATATTCCATCAGGGTATTATGAGAGCCACCATTTTGTTTTGTGTCTGTTTCTCAATTGATATGAACATTTCAGAACGTTAAGATCAGAGCACACATGCATATTTTCCATGCGAATGGTCTATTCTCAAATGGAAATACCCCCTTGTTGAACCTGACAGTTGCTCGTCATAATTCAAGTTAAGACTGGTCAAATTAAAGTATTTCTTTCCGGAATGCAGTAAAGTCTCTTGGGATATAATTCAAAGTCCAACATACATAATACCTCATCAAAACGTACCATGGTGGTCCCTATATTGCCATCGTTCTTAGAAATCTCTGTAATATCTCTGGCCAATAGACAGAGCGATGCCGAGCCTCATGTCCCATCGAAATTGATAAACCGAGCTTTTATTAGCATTGATTTGTCTCGTGTAGAAAAAAGCCGTTTGCAATTATATTGTTTTCGACACTTCTGATGCTATTCTACCCTTTCTTACTGCTTCACACTTCACACATCTCTGTGTGCGCTTCCTGAATCGCTAACGGCGACGTGTTAAATACTGTCATCGCCGATAGAGGGCTCACTAATACTTTTTGTCGCGTGAGGAACACGCGTTACGAATAAGATCAGGCTTTGTGTCAACGCCGGGACATGCAGCTGAAGTTTAATTTGTTTCATCGTAATGGTGAGATCCCCATTTCATTGTAAATGTACAACTCTGAGTGCTGCTATTACCTAAATGACATTAATCGTGAACCAGATTCTGCCGGGTTGTTTGTGTGACGTACCGCATCTTTCAGCTTTCGGCATCTCACCATTTCAACTACTGGCTTAATGACGTGATTTTAAAAAAAACCTAGCGCATTATGACGACATACGTGATCAACGCTTATCTGTTCAGAATTGAAATGTTGATCAAACCGCCATTTTAATGTTTATGTATTGAGTTTCATTTTTATGGTACATTATCATGATATCGTATGTTAATGTCTGGTCGAAGGCAGAAATAATTAATAGAACTATTATGAAATGGTAATTTAAGAAGCGGTGTATACTTTTAGAAATACAACTGTTTGACCTAAATTGTGCATTTCCGGTGGCCATTAATAATGTGAATTTCATCTAGTTTCCCCATATCCCCTTTTATTTTGCTGTGCCATTTTAGAAAACAAATCTTGATAGCAAAGGAGCCTGGGAATATCCCAACCATTGCATGCGCCGTTACGTCATGTCATGCATATTCATATGTGTCATGCATATTCATAAGTCACCGGAACGCCATATTGCATTTTGATAACATCATTTTCACACCCAAAGTTCCCGTACAACCAGGAGCCTCTGCACGATCATGATAAAGATACCGTTGCACGATCATAATGATTTTATTGCATCTTGTTGCACGTTTCATCATAATTCATAGCAATTTTGGTCGACAGTTATATGTTCCAGTACATCCAATAATACCAATATTTTAGTACCGTATATTTCATTGTTAAACTATGCTTATATTTCTGTATACTTATAAAATGTACATACCTGTACACATGTATAGAATGCCGATTTACAATTGTTTTACTTTGGTAACATTTTAACATGCGTCTAAATGCAGATAATGAAGAAGATTCAGAAGGTAATTTGCTAATATTTGCGTAAATTTGCATAAATTTGCGTAAAACAACAATTTGGTAATACGGTATTGGTCACTAGCCTTATTTTGTCTGATGACAAGGTAAAACGCGGTCCAAACTTCCACTGAAAAATAAACAATAAAAAGAAAAGAGAAACGCCCTCATTACAAAGTAAGAATTGTGATGATGAAAGTCATTTTGTAATTTTAAGTCACTATGGATGATTGTACGCCCGCCAAACGATATCCCAGAAGTCGTTAGATAATTTTAAGTCACTATGGATGACTGAATGCCCGCCAAACGATATTCCGTTGGCTGATTTAAAGTCACCATGGATGATATACAGTCGATAATAATTGGCTGATGGAACCAAAACTATAAAATGAGCGGGAGCATTACAGTATTGTCATACTGCATGTGGCCTTATTGTACTGGCTATATAACGCTTTGATAGCATGCCTCATTGTTCGTCACAAAAGTATTTCATTGAGTTAATGGTGCATGCGTTCATTTTAAGGTTACATTAAAGGAATATTATGTATTCTTTTCCAGGGGGCACCCTCTATTCATGATTTTTTTTAGAAAGTAGATTTTCTTGCAGATTTACATTTCTGATCATAAATCATGAATATATTCTGAGTTACAAAGCGATACGATTACTACTTCAAAATCATGGTTTAAAGAGTGAACTGTCCTGCTAGCAGGATTTATTTTTCACTCTAAATTCACTCTAAAACCATGACTTTGAAGTAATTAGTAATCGTATCGCTCTGTAACTAAGAATATATTTATGATTTATGATCAGAAATACAAATCTGAAGAAAATCTACTTTCTAAAAACAATCATAAATAGAGGGCGCCCCCTGGAAAAGATCACATAATATATATGCCTTTAAGCTCTTTTGAAAATCATTTTAGTGCATTTCATAACAAAGATAGTATGAATCGGATTACCCGTTATGAAGTAGTGTATACCATTATTTTAGGGATGAAATATTGTTTCAATCCATGTGCATCCCAATCAAACGAATGCAAAGAAGTTAGTAATTTTATGCTAACAGTCCTACCCAGGCATGTTGATTACATTTTTCATATTTTTGCCAATACGCGCCTGTAAACCATAGCCTAAAAATTGTACACGATAGTATACAAAAACGATACGACAATTATTGTCTGAAAGTCATTAGTTTGATTTCATTTGTTACAATAATTTAAGTTATTTTTTATTTGTGTGTGTGCAGATGAGCACACGCACCCCACACAAATTATTATTATTTCGATATTTTGGCGTGTATTTGCTTTTGATTTAACATCGCAAGATTCTCCCGAACCTAATACAGGCGCCCAAACCCGGTAACCCCTATTTAATTAGATTCATATTCAGCTAGATCATAATGATCGGGTCACTTCCGATCCGATATGATTTCAATTTATTATATATTCATATACATCGCATGCTTTATACATATTCAGTTTTGTTTTTTTATTATTTTTTTTACAAGAAAAAATGCCACAAGTATTGCCCTTGGCTTGGTACTAGGAAACGATATCCATTCATATCAATATCCATATATATTTTTGCAACGAATTGCATGAATATTGTTAACACTTTCCACGCGACTATTAGTTTTGCCATTTCAAAAGAGATTTGTCAGAAACCTTCCCAACTTTTACGGTCTACCTCAAGAATGACTGAACCAATACTAGGCATGCTTGTATTTATTGACATTTTTGAAACAATTTGTGGCATTTTGAACCTGTCGTCTGCAGACGACTGCCGCGTGGGAAGTGTTAATCCAACCAGTGCTTTAATCCTAATGCTATACCGGGGTTTATATCATATACCCGCAGGTCAATCAACAGTGTTTACCAGCAACGGAGAGTGGGATATGATAGGTCTATCATCATGCAATAATGTAGAATTTTATCCGGATGATCCTGGTATCCCATACACGGATGTGACATTTTACATCAACTTTCAGCGGCGAGCTCATTTTTATGTATTTAACCTGATGATGCCTTCTAGTCTTATTAGTTTATTGGCATCGTTAGCCTTTTTACTTCCACCATCGTCCCAAGGCAAAGTCAACCTGGGTGTAACGTTTCTCCTCTCCATGACCGTCTTTCTAATGATCGTTGCTGAATCCATACCACCAACAAATACAGTTCCAGTAATAGGTAAGTGCAGACTCCACAACGCTCGAACTCTTGGCGCTCTCACACATGTGTAGTAGGTCCGCCACAACAAAATGACGCAGCCTGATTGGTCAATGGTGGTCAACGCTTGCGCTCAGCGTTGGAGCATTGAGTAGTCTGCTGAGCCATATTTTATCCAAATAAATGATTGCAAATTAATAACGTTGAAATGTAGTAAACATTTATAGCATTAACTATGATGATAAAGGGAAAAGTGTACTTTAGGTCCCAGAGTATGGACTGTACTAGTATCGTTCGATACTGGAACACCAAGTATCGTTCGATACTGGAACACCAAGTATCGTTCGATACTGGAACACCAAGTATCGTTCGATTACTGGTACAAAGTTAGTGTTCCAATGTCGGCCGATACTGGAATAGTAAAAAAGTACCAGTATCGACCGAGTGGCAGTTGTTATGTTCCAGTATTGAACGATACTGGTACACTTTTTCCTATCATAAAAACGGAAACAATGCCAGGTAAGATTTACAAAATATACAAGAGAACAACAAAGAATACATACAATGTTGCAGAACATGACTCCAAATGGTGACCTTTGACTGTTTGAAATAAGGGACGCAGGGGAATCGTATTCTTAGGTACCCGGTACTTTTCCCGCTTAAACTATTTGACTAATACAACAGTGTTGCAAACGAATGCATTGATTATAATTATATATATATCCCCAAATCAATTGTATTATACAATCATTCGAAAAAAACTAATTTAAACGAATAACAATTTATTTTATTATATAAAAACGCATTTCAAGCCATTTACTTAAATAAACCATTGACAATTGTAAGGTACATTCTTCAATCAACTTTTCCGGGGGTTTTTTTCTCCATATAAATTGAGCTGTCAAATAACTGTGTCAGAATGTTTCGAGACTTGTTTCATCCGTTTTAATATTTTGTTTGTATTTCACCTGGGAAAAGTAACGTCGCGCGACTCACGAGTACAAACAAAACTACGATGCCCTATTCATACCTCATGGGTAGAACGTGGGGACAAAGCACTTAAGGAGATCATAGACCTATACGATTAAACCTTTAGGTCAAATGACCCTATATAAACATACGCTATTATCGGTACCGATTTCAATCAAATGACCTTTTGATCTTATTTGGAAACTAGCCCATTCCTTCAGGATTCAAATTGATGTGCAAATAATAAAGTTGATCAAAGAGACTGTTTACCATAATTATTTACTATCCAACGATAAATGTCATTTGATACATACGTGGGTTCAAAGATAAGCGAGGTGGGAGTCCTTTTCATGATTCATTTAAATGGTAATTATCAGGGCGATTACTCTCGTGTAACGTAACTCGCCAAAAAAGTAACGTCGTCAGTAACAATACAAAATCATAAATTATTAAAAGAAATCACCAATTCCCTGGCACAGAGATTACACTGTTACATTATAGCCGTGTCGTTTATCGTCGTTTACTTTCAAACGTTAGATAAAGGAAACCGACACCCATGTTGACTTCAAGTAGGTAAGAAAAAGAAAAACCTCGATCAATTATACATTACACCACGTGATCAAAATACATTACACCACGTAAATGTTCTATTGGTCTAAATCCGTCGAAATTGATAGACTAATGTGATCGGATCTAGCCGGATACATGGTAGTCTCTATCGTCATTGAGAATGAAAGGGACATGATACCCCTTGCAATCGAGGCGACTTACTAACTGGAGTAATGAGAAAATTGGTACGAAATTTGATCACACAGCTACGTAATCAAAGTAATGATCCAAATAGGTTTTGACAAGAGTACGTGACACGTTTGAAAGTGAAACTTATAAAAAAACACGTACACGCATTTGTGAAACTTTATTAGGTATGTAAAATTATGATGAAATGTGAGCAATATAAGACAGGTGTTCACACCTGAATGATTCACGCTTATTTCCATCACTGTTAAGGGGCCATATCCAAACTCTCAAGTGATTTTATAGCGTTTTTATACCGATTTTACCCCGGTATTAAAACGGTATTTTTTTCTATTGTTAAAAGCATCGGAAAAAGATCGGTGATTAACTAGAGCACTGGTCAGCTTAATAACACAACCTTCCTCGCGCTTTCATCTTTCTGCTTCACTAATTGAGCCATCGAGAGTACTACAATAGTTCTATTGTTAACGCCAGATAAGTAGAGAGGGGGAGAGAGGCGGCTCTAGTTAATCACCGATCTTTTTCCGATGCTTTTAACAATAGAAAAAAATACCGTTTTAATACCGGGGTAAAATCGGTATAAAAACGCTATAAAATCACTTGAGAGTTTGGATATGGCCCCTAACCGGCTCCATCATTTGTGGCAATGTGTTACACATATCTCGGTTATACTGTACTACTACCAAAAAAGTTAGATGTTCAAAGACTGACAGGGAAATGATGTACATTCAAAAAGTACTTATTTCAAAATTATGTACATTCATAAATCTGTCGGACATCCAATACAATGAATGCACATCTGCTCCGACGTAAACAGGCGCTGTGGGATCAATATGTCATCTTGTTCATGTGATGTGGTTTTTGAAAGTGCATCATTGATTCATAAATCGTTTTCATTCATTGATGATTTGCGTTCATTGTGACTGGCATTGTACCTTAATGTACTTAGCAATGGTGTCGAATGTTTTTTTACATAATTACGTCATGCATATAAGTAACAATCTCTTCTTAAATGTTGGCAAATTATTTATAATAGCTTGCTATTCATTACAGACGTCAATCGTGAATGAAATATATAAAGCGGGAAATACAGACATCAGCACTTGGCTGTTTTAGTTAAAATCTATACACACCATATGGAGGACATTACCTTAATCTTCCCCAAAAGGAGTGTGAACTTCAAATGGGGTTACCTTCTTGGGTACTTTAACACTTACCGTGCGGCTATTAGTTTTACCATATACAAAACAGATATTTCAGAAACCTTTCCCAACTTTCAAAGTATTATCTCTAGTATTACTGAACCAATAGTAGGCATGTTTGTGCTTATTTTCGCATTTCTCACGGTGAAGAAATTCAATAGTTTTAACATTTTTGAACTGGCGTCTGCAGAAGCCAGATGCGCGGAAAGTGTTAATCTCAAATCTACACTCCCTGTGTCAAAGATTAAGGTAATGTCCTCCATGCGGGGGGTGAATGAATTCCAATGGAATAGCCCATTAATGAACTCATACAGTCATCAAAAAATGTAACTATACAGGTAATGAATGGGCTTTTAACTCTAAATATATATACTACCTAGACATATTAAATTATAAAGTTGTTGGGAAATTTATCTTCTTTCATATGAGATATTGCACGCTAGGATTGGGTGTTTTGGAGGGAGTGACATTCCAGAATGTAAGGTAAAATCCGATTTTCATTTTCACATTTATATTTTCTACACGCGGACCCAGCTACGAGTACATGTATCGATTACCGGTAGTGCACTTGGGGATGCATGCGCAGGTTGGATAGTCGGCCGTATTGTTCCGATGGATCAATACGCCACACACACGCTACTTGTAATACTCTCCCCCGTGTTGAAAAGTAAAATGTGAAAATGAAAGTGTGACTTTACCTTACGTTTTGGATTGTCACTTCTTTTAATATTCAACCCATCCTAGCGTGCAATATCTCATATTAAAGACGATAAATTTCTCAACAACTTTATTATTTAATATTTTTAGATAGGATATATATTTCTAGAGTTAAAAGCGCATTTATTACCTGTATAGTTACTTTTTTGATGACTGTATACCGGGTTAGAACAAAACACGTAAACGATGCTACCGATGGGCTGCATACACGATTTAAGAGTTACCAATTATTCGCCACAAACATTTCACTTGATGATACGGTTCACGTTCAAAACCAGAGTAAATTAAACTAAAATCAATGTAGTTGGCCGTTACGTTGCTGTATTCATAAAAGCAAATTTAAAAAAAATAGCTAAAATGGGTGTACATAATTTGATACCGCTATCGATATCTACATTGCCAAATTACATTTCTTCACATTTATAATTATGATGAAGTGATTTTAACATGTGTTATCAAAGTGTGCACAGAGCTAAGTTTAAAGGGGGAAAATTAGAAACAATTGAGGAACGTATTATTTTAAATTTAAATTAATAATTAATAATAAAATAATAAATTTAAATTTAAAATACACCATAGAAATGGTCAGCGTTCTCACGATAAACCCACGCTATGAATAGTGTGTATCTCATCTAGATAATGTTTTACATTAACTTTGAAAAAAGAATTCCATGGGTCTATTTAAATACTAAAATGCATAGTTACTGAATGGGAGCCCATGTTTTCACATAAAATAAGAACATGGACTTTATGTGACTTTAATGTTGCTTATAAATTGACTCAACGGCACGTCAAAGTTACCAAAGCCATAACTAATGGCTTGACGCACGTTATATAACACTAACATCTCCGCGTATTACGAAACATAGAGGCACGTTAAAGCTAGAGTTTGGTCCGCGTTTAACTCTCGTAAATTGACACGACGTTATCACCGTAAGCATTTAGCATTCTTCTGGATGGGTTCCCTATTAAATGTCAAACGGAATATAGAGACAAACACTTAAACCCGATTGAACCTGGCAAAATAAGACGAGTTCATCATACATTATCTGGATTAGCTGAGAGCCATTGGAATTGAACAACAAAAGAGACGCCATTAGCGACACATACAATACATCTCAGCCTTACGGATGTGTGTCAATAGGTTGCGGTTGATATACATAATACGTAAAACACAACTACATCTATACCACAATATACAAATAATATCCGACATTTGATGAAGTAGATCGCCAGGATATTCACGACTTTCTCGGTGACTATTTATTGGTATTTGGGCTGTTAACTGATGAAATGTTTAACATTGTTAATTCGTAATGTTACACCTTAATTATGTGTTGAAACGCGTTTCTATTTTGAGAATGTTTTAGTTTTGTTTCGTGATTAAGATTTTAAATATGAATGCCAAAGGAGGAACCAAATGTAAGGGCTAAACCCTCTGCGGAAAGCATTGATACAGTTTAAAGGCATATTATGTGATCTTTTCCATGGGACGCTCTCAATCCTCGAAAAAAATTGGGTGCAGATTTTCTTGCATATTTACTTTTTTGATCATAAATCATAAATGTATTCGAAGTTACAGAGCGATACGATTTCTAATTAGCTCAAAATCATGGTTTTAGAGTGAATTTAGAGTAAAATGTAAAATTTGAAAAAAAGATTGTACCCAAGCGGTACAGTCTATTTTCAAACCATGATTTTGAAGTAATTAGCCTATTAGGAATCGTATCGATCTGTAACTTGGAAGGTCTTTATGATTTATGATCACAAATGCAAATCTGCAAGAAAACCTGCTTTCATAGTAAAAATCAATGATAGAGGGCGTTACTTGGAAAGATTAACTAATATGCCTTTAAAGACTCTTACTTGTGCTGAAGTGGAAAAAGTGTACATTCTATAATGGACAAATTACATGTTTATAACTTGCAATGTGGTAGTTGGTCAAATTTAGAAAACAAGTGTTGATTCTCTACGTTCTCAAATGTCGGTTTAGTTTTCAAACGCCAGCATTTCTAATTTGCCTTAAGCATTTCGTCTACTCCCTGGATTACCAGGCTTTCCATGCCATCTGATGAGTTAAGTCAAAACTTAATATTTATCCTCATGTTTTACAGAAATCAAACCTCGACAGTAGCTAACAGTGTCATGCCATGCTGGGAAGTAAATGCCAATTTGCGAATGCAATCCCATGCTTACGCCCTTGTATCGAGGGGCTGTTTGTCACCGACACAAACACTACAAACCTAAATTGCACATCTTGCTCAAAAGATAACGGCGTATAGTGCCTGCTATAATCATTTCGACGTAGTCACGTTTAAAAGGAAAGACCACAATTTTAGAGAGGTTTTACCGTTTACATCTGATCATCTTATTGATCAAATAATTGATATCCCGTTTTATCTTTTTAATAAATTTTGAATGTTGATACCTTCATAAAATAAATAATGTCTCATTCATCAATATAATATGTCAAACGATGTATAGTCCTTTCGGATTGAAAAATGTCGTTCTAAAACCGTAATTCCCTAAAGTGTGTACTACTCCCGAAATGAAATCGACGGCGCCGTTGGTACAGTGAGATTTGAAGAAAACAAATTGCGTTATGTTACACACAAAACTCCTTGAATTAAAGTACACTTTGAAAACTGTAATGAAACTGCCTTGTACTTTGTTGAGCAAGTATAACCTGTGACCTGACTTATAGGTCAGGTCACGTTAATGAATAATTATTTACATATTAGACTCCCTCAGGAGTCGTTTTGTTTACATAACTACAGTTCGTCCAACTACCAAAAACAAAGTTATTCCTCTTCCCGTGCTTGATGTGGTAACTTCTTACATATCTTGCTCTTCTGTAAAGTTCAGTACCTCACGGAAGATAAGAACGGTAAAAAAGGAAAGCAAAGAAAAAAATGTCTGTTAACCGGTATGATTTATGATTTATCGGTTTAATTTATACTTGTTAAGACTTGTTGAGGTATAATGGCCGTGAGCGATTTAATTCCGAGTGAGAAAATCATCTAATATGGCTGCACTGTTTACCCACTACAAGGTGGCGGGGATATCTACGGGGATAGCAACCTGCCACAGTGCTATTACGCTTAGTAATGAAGGGGATATTGGCCCATAATCAAATACGATTTACTGCCATTTTCATCAGGAAAAAGTCAATGCCCCTTGAGACTTCCTGTTCGATATTAGTTATTAGTTTTGTCTTTAACGTTCTCTATTAACCGTGTTTGTACTGTGTCTAAATCAGCCCGCACAAGATCGTCATTTACTTATTTTGCTTGCCTCCAACAGTTATTTCAAAAACCTCATCATTGTATTATACTCAGAGAAACAAACCCAAATTGAATGTTTTTACGCTGTACATTAGCCCACTTTGTACATTATTATTTGGAGAGAAAAATACGGATCATCTTTCCTGGAAGAGTTCTTACTATTCTATTTTTGTATATAAAGAGCAAATGTGAACAATAGCCAACAGACATTTACAAGGTTAATGAACGAACTGAGTGATTAGAAATCAAACTGGTAACTCTCAACAAAGAGCTCTGAGGTGCCAATTAATTGATTCACTGCAACTCCAAAATCATGCATAGCAAAAGAAAATCAAATGGGCAGGGGTTAAAAATTCCAATAAAAGTGACAATAACTATAAGATAAAAGCCCAAATAGATAGAGATTTAAAAGAACGATAATCGTCAATTCCAATTCATAATAGTCTTTAGTTTGATTGAAGTAGGATTATCCGTTATACGTACCTTAGTTTAAATTGTATAGCCCAAATGTATATTTAATTTAAAAAAAAGACAAAGACGAAACTAGCATAAACATGGGTAACTTATCGGATTATCAAAGGTCGAAGGTCACAATAATAATAATAATAATAATAATAATAATAATAATAATAATAATAATAATAATAATAATAATAATGATAATTATAATAATAATACCGTGTTTATATAGCGCCTTCCAAATAACACAAAGCGCTTCACATGAAAAATATCACAAAATACCAAAAATACATGATAAGAATGCAGACTAACACCATTAAAAAAAATAATAATAATAAACGAGAAACTACCTACAATTTAAAAAGCACATGACATTGTGCGAGAAAGCAGTTACCAGCACTGCATTTGTGGTACAACTCCTATCATCCAATGTCATCTCCTTGTCAATGGTGAATACTGTAGACCGGCTATGTTCATTTTAAATGATTATTTCCCCGTGTTTGAGGTCCGTATTGACAAAATCATGAAACAGGTCACGAAACATTTGTACAAATCAGAACGGGCAAAATGTGTGTATAACTCATAATTATAGAAGCAAGTTGTTGAAATTTGTTTTAAATTCAAGAGGGAAAGAATCTTCATTAAAATGAGTTCCACTGATATGACCAACGACCATTTTACATTAGTTCTAACCCGATATTAACATGTTTTGTGAACACGGTCTTTTTTCTAAAGGTAATGAACACATAACACTTCTGTTGTTATTATTGATGCATATTCAGAGGTATAGACCTTCCGGAATATTATCGCTACTCTGAGTTTCATGGACAATCCCATACGGTCATTTTGTCCAATCGTCAGGCCATGAAACTCAGAGTAGCGATAATATTCCGGAAGGTCTATACCTCTGAATTTTTATACGCTCTCCCGTTTACGGTATTGAGCACTTTGTTCAATGGCTAGTCTAACCAGAAACGGTTGTCAATACATATTATACTGTACATTATATACATAATATATTGATGCCAATCTTATATCTATATATTATATATATATTTATATCTAATGTTCTTTCTTTTGATTCTATTTCTAGGACAATACTTTGCCTCCGCCATGTGCATGGTATCTTTCTCCTTAATTCTAAACGTCGTTGTGGTGACCGTCTACAGTAAATCAACTTGCGGTGAGCCGGTTCCACTCTGGCTCCGAACTCTTATCATCCATATCCTTGCGCCGTTGGTTCGTGTCAAGACACATGATCTCGTCAACAAAGGATCTTCGAAGAAAAGACACAAAAGCAAGAGTAGATCCGGTGGTTTTTTCCGTGCGTCTCGTGAGATGGAATTCGAGAGAGTTCCCAACGATGTGCGGTCAACCGGTTTGACCTTTGAGACGACGGATGTCGATGCGAACGAGAAGAATATCATGGACTACACACCGAATAATAGCATGGACAGACTGGAAGCCATCGCGTTGGAGCTAAGAAGAGTAAATGAAATACTAGCCAATATCGGACAAGGCAGTGGAGGCCCTCCAAAATCACCCGAGGAGAAGAAAATTGAACGATCTTGGGTAACAACGGCCCGCGTTCTTGATAGAGTGTTCCTGGTATTTTATCTAATTGGCTATTTGATGTCAATAGCTTTAGTGGTTTTCAGTGTTCTCGAAATGGATCCACCTAGCGATCCAAATTTACTTTGCCATGATGGTAGTCAAGAAATCGAGTAATAGACGATAACAAGGCTTGAATTGGAACATGTTTGCTGGCACATTACAATGTGCAAAGCGCATAACCAGAGTTGTTTCATCACCCTGCTAAAACTTCTTACGAAAAAAAGAAAGCAAGAAAGAAATGAAAGTGTACAAACTGCGTAGAAGCGAGTTCATCAGGTCGCCATAGTAATACATTTATAAAACAATCGCTGAAATGACGATGATTACTAGTATTAAACGCGATTTTATACACAACGATAAAACACCTTAATAATTTCACGGATCTTAAAAAACATGTGGGTTCTTAATCATATGATTTGTTTTAAATATCACTAGTATTACCTATATGCTATAATACCGGAGTGGTAAACAAATCAATTCCAACCTCCTACAACCACCAAGCGTTGCCGGCTTACTTACACTATCATTCACCTCTAAGATAAAGCATCGACATCAAGAAAAAACACTTTGATATTGAAACCGTTATCCCGTGTATTATTGGCCGTGTATTTATTGGCTATGCAAACGTCATGTCTAATCATTAACAATTATATCTTAAAAGCACAGCTTATACCCTACGGTTACGCTGCAATTTCCTTTTCGAGAAAAAATAGAATGAAACAGTTGATTTGAGACCTGCTGAGAAACGAAAACACAAGACGTTCTCCTCACCGCCTAGTCGCTATTCATCGTGAGGTCTCATTTGGAGTACAGGTGACGCGACGCCTTCTAAAAGCTTTGGTTATAATCATCTTGAGGAATGAGAGAGGCAACAAGAGATAGAAACACGGGCATGCAGATAAGATATTTATACCTCTAAGCCATCGCATTCAGTGCCGCGTATGTACCGTTAGACGGATGATAAGAATTACATCGGAACACTACTAACATGACTAACATTACTGATCCATATGGGGTTTTTGCGTAGTTCTTCCGTATGAGATATGTTATAACTAAAAATGACGAATGCGTGTACAGTGTATTGTAGTAGATTCACAGACATTGGCCGGTTTACCATTTAGTTTAGGTAATATCTTCCGATTGAGGCAGTGATTTGGCGCTATTTGCTAGGGTAGATTTTAAGTTCATGCATAGACACATGGTATTTGGAGATATGTTGCTTTAACGCTTTGAAATCCAATATATTGCAGCGAAGTCAACAGCATTTAGGTCCAAATCAATAACCGATCGGCCAATAGTTATGAATCTACTAAAAGAAATAGTGTTTCAAACTTATTCCGCTAATTTCAGTGAGATATCTCTTTTTGTTCCGCTGTGGCAAGACATGATCGAAAATAAATGAAAAACGTATTTTCATATTTTGGCTCACATAATTCATCTTTATACAGCTATTCTCTCTAGCACTACCAGCATTTCAAACAATGAACCCTACACCTCATAAGTTATATTCCAAACTCCCGTCAAACAAAGGATGGTTAAAAGCACCCTATTCAATCAAAGCTTTGTTTTCTACGCACACAGCAATCGATTGTAATCATAAGCTAATTAATAAGAAGAGGGTGCAATAATAATGCAAATAACATTTCAGAAATAATTTAATGTTTAAAAGGTTAGTTTAAAATTGGAATCTACTATCGTTACAAAAAATCTCTATTTCCATCAGAAATGTCCGATTTTCAAAATCTAAAGTTCCTAACAAAGCTGGGCGTTTGGGCAAGATATATGAAAATGATTTGGACAATATCAATAAATTTAATACCGAAAAAAATCGTATTACCTCGGTATAAATCATTCTGAGACACCCTGTACATTGTTGAATCAGAGTACTCGATTATGTATAATAATTGCGGTAATTTACGCAATCATTTGAAATTGTAGGACAGGCAGCACTGCAAAAAACTAGTACTTACACATATGAGTGACTTGTACGTAAGACTTACACATATAAGTGACTTGTACGTAAGACTTACACATATAAGTGACTTGTACGTAAGACTTATACGTATAAGTGACTTGTACGTAAGACTCATACGTATAAATGACTTGTACGTGCGGCTTATACGTATAAATGACTTGTACGTGCGGCTTATACGCATACGTGACTTGTACGTAAGACTTATACGTAAGTGACTTGTACGTAAGACTTATACGTAAGTGACTTGTACGTAAGGCTAATACGAATAAGTGACTTGTACGTTAGTCTTATACGTATAAGTGACTTGTACGTAAGACTCATACGTATAAGTGACTTGTACGTAAGACTCATACGTGTAAGTGACTTGTACGTAAGCGCCAAGGTAATATTTTGCATGTCCTTGCGTCCAAGCATACCTTAAAAATGGAACGTTAACGAGTGCAAATAATTCAATAGTAAATATGTGCATATTGTGCTTGTACGCATGGTCATGCCAGTATATCACTTCTGCGATTATCGCGTAAGTCTTACGTATAAGTCACTTATACGGATGAGCCGTATGTACTCGTTTTGCAGTGAGTCTTGATAGGAACGCTAAAGATCGCTAATAAGTGAGCTATAAATACGACAATATTGTTACCCGTTATTTTCATTTATATTTCTTGCTTATTTATTTTTCTCAGCTTCACAATATTACGAGATAATAATTATTTTTAAAACTGAAAAGGGACTACGATCTGATGACGTCACGTCATTGTATGAAGGTAGATTATCAAAGCATGTATCCATGAAGCAAGGTAGTATCAGTTATCGCTTACACAAGGAAAACGGTGCACCTTGAACGCGGTCCATTTTCCGAAGGGTTGGAGTCAAATATTTGTAGCGTGCGTGACCAAAGATTTCCAAAACGACCCCGCCCCCATTTTAACTCCCTAAACGCGTAAGATCGCGACAGGATTATGTAAAAATTACCTTTTTTAAACCGGACGATTTACGCACATATAGGAGCGTTTACGCACATGTAAACGTCTTGAAATCTCGTGCGTGTGTATTTAAGGAATTTGAAATCAATCATAATTTAAGGAAGCGAGATATAGACTTTAGAAAAATGGTTTTATATCCAGAGAAACTGTTTTAAACGCTTTTCAGACGAACTCCGCTGTTGACGTTTTAGCAAGGTTATAATTTAAAGTTGGGGTAAAGCATCCTTTCTTTAACATGTAGATAATTTCCATGATATAGTAATATTGTAAAGTAACCAAACGTTTCTTTTTTTAAGAAGATATGTTAACACTATGTAGGTATTAAAACATATATTTAGTCCTGTTCATATTCCTTTTGCAGCTAGCATCATCACCACCACCCCAATATTAACAACTATGTTATTTCTGCAAGCGCAGTAGAAGTGATATTTCTATTTTTTTGAAGAAAAACAAAACAAAATAATACTTGTATAATATGATGTTTACACATGTACTGTACAGATACTTACTTTAGTGTGGAAACTAAATAGTTGACAGGTTTTGCTATTGTGACGTATGTAAACTGTGAGCCAGCTGTAGTACGATCGTGCGAGTAAAAATGTATCTCTGAAAATACAAAACTTTATATAACTTGTTGTATATATCCTTTTATACATTATCCAAAATGACCTATATATATATACCAATACTTAGTAATTATGAGGGTGTATGGAGACCATTTCTTTTAGGAAATACTCATTGTCAAATATTGCATATAAAATATAATAGAAAAAAAAGTATATGAAAAAAAGTATATTGTAGGAATTATGACCTCACCGGAGTATTAATGAATAACACTAGATGTTACAGCACTGTAATGTATACCGATATTTATAAACGCCTGTACATGATAGCATTGGATGAGATTCCCGTTAACAATGTTAATACTTTCCACGCGGCAATTAGTTTTACCCTATTATACAAAACAACTTTTTCAGAAACCTTTCCCAACTTTCAAAGTCTTTATCAATGAGTACTAAACCACTCCTAGGGATGTTTGTACTTATTGTAGTGCATTTCTCATGGTGATTCCAAATATGGTGATGAAATTCAATACTTTTGACATTTTTGAAACATTTTGTGCAATTTTGGAAGTGTCGTCTGCACACGACTGCCGTGTGGAAAGTGTTATCACTTATTATAGATGAATTAACATATGACGTCTGAGGATTGGTATATTAGATGGCAAGCGAAGCAAATGCTACCACAGTGGAGATGAAAAGAATTGCCCGATAATATGTAAGCGAAGGTCTATGGAGATACAAACTTTGTTCGCATATCATCAGTCGCGCTGTTCACATGATTTTGACGCTGCTTCAGTCTCACTAAAACTGTGAATATAATCTAGTGACGTCATGATACAATTCATCTACTCCCATCGGTTTACCAAGAAGGCAACAGGTGTTAGTATGTAAACCACTGTGGTCAATGCCATTTTGATCAATACATTGCTTCTAAAAGATTAGCTTTTGAATAATGTAATTAACACTTTTCACGCGGCTATTAGTTTTCAAATACCTTTCTCAATGTTTGTGTACTCATTTCAATACATTTTTCATTGTGATTCTAAATATGATGATGAAATTTAATAATTTAGACATTTTTGAAACATTTTGTGATATTTTGGAACTGTCGTCTTCATGCAGAAGATTGCCGCGCGGAAAGCGTTAAAGCAAACTTCCGTCCAACCAAAACTATGTCTGTAACTTACCTGACAGGAAAGGTTGCAATCACATCAACGGTTCATTACATTCTAGAAATGTAGAACTTCTTATGTGTACGTGTTAGAGAATAAACGAAAATTGTTGGCATTTTTTCAACACAAAAAAAAAATCATTACAAATGTGAAACTATATAATTTATATGATATAGTAGTGTCTATAGCAGTATTAGGAATACAATAGTAGGAGCTGTATAATGGGATTGCTATCCTTTCCATGGCTTCTTTTGGTTGGACGAAACTCATTTATTCCGCCTATGATCAGAACATTACACCATCTTTATTAATGTCAATATCGATATATATATATATGTATATCACGTGCTAACAAAATTAGTCTAAGTGCCGATCTATCTAAGAGCCGACATAACGTAACACCACGCCTTTCCATAATATATGGGTATGATTTCAATTATTTTTGGGCTGTTATTATTTGTATCAGAATTCAAATGTTAAACCAAATCATTAGTATTGCAAGGCATGCAAGACATGTCTGATATTCGGTTTACATACTGGCGTGTAAAGCGTAACGTGTTATGACTGCACTCTATATGGAGCTGATATTATCAAACGAATGCTCCCTCATTAAGGAGTTGAAACACTCCATGTCGTCATGACGTCACACAATGTGATACATTTAAAAGCGAACCGACTCGACGCTCTATGGTTGTATTAGCGCTTTCAGTATGAGGTTTTGTATACTAATATACCTTGGTAAGCCGACGGATACATACACAGTTTGTCTTTAATAAGCAATAACGTAGTATTATAGTAGTTTATTGTAGATGGTATATCGTATCAAGAGGAAGATACAGACATTATTATGTTGACAGTAGTCCAATGACCATGAACACTTTTAAATGTTTTGTTTAAAGGATTGTTTGCAGCTGCGCATTGGTTGGTGCTACACTCAGTGATACTATGATTTGATTGTACAGTCCGTAGTGGTTTAGATAACTGTGATAGAGAGATAGGGGTGTAGCTTTTAACTTCAACAATCGTTGTTCTTAAACTATTGCTGGTTCGAGGAATATCTGCCGATGGGGGCGACATAACAAGTTAAGAAACGGCAGATAGATGACTGTGATAATGCTTATAAAATCATCACTCAATACTATTGTCACGTTGATCTATAATTTGATTGGTATTCTATTTATATGCAAATATAAAGGATCCATTCTTTGGTTTCTTAAACCTTAACTATTTATGAAGAACAAAAACGCTTTCAGAATACATTGCATTATATAGTATGTGTACCCTTACCATTTGTTTTACTTGTATTGTCAATCTTAGAGAAGGTATATCTATAGCTAATGAAATCAGACTAGTGGCGAATAGCGAGACATATCAGTCCTGGCTGGTTATACCACTGAATATCAGCATTCACCTCGCCGCTACATCGTTAATATGTTAACACTTTCCACGCGGCTATTAGTTACCATGATTTTTCAAAAACCTTTCCTAACTTTCAAAGTCTATCTCAAGAATTACCGAACCAATACTAAGCATGTTTGCACTTATTTCAATGCATTTCTCATGGTGATTCCAAATAATTTATGGTAATTAAAATCAATAATTGTTGGTAATTAAAATCAATAATTTTGTCTTTTTTGAAACATTTTGTGAAATTTTGAAATGTCGTCTGCAGCTGCCTGCCGCGTGGAAAGTGATACGAAGGGTTCCTTTGCTAACACAGATACATACCATCTTGAAATTGAATTGGGCTATTCCTGATAATATGTGCACACCCCCTATAGAGGAGTAATTTATCATTTCTGAAAATTACCGGATTTCCGAGAGCAAATTTTAAAAGAATCTGGATTTCCGGTCCAAATTAAATCTGGATTTCCGAACCCCTCTTTAGGGAGAGTTTATGCCGAATAGAAATTGTCTGGATTTCCGGCTGATCATTCAAACCGAAAAAACTTAAAAGATTGGATTCTGAACCTCTCTATAGGGAGAGGTTATGCAGAATAGAAATTGTCTAGATTTCCGGTGATAATTCAAACCAAAAAAACCATAAAAGTCTGGATTTCCGAACCCCTCTATAGGGAGAGTTTATGTAGGATAGATATTGCCTGGATTTCCAGTGATCTTTGGAACAGAAAAGGTCTGGATTTTCGATGATCATTCCAACCTTAAACGAGCGGAAATCCGAACCCCCCTATACGGGGTTTGCACGTTTTATCTGGAATTGCCTATTGAGCATGTTATGTTGCTATGTACTTGCCAATGTCCAAACAGTGTTCGGCAAATTCGACAATCGAGGTTTCACAGCAAAAACAGGCATAATATAATTTGAAAGTAGCATGCCATGTTTAGCTCAAGCATGACAGATACAGTTATCTAATTCAGCAAATGAATACATCATTTACTTAAATATATATAATATATTATGTTAGTAATTACAAATATTTAACTTTTCTCGAGGGAAGGTGTTCATAATTTGAGCGGTTAAATCGCTTGAGGTGCCATCACGACGGAGACATACTTGTGACCGATATTTATCAAACCAATGATATTTACTGATAATCTGTCAGTCACACAAAGAATCAAATCAAATAAATAAGTACACTTATATTTTCTATACCTATGGGATAGTAAGAACTCTCGCTAACTTAATTAGTCTAGCATCCATATGAATTGCATTTATTTAATACCAATCCTCACAGGACATGGCAGAAGAAGCGCGTCAACTAGCCGTCATGCTTTTTTCCGATGCAAGATCAATCATATTAAAACTCGCACGTATTAAAGCAATCACAAGGTGACCGCAGACGAGCCGTGTTGTATTGCTAACAGTTCCCGCCAAAAAGCACCCTTTTCCTTTACATCGTTTTACTGTTCAAAAGCTGTTTCCATATTATATACCAATCAGTCAACTTGTGTATTAAAATACACATTTCAATGCATTATGTGCCAAATTATGTTATCCTCTTCAGCATTCTTTGTCGATCTATTTTTTTTGTTTTTCATTTTTAATGTGATAGAACTTATAAACCTATGTTATTTTTTCAAGCTACTTATCCTTAACAAATTCATATCGTCACATTTAAAACATATTAATGATCATGATTATAGTATTAAATGCAGGGCTGGTGAAAAATATGTAACACTTTCCATACAGAAACAGATGTTTCAGAAACATTTCCCAAACATGTCAAAGTCTATCTCAAAAATTACTCAACCAATACTAGGCATGTTTATACTTATGTTAATGCATTTCTCATGGTGATTCCAAATATGGGATGCAATTCAATATTTTTTCAAATATTTGGTGAACTTTTGGAACTGTCGTCTGCTGACGCCTGCCCCGTATGAAAAACTCACTAAATATAACTCGGTGCTTAAAGCGAAGCAACTCAGAAGAAGGTATAACTATCACTAAAACACATGAAGTGAAATTTAAATGGTGATTGGTACGTGAACTTACTAGATTGGAGAAGATTTAATACACAAAAATAAGATTGCTCAGTTCACAATTACAAGCAGTATAAAAGAGGCCGATATCTTTGACGTAGAGGGCAGTGTAGAATCCGAATATCTGCATCGCGTAGAGCGAGGGACGTGGGTCGCTGCTGGCCCCTCCATAAGTTTAGGATATGTTCGGTTGTTCCTCCACAAATATATTGATGATTGAATTCATCAATATTGTTATGCGCGTACAGGATTGATAACTCTACGTCCATTTGGGATATAAAGTTCTTAAATTTCATATGGACACACTCGTGCATCATCATTTTATTTATTTTAATATTCTCATAATAAGTTTTTTAAACAGTTGTTTGCTGGTAAAGTTTATATTTATATATATAGAAGCATCCTGATATGTTTTACCTAGGAAACTTTTTAAAGCTCACTAATGCATGGAATTAACAACTCTTTCAAAGTCGTGCATCGTGACTTAAAGTGTATGAATATCATTGAACTTACATTAGTTATATACGATGATATTACTACAAAAAAGTTTTTTTTCTTCTTAAGATAATCAAGATTATCGTAACAAGTATGTAAATTACATTTCAAAAGTTGTGTTTCAATTGTATTGATTTTATTTTACAAGAAACTTGTATAATATATAAATATGAAATAAATAATCAATCATGGTATATGCAATAATTATCTCTAAGCAGGTACAATCACCTATGAGTGATGAATTTTCAATACTATATATCAGATTAATATATATTCAGGATTATCGCCCATGCTCAAAGTAAATAAATGTAATTCAATTCCTTTCAAATATGTAATACCCAAAACGTTATTCGAACCATGCGTGCGTGGATAGGGTTCAATACTTCAGATGGAAAACACCACACAAGTAATACGGCCTTTATTTCTCTACCGATATCCAATTGCTGGGTTTGTTGCACGTATCTATTGTTTAGTACAATAAAGCCCTTTGTAATGGCTGTCATTTGTGAGATTCCGTTTCCACAAAGGTACATCTTAAAAGCAACCGTTACATATAACACGTGGCAGCTATTGTAGATATTGCCTTTTGTCATCAATATGGTGTGATAAAATGTCGTATCTGCAAAACCTGTCATGTGTTAATAATTTTAGTTGGTCTGCTATAGATTACCACGCATTATAACATCTGGCAGATATTGCAGATAGATCCTTGTTGCGCTAAACCCTCTTTATGTAATTGTCTTCCTAATGATGTATGAGAGCAAAGTTTCTGTAAGTGACGGTGTATGTGTAATGTATGAATGATAGAGAAGGTCGTATGTGGGGGTATATACACGAGGTGATGAACAAAGTATTTACCGAGCAGCTTAGTTACTGTATTATAGAGTGTGCATATGCAATATTCATTTTGACGGTATGTTACAAGTGTTGTTAGAATATGTCTTAGTGAAATAAAAGCACCTGCTAATAGCAATTATGTGCTAATAATAGAGAAGTAATAGCAATAATGTGCTAATAATAATAGTGATGCGTCATAGAGAACTACAGTTATTAAAGGACAACAGGGTGTCTCAAGAAAATGTCACGCTAATGCTATTATAGTGATCACAACTTTAAATGGCACCCATTTTGCTACATCGTGATGAAAACTGCATGAAGTACCGCAAGTAAGAATGTATCGACAATTTCTATAATCTATATAAAGTTGTGTATTCTGAATAGAAAGTTAAGAAATGTTCTTGAGACGCACTGTAGTATTGAACAATTACGTTGTTTTGACACCAACATATAAATAGCTGGTTTGTTCTGATAGTATTGACGACAATAAATGTCACTAAAAATACACATTTTAAGATAATCAGAGTATGAATAAAACAGACCCTATACCTACCAGGGTAGTAAGCGGAGGCAAATGTTTAACATTTATTTTTATAGTAGTATTATCGGTTATCACAATCAAAGCTTTTCCCCCTATTTTTGAAAGGCAGCTGAAATAAGCTGCAGGAAATAGTTTATAAAATGCGCCTTTTGTCAAGTGCTTTTTATTAAACCTTATAAACATTGCACGAATATCACAGTCGGAATAGGTGTAGTAGGCCTATGCCAAACACAATGTATTCACAAAATGGCTAGAAAGGAATGATGTTCTATAAATTCGAAGAAGCTTCCCAACTACGAAGGTCATTCATGAAGTTTGACCTCCTTCATCAGTCGTAAGAGAAGTCTGCAAAAATCATATTCCATTTGAGGTATTCAAAGCTCTATCAGGAAAAGGGACTGAACGGAGGATTTCTAATTCTACGAAAGATATCGTAAACTACCATTAACTAAATCAAGACAAATAATTGTCGAGAACTTCAAATCATTCCCTCGCGTACTATGCGACATCTGCGTGACAGTGTGTCGCAAAACCGCGTTAACTCTTTGGATGAACGTGAGAACTCAGATCATGAAGTTGTTCGTTTTGACTATACATGTGCGAATGACTGTGTGAGACATCATTGCACGATTTTTAAACATTTCTCTGTTACAAAGCAACACAAGTTCAAATCAATTCACGACTTGTTGATGTTTAGATACATTTCATTGTGCTTAGATGCAAAACATGTTGCCAACCAGAGTAATGGGCGAACCTCATAATGTATATCTCGGCGTAATCGTCCATTTCCGTCACACCAAATCTCTGTTTCGACAGCCTCAGACAAATAAAACCAGCATCAAATTAATTTTACTGAGGAGGATGTGTAGCTATTCAGAGCTATGGTAATTGACAATTTGAAAATTGCTAAATTATGTTAGAGCGAAGTTATGGGGGGGGGGGGGGACTTATTAAATTATTTCGTACGTAAGACTTTTACCAAATGACGATATGTCCATGATCAAGTTTATTATCAACACTCTATGACAAGGATCACTAAAGTTCCAAAAATTGATCTTTTCATCTGTTATATCCCGTGTCCCATGTAAAAGAAATATTTTTCAATGAAGGACCGTAGCTTAATATTCTAAATTATAGCATTTTTCTTTCGAATTTTTAATGATGTTTGGAAAACGAAAATTAAGCAACGTCATATCTTATTTTAGAAAGGGACATTTACCAGGACATTTCTGATAATTTTTGGAAGTGAGCGTTTCATTTTGTCCCGGGGTTTCCAAACAGCTAATATAAACCAAAGTATAGCGGGCTTTCAATTTAAAATGCGGCGCTAAATGTCAATCCTATTTCAAGCTATAGGCTGTCTTTCAATTTAAATAAATCAAAATGCAATGATCAGTTAAATAGAATTGACTTAACTATGTCAGATGGAGGTGAACAGTACTGCAAGTTCCAGAATCGCAGTATAGTGTTAACACTTTCCACGCGGCTATTAGTTTTACCATATTATCATGATTATACAAAACAGATTTTTCATAAACCTTTCCCCACGTTAAAAGCCTATCTCGATAATTACTGAACTTATTTTAATGCATTTTTCATGGTGATTCCAAATATGGTGATGAAATTCAATAATTCTGACATTTTTGAAACATTTTGTGAAATGTTGGAACTGTCGTCTGCAGACTGCCGCGTACGTATTTAATGATTCCTATCAAAAATTGGAAGTTCATATTCTTACTTTTTACGAAATGGTAAAAGGTATTAACAAATCAAATTTGTTATAGGAGTATGTTTATTGAAAGTGCTTATAAAACAAATAAATCCAATTTATTGAAAATGAAAAGGTGTTATCGTTCTATGATAAAATCCTGAACAGATAACCAAGTTACCAATCTGCGATGACAGATGCGATGACACATGCGATGACAGATGCGATGACACATATTCAACGTAAATGTGTAATGTCAATTCTACATATTTCCGTTTTCTGTTGATGAATTCTCAACAAAAGTAATTTAGCCCAGCAGTAATGTTTCGCAAATGAAGGTTCACTGTTCCGCTAATTGAATTACTGGTGTGGCTATAACCAAGGCTCAGGTGTGACATGTACGTATATTGATGGTAATTCCAAATATAAAACCATTTCATCGCGAGTACGAGCTTTATAGATGCAACACGTCCACAGGCAGGGGAAATGTAAGGTTCTGTCTTGAACTTAAATAAAAACTTTTCAGAAACTTTTCCTAATTTTGAAAGTCTTATTTCAAGAATTACTAGTCATGGTGATTCCAAATATGGTGATGAAATTCAATAACTTTGACATATTTGAAACATTTGATGAATTTTTGGAACCGTCGTCTGCAAACGACTGCGGCGTGAAAAGTGTTATACATTAATATGTTAGTATTGATCTGTCACCGATATCTTCCTCTGTTGCTGAGATATGCAAATGTCTAATGTCTTTGGTTTTTAGTTCAATTTAAATACAGTTTGCAATCTTTTAAAGTCATAGCTATAAATGAAATGGCATGAGATCTCAATTACGTATAAGAATAAGTTAACTGCCTTACTACACTAATCTAAATGACGATAAACAAAATGCAAAGATCTAGAGTTAGTTCTATAAATATAACGGTTATTTTGCCTCATGTCAATACCTGATTCTTCACACAATAATAACAAAATCAAGCAAACCAAAATTAGGTGCGCCACAAGAACGTGATCATAGGCAGATTTGCATCTTACCCGATTTAATCTTCAATGTTGTGAGGCAGTCAGACATGTAAAAACGTGTGAGGTGTGTATTTCATTTCCAGAGGTGTGAGGACATTGCTTATCATAGAAGTATACATTGGAGCAAAGAAGATTGTAAACACACCACCACAATGCATTGCGCTTTTGCAAAATGCCCTAATTCTGGTCTCCATTTTGTCTCGGCTCCCATGCTCACAATCATGGCTTCATAGCGCGTTCATTGTAGCTCTTAGGTTCTAGTTAACATCAATGAATAAATTAGTTATCAGCGTTCCTTTTTCTTATTTCTAAAACTTAAGCGCTCAACAAATGCATAGTGTGAAAAAAACTTTAGCTAGCTGACGTTCGCGCAATGCATTGTGGGAAGACCTTAACATCTTCTTCGACATTGGAGATAAGAAAGCAAGTAGAACGTGACAATGAGAATATAAAAGTACGAGGATGATATGTTTGATTGAGAATATTAGAGTACGAGGATGATATGTTTGGTTGTTTTAAAGGAATGATATGACGAAAAGGATAAAAGGAGTGCAGTATATAGACACAATATCGCATTCAGGTCACTATGAGCATTATGTAATAGTTTGTTTGACAAAACATAAAATGCCGCCGAGGGTTGCATTATGTAGGGCAAGATAAACAAACACTATTGAAATTGGGGAACAACGTTTGACATTAAATAAATAAATAGTTAAGCAAGGAATGTTACACCGAGAAGATTAGTGTTAAGTACATTAAAGGTCCGTTCATACTCGTGTTGTTGCGCATCGCCCGACGTCGGCGGATAAAAGTTGACATTGCTTCAACTCGCACACCGATGTCCATCGACGTCGGCCGATCCGCAACGATGGGAGCATGAACGCACCTTAAGGGGATTAGTGTTAATCTATTCTCAGAATCAAAGAAGATTATTGAGCGAGAAAATCATCCCAATTAAGAGTTAGACTGTTCATGTTTCTATATACCTAATACTAGTGACCCACTACGGAAAGTTGTCAAGGTTTTATAGAATGGACGTGTAATAGAAGTGGAATTTGTGCCTGAATACGTGTCGGGGTGCGTGGAAGTATGTCTGAATGTTTATGCCTGCAGGTGTAAGTTAGGTGTTATGGCCGTGTATACTGCGTGCGGAAGTGCTGCTTCGAGTCATTCTGGAGCTTCCTTGGGTAGAAAAAGTCATATAGTTCTTAAGGCAATATTCCATACCATCCTCGCGCGAGAATGCAAAAATAGAACAAATTACTACCTCGTATTACAAAAAAAGTTTTAGACGCAAATGAGTAGTTTGGTATGTATTTAGGTGTACAGTTGGTGAGTTTGTAATTTATTTCCGATTGGTATGTATTTACGTGTACACTTGGTGTGTTAGTAAGCTAAATCGGCGTAGGTGTTGCTGGCAGTTGATAAGTGCAGCTAGGCAAGTACAAATGTTGTGTTGAGGTGTCGCAAGCGTTAGAATGTTGGATGTGAAAACTGGTGAATATGATGACGGTTTCGTCTTTATTCTTTTCTGAATATCTATATCATAATTACTATTTTAACTGAAATAAATTCATAAGTTAGTGGTTTGCTATTTTGAGACAAGTACGTTGGGATTGCCTCAGCAAAATATTAAGGTAAAGTTTAGGGTAGTGTGGTAAACTTTTGAAATGAAAAAGAAATGTAAATGTGGATGAATATAAGAAATCATGACTTGTGTTAATGTTACAGTTACACAGGTATTTTCTTGTTATGACACAGGACATGGTATATTCATGTATCTGTTTTACTTTGCCATAGTTTCAAGCTGACAGTCCCCGGTGTTATACAATAGTATAAACAACAACTATACTAGCAAACAGTTCACATCCCGTTCACATTCATATATTAACCTATTCGACTATGTTCATAGCCTACTGTAAACATAATTTATGTAAATGAATTATGGTGATGCAATATATTACTTTGATTGCTCTCTACCAAAGATAGCACTCAGATACTGCTAGTGATCAGGGCTGGGTTTTTTCTTTAAAAATGTCGTGATATAAGTGTATTGTGTCTGTAACAGGTTGGGGTGAATGAGTGTATGTGCCCTGAATGGACGTGGAGCGGTTGGTGTTTATTGCTGTCTGTTTGGCCATCACGAGACAGTGACGTAACCGCGTATTCTACTAATTGCAGCACATAACGCGCGCGCCTACTCGGGCGCTGGCATATACACACGAGCGTTGAAAGACGAAAGACACATACGCGTGCGTAAAAGTGCGCCTGGTAAGTTACGTCACTGTCCAGAGGAAACCGAATAAAGTATAGTGTTCGATTGGCAATGATTTGATAGAGGATTGTTAGTATGTGAGATTAACTGCTATTCAGTTGGCTTACAGCCCAAAGACGTGTGTTGAAAAGGAACTGTGTTTGTGATAGGCCCTACTGTGAGCGGTGTGATAGATATTTCATTCTGTTTTGTAATCATTTTAATGTGAATTTGTTTGTGACCCAAAATATACCATGTCTAAAAACAAGTAAAGTGTTAAATAAACTGAAATCCAACTGTATCAGACAGGGGTTTCCTTATTGCTTAATACGACCATGCCAGCTATACTTATGTTTGCAAACAAATGAAGAATGCATCACCATTTTGTCCATTTTCCCATCTCTCCTTTAGCACATTATTTATTTCGTGAATGCATGAAATATGTATCACAAGCATTTGTTTTCTTTCGATTTTTGTGCTTTCATTAAAATAGAATATCGGCATATTATCTCAGACATGTCAAAATTAATCTATTAGAATTATCATTCGGTGAGTATTTATAAAAAATCAATCAAATCCAACATATTTTATCTAATGAATGCTGATATTCAAGTTTGATTTGAAAACTACTTTCATCAATAAGATCCTACTGAACATGCTGAATGAAAACAAGACACGTTGTCTGTGTTTGATTAGGAAGCTAATTAATAATCCACACACGTCCAGACATTCTTCGTAATGCTTCGTTATCAAGTGAGTGTTCTGGAAATAAATGAGCGAAGGGGTGCAGCTTTCAAACACTGATGGTAGTATTGTAATTTATCCTTGCCATGAATTAACCAACACAACATCCTCTATTAACGGATTGAAGGATAATACAGCTTATTCCGTAACTGGGTCTTTACACTATAGTGTGATGAATGATGTATGTCTTACACCAGGGATATACCTGTATTGTGGGTCGCAGTTGTTGCGTATCACATGACCATAGGGTTTGTCTTAGTTTCCATGGCGACATAATAATTGCACTCGTTACTTTGTCGGTGAATATCTTTGGATATTTGGGCATTTGAAAGTAAATAATCTGGTGGGAAATACTAAAACTATATATACACGTTCTCTTGCTAACGTAAACGCAACAACAAAACCTGATAACGTGAATCCCATACACACATATTCCGGATTTGTTTAATCAAACTATCAAACCAGAATACACATCGTAATCAATCACTTAAATGCCCATAGTTAGTTACATGTATACAATTAGTTTGCACGAAGCGCGAAAAATGTCGGTCTTATTATACATGTTACAATGTCGTCTGAAAAAAAATGGAATCGGCCGTTTTTAATGATGATGGAATCCTTTTAATCTACTCTACGACTGAGGATACGTGTGATGATGTGCCGATTTGATTTATGATGTGTACGTATGGGGATGTTGCTTAAGTGGTTTCAAGAACTTTACACTGAAAGCTTTGATAGTACAGTGGATATGTATTTCAAAAATAAACGGAACTGACTCTCAACACTCACGTTTTTACTTTAACCCCCTGGGGTCTACCTGTCTATCTTCAATGGTTCTGATTGGTTTATTACAAGATGTACTCATACGAATAGCCAAATTTAAATGCAGCTTGTAAAATGTTTCACTCCCATCTTTATCAGGGATACAATTATTCTAACATTGTCCTCATTGGTGCAATAAATGATGTATCCATCTTTTTAACCAATCGGCCGGTAGTTCTCAGGGGGTTAAGAGTAACCACCACGCGCGCACAGTCTTGCGGGCATACAAGCTTTAGATTACGTGACTACATGATGTGAGAGTTGGGATTTGGTTTAATTCAGGCATTTCTATTACCGTACACGTTTTGGAAATGTATATTCTTATTGTAAGTAAAACATGATTATTTACAGCGTATCATATTGCTTATAACAACAATGTATCACAACGTTAAAATATTGAAATGCCCAAATATTAAAATGTTTATTTATTTACTTTGATTTATGTATTTATGTTTACCTAATCTTATTTCAAATATCTAGAAAATTGTATCAAGCCAGTATTCAACCAATTAAATTCCGTATAGGCCTATTGGTGTTTGACGTGCAGATAAGTTGTTCGTAGCGCTAAAACTGTTGATGTTATTATAATCATATCGTCAGCTCAAAATGGTATCGACAGTTTAAATCATGATGGAAATCTTGTCAATAATGCTGCGACCGTGAATTCCTTTGCTGATGTGCCGATTTGATTTATGATGTGTATGGGGTGTAGCTAGAGTGTTTTCAAGAACTTTACACTGAAAGCATTAATAGAACAGAAGATATGTGAAAAATAAACGGAACTGACTCTCAACACTCATGTTTTACTTTAAGCATGTTAAGAGTAAACCACCACGCACAGTCTTACGGGCATAAAAGCTTTGGATTACGTGACTACATGTACATGACGTGAGAGTTGAGATTCGGTCTAATTCAGGCATTTCTATTTCCGGGCACGTTTGAAGAATGTACATTCGTATTGAAAGTAAACCATGCTTATTTAGAGTATATCATATTAGTATATCATGTGTAAACAACAATCTATCATCGAGACCTAAACCTCAACATGTTGTCTTATAACTCCAATATTGATTTTCCTTCATACATTTTCTGTTTATACATGTTATACGGTTTAATATACTCCCTAAACAATATCTGAAAATAATCACAAGTGGAGTTTTAATCCGATTGATAATAAACCCATTATGCAATTTGAAATGTATTTCCGTTTATTATACAACGATATATTATACGTGGTATGCCAGAAGTGAATGTATAGCATTTAACACAACTATGAGCGTGTTTCTACTGGGGCACTGCAAAAAGTAAACGCTAATAAACGCTAAGATTTTAATCGGTAAGTTTTTAATCCCCCCCCCCCTGTTTCTACTCGCGAAAAGTTACCGCTAAGTTTATCGATCCTAGTCGATGGGCCACGACGTTTGACCTTTTGTATTACCAAACAATGCCACCGCACCTGAAAAAGATTGCTTCACAATGTGTATAACCCAGCGTGACACGGTTCACGGCACAAACCGCTAAGACTAATCGCCTTTTTGTTTCTATTGGGTTAATTGCCGATTCTTATCGGTTCCAAACCTGGTTTGTGATGGTTGTTGGGGTTACCAAAAATATCGATTCTTAGCGGGTTCTGCATTTTTGTACTGGGCAAACTTACCGTTTATTAGCGGTTTCTTCCCCAGCAGAAACACGCTCTTAGCGGTTTCTTCCCCAGTAGAAACACGCTCATAGAGTATCATGTTCTGAACACTTGTTAAAATGACGTGGTGGTAATGTTTTGATTGTATTTGATGATTCTGGTTTTCGGATTAGTGTTCTGTACAAAAAGCGTAATACTATATTAACACTTTCCACGCGGCTATAGCATACCATCTAATTATACAAAACAGATTTTTCAGAAACCTTTCGCAATTTTCAAAGTCCATCTCAAGGATTACTGAACCAATACTAGGCATGTTTGTACTTATTTCAATGCATTTCTGATGGTGATTCCAAATATGGTAATGACATTCAATAATGATAACATTTTTAAACATTTTGTGAAATGTTGGAATGTCGTCTGCAGCTGCCTGCCGGTAAAGATACAATGTTTACATGTGCTGTACATCAGTAATATATTTAGGAACATCACTATCATCATCGTTCACCTGACAAGGGTCGCCTGTCAGTGGAATAACCTTGGAATAACCTTTGACCTTTACCTGATAAAAAGCAATATTTCCTTGCCATATAGTTCATTATCTTACTAGTTCCCTCCCTATAGAAAATTCATTTGACTAATGGTCTCCATCCAATCAGCACATTGGGTTTTGTCTAACCGTTTCATTCATAAGCAACAAATACGTACACTTTGCTAATGCCCAAAAGACATTAGAACATGATCATTTTAAATGATATCGGGATAGTTGGTACATGACTAATGTGTTAGCTAGTAGTTACGAGATATATTTTGTTCTTTCCAATCACTACATTGAGCTATTTTGAACTGATTTGGCCATAAGGCGACGGGAAAAAAATCCACTTCTACGATCAAACGGACCTCTCAGGTTGGGTCAGTCGGTCGGGATATGTTGTCTTCTTCTTTTTTCTTCCATCCAAAATAACCGTAAAGAATCCCAAACATCTTTAAGAATGTTGTCGTTCTTTTACAAGCAATTGGAGGTCAATCGGTATTCATTTGATAAAATGTTTCACTAATTTCTAAAAAATGGATCGGTCGAGCCGGTAGAACTGGGTTTCTTTTACGCCTAAGCAGTAATTATTAATAAACTGTATATCATTTCGTAATGCCAAAAGGACACTTTAGCATAATCATTACATAGATGTTAGGGTATTTAGTAGCTGACTAATTTGTTAGTATTATTATTAATAGTTGTGATGTTTTCAACCGATACCACCAAACTATTAATATCCTACAAAATGACATCACATACGTTTAATCGTGTGGTGCATAATTTGATATAAAGAAATAATGAGTAGAATAATAACTATAAGAAATATGTATATTGTCATTAGGACTCTGTCGCATTCAAAGAGAAATCGGCAGAAATACTTTTATTTTCAAAGTCGAAGTTGTGCATGGACGTAGAGGGCGGTTACCATGCTGCGATATTGATCAGACGACGGTGGCTACGAACGGCCGTTAATTTTAAATTTCCGTTGGTTTCAATGTAACAATGGATTTTGATTATATGACCCCATAAAATTCATCATAGGTTAGAAGAAAAATTTTCCAATCCAAAACCGTTCGGGATGGCTAATCATCCCAATTGTAAATGCTTTTTTTAAAATTTAAACCGTTGTTAAGCGGTCGTCCCATTCACTTGATCAGGTAACCTCGTTCGCATATTTTAACCTGAATACTCGTGAATACGCCTATGTCCAGCGTCGTCTGATATTGATGAAGGAACCGTGGTAGCCCCATTAGGAGGAGTTGCGAAATCGATACGCTTGTCTCCAAATCGACTCAATGATTTTTAAAGTTTTGACACTTTTTATGACATTTTGGCATGTCGTCTGCAGACGACTGCCGCGTGAAAAGTGTCAGATATAGGGTAACAAAATTCCATTACCTCTGGAGCCGGGCGTGATGATTTCGCGCCTCCCCACTATTGTCCGCCTCTAAATCGAGGCTTAAGTGTCACATTATGGTCCACTGTCTTAACACTATATTGTAATATACAAAATAAATTTATTCATCAGAAACCTTTCCCAACTTTCAAAGTCTATCCAAAGGATACTGAATCAATACTAGGCATGTTTGTACTTAATTCAATGCATTTCACATGGTGATTCTAAATATGGTTATGAAATTCAACCATTTTTACATTTTTGAAACATTTTGTGGAATTTTGGAATGTCGTCTGCAAACGCTAACTGCGTAGAAAGTGTTAACACTTTTGTAATACAGACCAAAGACCCCGATGCCATGAAGTGTCTGCTTTTCAGGCTGTTATTCTGCTGTCGTTGGATAAGCAAGTCCACCAGTGGGACTTACATGAAAGCAGTGCTTTCGGGCAGGGCCACTAGCCTGCTTAATATTTGGAATTGGAGAATTTATGACCGGCAAATAACTAAATCACCGGTATAACAGTGATAAGGCAGTGATACATAATATCGAGGGTTGAGCGCCAGAAGGCCGTAACTAAAGAAATGCTATTTTGAGATAATCGACTTTCAAATATTTGGGACTCATTACAATACACTGTAGCACCCAACTTATAACTCTAATTTTAGTCAAATTAAGAATGGTTCATGAGTTATCTCTTTATGGTTCTGAAAATCTAGGTTATGGATTATTTTTGTACCAAAATATCAATTTGCCCAAAAATTGAGTTACGGCCTTCTGGAGCTGAATCCTCGATATACACTTATTTAGATATTAATTATGGTAGCAAAATATGACAAATCCCATCTGATGATTAAGTTTAAGAAACTGTGTCCCTGCCAGCTGTTATTGGTGTCAGGGATTCTAGATGCATTGGATGTTAAGAATATATGTATATTTGAGAGGTTGTTAAGAAATTAGGTAATCGTGAAAGTGTAAATTCGATGTAATTGACAAAAATAAAGTTTGCAATATTATTATTTCAAGTATGCTTTTTGTGTGACTCTACGCTATTTTATTACTAACTGTTCGCTTGCCGAAGAAGGTAGTACTAATCATTACACCTCATAAATATTCATGAACTAATCACAGCAATTCATTGGCCATTTCCTATCACAAGTACTATTTCCCTAGGGAAATAGTTTTGACTATTTCCCTACAACCTCATCCCCAGAGTCACAGTGAGGTGTAATAAAACAAATACTACATGGTATGATCGGGACAATAGGGCACAATATTTTCCCTCGGTACTGGCTACGGGCCTATCATCCCTCACCCTTCGGGTTCGGGGTGCTAGGCCCGTAGCCAGTACCTCGGAAAAATAGTTTACGCTATTTCCCCTCTACCATGGAGTATTTGTATACTATCCCGTACGCGATGTTCGTCAATACCGTAAACAACATTTGATACCTTGACGGAGTAAAGCGCATAGCACATACAGCAATACATTTATACAGTGTTTGGCCTAAAGTGTGTACGGTTAATAAATTCGCGTCCCGTACGCTTGCCGAAGAGAGTAGGAATGCAAAACACCCCATTAGTAAACATGTAAAACTCCAGCAGATAATATTCGTGTGACGATCTCTGCTGGTACCAAACAATCGACATGCGTAGTAGATACTGAGTTTAGAGCTGTCACACCTAGCTACGGCGATCAGACCTTGTGCTTGCGTTGCGCTGAAAAAAGTATCAACAAGTAGCAAAGCGCTAAGCAAACGCATTAAGGTATCTTAAACCGATTGGGGACGCAGAGGACACTGCTAGAGCGGGAGACGGTCCCCACGTAGCACGCAGGAAGAGCGGAAAACTGCTCAAAATGGTCAAATCTTTAAAACAAGGTAGCTCTCATTACGCTCCTATCCAGCTTTAAGGCCCTGCCACACCATGGCGTATGGCCTGAACGTATGCCGACGTATACAAAAAATAGCTCGAAAATTGTCAGAGTCCAAAACGTCCAACTTCCCAACGAATTTCATAGGAAAAGTCGACATCGGTGTTGGAATGGACGTATCCATAGCGTATCCATAGCGTATTGAACGTATACATAGCGTATGGTTAATTCTCATGAAAACAGGGCAATATGAACTTTTTAATGTCTTTAGTCCAATACCGTTTTATACAATGTTTTCTTGCTTGAAAAAATATTTTCTGGATAGATCTCGATGTTTTCTATTTGGACATATACTTTGCTATACTTCTGATCGTGTTTTCACTACAAATGTTGCGCTCATATACCCCAAATTAGCGAAATGTCCATGTCCGCGGCATAAAAGTAAATGTTGCCTTTATTAATTACAATTACGAAAAGTACAACACTTTCTACAAAACGTGTCCTAATTTGTAGGGAACATAATAGCGATATTCCATAGTTAAGGCCCTGTCACACCATGGCGTATCGCCTGAACGTATGCCAACGTATGCGAAAATATCAAAAATACGTTGGTATACGTTGGTGTACGCTAATATAAGTTAGGGGTAAGTTGGAGATACGTCGTTTACGTTAAGAGCACGCTGTGATACGCTGTGAAAATTTGGAACACGTCGAGCCAGCGAAAAATGATTGAGCATGTTCAAAAAAATTCGGTGTACTCAACGTGTGCTTAATACGTTCGGCATAAATTCTATGTACGTTCGTGGTACGTTAGACATACGCTGACATACGCTGACATACGTTAGAGGTACGTTACTCGTAAGTTGGTATACGTTGATGTACGTCGGCTGAAAATATATAGCAATCTAGCATTGATACAAACCAAAATATTCAATTCGTTGGGAAGTTGGACGTTCTTGGACTCTGACAATTTTCGAGCTATTTTTTGTATACGTCGGCATACGTTCAGGCGATACGCTATGGTGTGACAGGGCCTTTAAGGCCCTGTCACACCATGGCGTATCGCCTGAACGTATGACAACGTATGCGAAATATCGAAAAATACGTTGCTGTACGTTGGTGTACGCTGATATAAGTTAGGGGTAAGTTGGGGATATGTCGTTTAAGGCCCTGTCACACCATAGCGTATGGCGTAAACGTGGCCTGAACGTATGCCGACGTATTCAAAAAATAGCTCGAAAATTGTCAGAGTCCGAGAACGTCCAAGAACGTCCAACTTCCCAACGAATTGCGTCAACATCGGTGATGGAATGGACGTATCCATAGCGTATTAAACGCATACATAGCGTATGACTAACGTATTGATAGCGTATCACTAACTTATAACAAACTTATGACAGCGTATCACAGCGTATGCGATCGGCGAGCGTATGACCAACGTATTCGTAGCGTATGTCTGCCGTGCTCGACGTATCCTCAGCGTATCCTCGGCGCACAACGAACACGTGACTTATGCCGTTGCAGAAATTGAGTTTCGTACACGGTGGGACAAGTGTTGCCAGTTCAAGTAAAACGCTGCCTAGATGATAACTATTTCGCAGCCTAGATGATAACTATTTCTAACTATATCTAGAAGGGTAAATCTATAGGTCCAACCTATAACTTACGACGAGTAACGTACCTCTAACGTATGTCAGCTTATGTCTAACGTATGTCAGCGTTTGTAAACGTATGTCTAACGTACCACGAACCTATCTGGAACTTATGCAGAACGTAAGTTAAGCACACGTTGAGTACGTCGAGAAATTTTGAACATGCTCAATAATTCTTCGCGGGCTCGACGTGTTCCAAATTTTCACAACGTATTACAGCATGCTCTTAGTGTAAAGGCCCTGTCACACCATAACGTATCGCCTCAACGTATGCCAACGTATGCGAAATATCGAAAAATACGTTGGTGTACGTTGGTGAACGCTGATATAAGTTAGGGGTACGTTGGGGATACGTCGTTTACGTTAAGAGCACGCTGTGATACGCTGTGACAATTTGGACCACGAAAAAATATTGAGCATGCTCAACATTTCTCGACGTCCTCAACGTGTGCTTTTAAGCAGAACGTATTAAAATACGTTCTGCATAAGTTCCCGGTAAGTTTGTGGTACGTTAAATATACGTTGACATACGCTGACATACGTTAGTGGTACGTTACTCGTACGTTACTCGTAAGTTGGTATACGTTGATGAACGTAGGCTGACGGGGAAACGCACAGCTAACGTAGTGATAACGAGTTGATAACGTATATGTGCCGTATGTCTAACGTATGCCTGACGTATTTCCAACGAGTTTCGACGTATTCTCACGTATTCACCTAATGCCGGGCGATCGTGTAAGGCCCTGTCACGTATCCATAGCGTATCCATAGCGTATTGAACGTATACATTGCGTATGACTAACGTATTGATAGCGTATCACTAACTTATAACATACTTATGACAGCGTATCACAGCGTATGACTAACGTATGCTTAACTTATAATTAACGTAGCGTAGCGTATTCGTAG
Source organism: Ophiura sarsii (assembly GCA_035610835.1). NCBI lineage: Eukaryota > Metazoa > Echinodermata > Ophiuroidea > Amphilepidida > Ophiuridae > Ophiura > Ophiura sarsii. Next base: position 78,734,947 of record CM069447.1, on the reverse strand, counting down.
CCTATGATGATGGGTTCATGTGTTCAGCACGACAGACCATGAAGAAGTGAGGATGAGATACAGTACTCAAGGGACCTATTTATATAATCAAACCCTACATAAGTTCCCAAAACGGCGAATGCGCGCTAGCTGTACGGTAGCCCTGTCACACCATGGCGTATCGCCTGAACGTATAACAACGTATGCGAAATATCGAAAAATACGTTGGCGTACGTTGGCGTACGTTGGCGTACGTTGGCGTACGTTGGCGTACGTTGGCGTACGTTGGTGTACGCTGATACAAGTTAGGGGTAAGTTTTGGATACGTCGTATACGTTAAGAGCACGCTGTGATACGTTGTGAAAATTTGGAACACGTCGAGCCCGCGAAAAATTATTGAGCATGTTCAAAATTTCTCGACGTACTCAACGTGTGCTTAACTTACGTTCTGCATAAGTTCCCGATAGGTTCGTTGTACGTTAGACACACGTTTACAAACGCTGACATACGTTAGATATACGCTGACATACGTTAGAGGTACGTTAATCGTCTTAAGTTATAGGTTGGACATATGGATTTACCCTTCTAGATATTTTAATAGTTATCATCTAGGCTGCGTTTACTTGAACTGGCAACACTTGTCCCACCGTGTACGAAACTCAATTTCTGCAGCGGTTAATCGATTAATACGCTATGGATACGCTATGGATACGTCCATTCCATCACCGATGTTGACTTTTCCTACGCAATTCGTTGGGAAGTTGGACGTTCTTGGACGTCCTTGGACTCTGACAATTTTCGAGCTATTTTTTGAATACGTCGGTATACGTTCAGGCAACGTTTAGGCCATACGCTATGGTGCCAACGTAAAAGTTGCAGATAAGGAATTGAATTTAAGAAAACAAGAACTGTGGTGAACTTCAATACATTTACAAAGTTCAAAAATGTAAACATCTATTTGAAAATATAAAGTCAATTTAGTGTTATGGTCAGTGTACTGAATTTACTCAAATTGGGTAAAAAGAGCTTCATTGTATTAAAATTTTCTCTGCAGAAAACGGTTTTAGATATTGTCTTTATAATCTCCCGTTTAAATCTATAACATGTAACAATGAGGAACAAGAGGTTTAAGCCAAATCTTGCGGTTGGATACCTTGACCTTGAATGTTTATTCATTAAAGAATTTCTTTTAAGCTATGACAAGAAGATGACGTTTTAATGTTACATAATAAGTGTTTTTTCTCCAGTAATTTGCATCTGAAAATAAGTAATGTTGAGCACTGGTCTATCACTGTTTCAAACGGCAACTTATTCCATGCATCGGTTCTTGAGATATTTTGAAAAAAGTAACTGTGCATCAAATTGCTCGCAAATATTCTCCGCCCTGATCAGCTATTTTTCATGCAGTGTCCAGAGAGTATTGATTGTACGCATGTGCCATTACGTAATCCCACAAACGATATTGTTCATTCATGCATAGCGAGGAAAGATAAAGACCCATATTTCAAATTACCCTAATTCTAGTCGGCATACGGCGCGCATGAGTGGAGAAAAACAATGGTTGCGGGTATTTATTGAACGCCCCTCGTACATTTGCACTATAAGTTGCTTTAAGGTTTTTTCTAAAAATCTCCATTTTTCGCTACAGTGCAACAGGCCATAAACCTCCAGAAAGTGATTAGGCCATAGTTTAAATTAGTCATACAGCACAAGTCTCATAATTTTAATATATGAAATAAAGGTCTGGCAATATGAAAACTTGAAAATTAGACAAAAATATAAATATGTATAGGAAATAAGTGAAAAAACATAAAAAACATGATTTTACCTATACTTTTGTAACCATGGAAGATAAAAGTACACTGATTTCAAATAGTGTCTACAGGGTGAGTCAAAAAAAAGTTTACTGAACTTCAGCGATTTTTTTTAGAAAAAAGTATTCGTTTGTTTTCAAAACAATTTACTACGGTATAAAGACAAATTAATTAGCTTTAATATGAATTTTATCTGGTTTAGATTAGTTGAAGGAAACTTATTTTACGCCGTTTTGAATGAAAGTGACCAATTTAACGTCCGAACACGCTTCCAGATCTTGACCATTATATTTCATAAGATACGACCAATAAACAATTACAATACCGACAGCGAAAGGATCAATTCCTTTGTTTTGAAATGATTAAAGTGTGGTAATTGTGTCATAAATAGGCCTTAAAGCTGTCTATTGTCCCTCAGTGCAACCATCCTAAGCACACTCTCAAAGATCAGGAGAAAGACCAAACAAGATGCTGGATTATCAAGTGGGTTTCTATTCATTAACAGGAATACATTTTACATCTAGAGAGAGGAAGAGACTATTACTTACTAGTCTTACTGTGGACATTGACAATTTTTGATTGGTTCAAGGATAATGTTTACCTAATCGGACATATTTATGAAAAATAAGTGCAATATTATGTTTATTGATTTTATCAAAATACTATATCGTTTATTATTCACATTATCAGATATTCACTGGTGACAATTTTTATTCAATATCCTCATCTAGTTTTATCATGTTTATGAATATCCCTTGCGGACTATTTAATCCTTGCAATTATTATTTATTAACTGACAGTGGTGATACGATTTAATCCATATTTCATGTTTTAATCTATTTGGAGACAATTTTGAACAAGTCTATTGTCTACTTAATTCTTTTAATAAACAAGATGTGTAATGCTTTACATCATAATCCTAGTAAACATTATTAAGCTCGTTAAGCTTAAAATTAAAAACCGTGTTTTTGGTGAAAAAACAGCTCCTGTACAGAAATAGTCATATTTACTTAACGGTATCATCAAATAGCGTGATTGTTTTTCCAGATGATAGCAAAGAAATGGCGCAATCATTTAAAGTTTTGTTTGCCTTGATTTTGTGGTCAGAATTTTTTTTTTTTGATTTTTTCAATTAGGGTAAACTTTTTTTTGACTCACCCTGTATGATGGATACGGCCGATATTTCTGATAGAGCACTTTTTTGAAAAGTTATCTCATTTTGGGAAAAATAAGCCAAAACCCCATTTTTAGTTACTTTGCTTAAATGGCTATGTTTCTTTATCTGCAATTGAAAAGGTAAACAGGTAATTGCATTTGAAAGCTGACACATCAAGGAAAACATTATATTGATCAGAAGGTTAATACCTTGTTCGGTTCTTTAGATATAACAAAAAGAGTAAATATGTTATTGATTTTGCCCCAACATTACATTCCAGTAAAGTTTGAGCCCAAGTCTGACAGGTGGAACCGGCTATGACGCTAGTATTAGTAAGTTCCACCCAAGAATTAAATCCATCCAACACCATTGACCGCATGCAAGCTGGGGGACCTTCAGTGTGGTAGCGGAGGAACTGGTAGCAAGCACGCACGCGCTGCAGTCTTGCCACATGACTTTGTACAAATGGTGACTTTCAGCCAGATTTGGACTAGTTTTAAAACTAAAATCTGCTCTTCGGATAATATAATGTGATTTTTTTTCTCGAAATTTGAACTTTTGTCTTTACAAAATATGACATAGCACTAGTTTCTATGACAAATTGAAGTTAAAAGTTGGAATTTCTTAAAACAACAACATTTTTCAAAAGTAATGTATAGGGCTCCTAGTTACGCTCAGACTATTAAGAACCTTGAGCCATGCTTAGGACAGCGGTGGAAATGGTAGCAAGCACGCTGGCAAGACATAGGTGGTGTGAAATATATCACATAAATGGTGTAGGAGGGGATGACTTAATACCCTAGATAAAGCATCAAAGCCGTGGTCAAGAAAGTTGGATAACATACAGGGAACGGAACCGTAATGAAAAATGAGATTTCTAAATTTCGGCATAACCGAACAATTATTTGAATTCTAATCAATACAAAACTTTCCTCCGAAGTTTTAGCTTTCAATTGTAATTGCCTATTTACCTTAACCAGTTACAGATAAAAGAAACATATAAATTAAGCAAATTAACTAAAAATTACCCTTTTGCTTATTTTTCCAAAACGAGATATTTTTTCAAAAAAGTGCTCAATCAGAATTATCGGCCAAATATAATGTACACCTTATTTGAAATCAGTGTACTTTTATCTTTTATGGTTGCAAAAGTATAGGTAAAATCATGTTTTTTATGTTTTTTCACTAATTTTCATGTCTTTCCTATACATATTGATATTTTTGCCTAATTTTCAAGTTTTCATATTGCCAGACCTTTACTTCATATATATTAAAATTGTGAGACTTGTGCTATATGACTAATTTAAACTATGGCCTAATCACTTTCGGGAGGTTTATGGCCTGTTGTACTGTATTGCATTGCCTTTTCAAACTTGCCCGACGGTGAACCCGCTAAACTTCTTAAGGGGCCAAATCCAAACTCTCAGTGATTTTAAAGCATTTTTCTACCGATTTTACAACGGTATTCCAACGGTATTTCGTTCTATTGTTAAAAGCATCGGAAAAAGATCGGTGATTAACTAGAGCCTCCCTACTTATCTGGCGTTAACAATAGAACTATTGTAGTAGTCTCGATGGCTAATCGCGACACTCCTCAAACCCCGACTCAAACGAGATATGTTTGTAGCCGCCTATTTATTGCTAGGCTTATTGTAATCCACTCGTTAACGTCATAAGAATAATCCTCCTTGAAGTGGCCTTTAAAGACTATTGTTCAGCCGTGGATGATTTTAGAGTAAGCAGTACAAGCAGGGAGGTATCAATGACACCTCCCTGGTACAAGCATGGATAATGTTATCATTGAATACTAAACAATATGGGAGCCATAAAACATACAACGTGTTATTGTTTTCTGGTATAGGCATAATGTGTGTTATCAAGTAGCATTATGAATCTTACTCCCCTAAATAGTGTCATTTTTCTGCGTTTTTAGACTATTTAAGAATGTTGCATACACTCTGAACGTGACCTAATAAATAATAAATAAATAATAAATATGAAGAAATTAAGTAATTAATGTAAATAAATAATATATAGATTAATAATTATATCAATAAAATAGTATATTAAGGCCTATTTATAATTAATTGATTGATAAATAATTAAATAAACATCAACAATTAAGAAAGTAAATACAAAATAAATAAATAACGTTAAAATTATGTCAATATAAATGAAAACCCCGAACGGACGTATAATGAGAGAACAATAATAAATATTATATTTCGGCATACTTAAAACCCTAACCGACCTCTACCCAGACTCGACCGCTCTAAGTATAGAGCACAAGGAATATAAACCGCCACAAAGATTCGAACGTACGGCCTGCTGATTGAGAGTCCTAATCTTTACCAACTGAGCTATTTCGGTTTTCCTGAAATCCTCAGCGCTTTATACCCAAATATAGTTCTCATTCAACTATTCCCTAAATACACACGGTATGTTGAACCATATTACTTTTGTTTGTTATTGCGTTCACATAGCGCATAGTTGGCTCAGCAGTAGAGCATTGGACTAGTAAACCGGAGGTCGTGGGTTCGAATCCTATCACGTCTTGAAATTTTATTTTAATCGTTTATATACATTTTTTTTATTAGTTTTCGATATTGTTTATCATTTCGTATAATTATTCATTATTGTTCAATTATAGTTTATTTTGGAATGTGGAATTATTTACGATTTCATTTTAATTTTCCACTGACTGTTTAGTGTGCATGGCATCATGAAATGTGAATGAACCGCGGTATACCACCGAACTGTCCTACTCCTATATGCAACAGGCCAATACAATAGAAACTCGTTGTGTGTTATTATCGATTGAGCTAAACTTGTTACAAATGCCAGCCGTTATGTAATACAAATCAATGTGCCTGTATTATTATTATTGAAATGATGTTTCGGTGGTGTAGGAAATAGGAAAATCGATTCAAGGACATGAGCCGACTGGCTTCTTATTTACATAACAATTGGCCTTTGCAGATCATGTTCATAGACTAGCTAGGGGCCATTCAATGTAGGCCTAGGAGTAGTAAACACAATTATATTTACAGGACATTCTTTATCGCAGTGAAATTGCAAAAGAAAAAAAGTATCATTCAACATTCAATAAATATAGCGAACGATAAGCAATCCTGTCAATTTATAAAAACAAACAGTGTAATAACAAAACAGAAAAGAAAACATCCCCATCCGCAGGATTCGAACCACTGACCTCATGATTGTGAAGCCGGCGCTTTGACGTTTGAGCTAATGAAGGCTATACATAAACGTTTTGAAGAAAAACATTACATAGGGTTCAACATACAAATATCTCTTAAATCGGAGGCTAAAATGCTTTATATTTCGATTGGTGTGCATTTTTAATATGGGTTATCGCCCAAAAGTTGATTATATGCTGAAGGAGATTGTAATTCTGATTTCATTATAATGCATAAGGCCATGCGTTTTAAGTTGGGCCGGTCTCGTGTGACGAACTTAAAATTGGTGAATATCGCGTGTATTTTCATTTGAATGGCGATAACTTTTCTATACTAGGCAATACCCCCACAAAAGTATACATTTTCTTGATTAAAATTGTCTTAGGAGTTCAAAAATGCACTTAAAATTAACATAGGATGAACCCCTAGAAGGTTATGAATTTGAAAAGGTCAACAATTTATGAAAAAAATCTGCTGAGAAGAAAAAAATATGAAAAAAATTCTGCATACCCTATAAGGTTAATTATTGCAGATTTGAATTTCTGATAGTTAAAGCTTTCCAAGCATATATAACTTTCTATATCTAGGTAATGTTTACAGTATTTTGCACCGGGCTGGAAAAAATGTCATTTTGCGAAGAAAAAAATCTGACATACGAGGGGCAGTCAATAAATAATGAAAGTGATCATGGTATGGGATGCATGAGTGATTCTATTGAGGGGATAATGTGATCAATACAAAGTATGAACCTTTGTCTTTCAAACAATACACTTTTGGATTTTTAAATGTGAACTATGACGTCATAGCACTGTCTCAAAGTAAGTACACTTAGGACCCTGCTAAATCAGTTATTTGGCGGGAAATTTGAATTGTTTTTATGAAACACGTGGTGAGAAGATTGCATAACATGACATCAGAAGCAGGTAAATCCCGATTTTTCTTCGCATAAATATGATACTAAAGACAATAACCTTAATCCCTGTGTAATTTGGAATGTGTAGTATAAAAGGAAAAAGTAAGGAGAAGCAATTGAATAAAAGGTATACAAATATCAGTATTTCAAATAGCTAATTTTTATTTTAAAATGCCCAGTCAGTGAATCACTAATATGGCGGAAAATCAAACAATTTAGGAAAAATTCAAGCAATTAACCAGTTTGGAAGATTCCATATGATAGTTAACTAATTATCTGAACTTATTCGCATGAAACCTGCAGAAAAAATGCGCATGCGCAGACGGCAGATAATTTTGAAACGGGCCCAAAATGGCTAAAATCATGAAATTTACCAGATAAAAGCTTACTGTGCCTTCAAATTCTAATCAGAAATAATGAAAAATGTTTAAATCAATGTGTAAACATATTGTGATAGTCAAAATGAAGATATACAGGAATGTATCAATCAAAGATGGCTGCCACAACCTCTCTTATTACTGTTATCTTTAGAGCTACTAGATATGTATTGTGTAAGTAATCGTCATATAATTTCAATGGTTTGAGGAAATTTTATGAACAGCTCCTTTTGAAATCCCCACTATTATTGCTTTACATCCCACAACAATTTATTAAATTATAATCCCTCTATTGTTCTTTATCCTTTGTTGTTTTCTAAGGTATATTATTGTGGATTTTGCTAAATAAAAGCGTATTTGAGATGGTCCCTTCTTGTTCGTATTAAGGCATTCAGATCTAAAAAAGAGTGTCAAACAGAGATAAGTGTGTATTCTAACTATGTGCCAAGTGTTATCTGTTTTTTATGCTTGCACTGCCGAGATATACGCAAATGTATCAATCAACCCATATTCAACATACTACATATCCAGCCAAATAATTGGCAGATTTCAGTCAGTGTCTGAAACCTATTGTGTTTATGTTAATGACGTTACATAACCAAAGGTATCTAACAATCCAAAAGTGTATTGTTTGAAAGACAAAGGTCCATACTTTGTATTGATCACATTATCCCCTCAATAGAATCACTCATGCATCCCATACCATGATCACTTTGCCTAACCGTATGTGCTGGTAAAAGGCGCTGCGTCGGTACATATCCATCCAGTCATACACATGTAGTTCTTCAATGCATTGCGGGTCTGTAATTATTGATTAATTCTTTATTAATTAAGGTGATTACCCATTATTAAACATCTAAATTATTCAAATCAGTTTATTTACCAGAGTTTATGTACTTAGATGCAACAATTTCATTCCACAAACATGATTTAACTCAATTGCACTGAACTGTACTCTAGATGCCAAATTTGCTGCGCCGGACTCTCCTGCGCCGGACTCTCCTCCACCCCTGATGTTGGTTAATTAGCCATTAATTAACAAAAAATGACAAAATTTTAACACATGCTAATACTTTTATCTTCTTGCCCTGCATAAGAGCTTTATTTTGATACCAAATTTAGCTATGTAGGAGGTATCTTTGTACAAGAAATTGAATAGACAATGTCATTTTTGATGTGCCGATGTCACAACTCCACCTTTTTGCAGGCCCAGTTCAAAACGCATGGCCATAACACTATTTTTTGAAACGATTCTAGACATTTCGTTCGTAAATAAATTTCACCATTACGTTTGATCGATTAAAATTCGCGGCAAATACTGCGCCGAACAATAGATGAATAGAGTGAGTGTAAACAACATGCTACACTCGTGATGGAGCGGTAGCTTAATTCATATTTCTAGACGACCAGATACATTGATCGGCGGTGAACGTAAACATTTTACGATCGGATTTAAAAAGCTTATAGTATTTCTTAAAGAATATAACACAACCTCCCTCGCGCTTTCATCTGTCTGCTTCACTAATTGAGCAATCGAGAGTACTACAATAGTTCTATTGTTAACGCCAGATAAGTAGAGAGTCTCTAGTTAATCACCGATCTTTTTCCGATGCTTTTAACAATAGAACGAAATACCGTTGGAATATCGTTGTAAAATCGGTAGAAAAATGCTTTAAAATCACTGAGAGTTTGGATATGGACCCTAACCTATAAGTTACATTTAATTTGATGCTTGTTTTCTTAAACCTCCAAACTAACTGCGATAAGTTTCATTACATTTAACTAAGTTTTTTTAAATCCTAACGTTATTCTAAAAATGACCAAATTTGCGATAAGTTTCATCACTAAAAGTTGCGGAAAACGCGCAACTATGGGAAAATTGTGGATTTTGCGCGGCAACATTCATGCATTTTCCTCTGTGACATGGTTGCCTACTTAATAGCAGGATAATCTGCGCATTCACAGCTAGTTTGCCGATATCGTGAAGGGCTGAGCATTTTCCACAACAACCAGTCTGCTCCGGAACGGGAGCGCGTTCGGCTTGAGGGCGTGCTATTTAGTGACGCACTGCCGTCAATTGTTACACATGCGAAGCATTATTAGTGACAGTAGACCGTCTTCCGCTTGGTGACGAATAAGTTTGATATTTCAATAGAGGGCGGGGTTGGAAACGGTACTGCGTTTCCAAGGGAACTACCTCCCGTCACAGATTGAAAATAAATCCCACTTTGCCGATTTTCAATCATAAAATAAGTCTATTATCTCTGAGATAATGTAAAAATTCATCACTATATAATTACTACAAGGATTATATGTAATGTTAAAATTATCACACTTATCCTAAAATTTCATTAAAATGGTATAAACTCGCCTAGAAAATGGTAGTCTCTTCGCGGTAAAAAGGTGTATTTCTACCTTTATTGCGAGATATTGGGGTCAAAGGTGAGATAAAATCATCGGACTAGCTGCCGCGAGGGATTCCGGTAGCTAGGCTGCATCAGTTTGTTAAGATGTTAATTTGTATGCAAATATTTAGGGTTGAAAAGCGAAAATGCATTGATTGCACAAGTTGACGGGAAGCGATTATTTTGTTGTTCGTACATGATCCTAGTGAAATTCACGGAATAAAGCAAAAATCAATGAATAAAATGATTTTTTGAACAAATCAACTGATTTCACTAGGATCAGGTATGAAAAGAATAATCGCTGACGGGGACACGTTACCACGGTGACGGACACCAGTCAATTTGTAGCGCCCTCAAGTGAAACGGGCTCTCGTTCCAGAGCCGACTGACAACGGTCGGACGCTGAGCGGTATCGTTTCCACCGCTACACGTGTGTCATATTGGCTCTGACCCTACGTCCTATGGCATATTACGCATGTGTGAGAACATGAATGAGTTAGGTGCTGTGGAGTATGCTCATCCTATTTAGGCTCTGAACTGCTTTGCTAGCATGCGGGCTAGCATGTCCGTTCGTTATCTACAGTATGAGGTTCTCGCCCGATTAATATGGTCCTGGACCATTTAAGTTTAAATTTTAAAAATGTTGTCACCGTAGAAATGATATTTGCAAAAGAGGTATTTGCAAGGATTTAGAAACTGGATATCCTAAATAGCTTTAGGCCTATAAACCGGGTATTTGTTCAACTTCATGCAATTTACGGAGGAAAGGGCAATGTATGTTTAATATATCCTATTAGATTTATGCAATTTATACGGAATAAAGGGCAATGTATGTTTAACATAGCTTTATTCCGTTTATGGTCCTGGACTATAATATCGGTCCGAAATCTCACCAAAAAACGGTCGCTTAACGATCAATGACTCAATGAAGCTATATAGTATAGATGTAAATCCCGCTGTTATTCCTTTCTAGTAACATGTGGAGGAGGGGATCACTGCATAGGCCATCCCCACTGGTCAAACATCGGGGGATGTACATGTATATCCCACCCCTACCCTCCGGGATTTACATCTATGACTAGACTTTTGTGCAGAATATTACTATGAAGTCATCTTAAAAATTCTTGGGGCAAAGTCACTTTTACTCTCTAGCTGAGCGTATTTATTTCGCACCTGTTTTATGCAATCAAATCACTCTAATATTTCACAATGGCTAAAGGTTCATTACACAATGGCAACAGGTCCTTAACACAATGGCAAAAGGTCCTTTACATATTTGAGCTTAGCGATGCGAAACTTGTAGATACTGTAAATCATTCCCAAGAAGCAGTACACAGTCATTCTCAGAGGTGTACTTTGAACGTTCGAGACATTTTATTTGTCAAAATATGCAAGTGGATGGAATTATTTCCTATCACTGACCACAAGAAACTGTTTTATGTTAATTTGAACGGGGTACTGTATCCATGAAATTATTTTGAAATTGGGTCCATAAGCCGGGGGTGGGTGAGTCACCGTACAGTGTATATTGTCGAAAAAGTATCATATTTACAATTTAAGAGGCACTTTGATATAGGCTATAGAAGGTACGAAATGAGTATATTTCGTAGTTCTTACAATTGTTTTCAAATATTATATTAGTACAAATAATATTACGTTAATGATATGAGTGCCAAAATAAAAATATTTTCAAGAGGTGAAATAATGGCCCGTGAAATATTACCATTATCATTTTAACACTTCCACGCGGCAGGCGTCTTCAGACGTGCACCATAAAGTGATCATACAGGGTGACCCAATAAAAAGTTTACCCAAAATGAAAGTGATATTTTTCCACTTCCTGTAATTTGATATCTGTGTTTTTATTTTATTACAAAGAATGGCTAATGGAGCATCTACCCTGAACAAATTATTTATTTTGGTTGGGTGGTTTTCAAGATATGGTCCATTGAACATTACTTGTAGATACTGTAAATCATTCCCAAGAAGACTTCAATGTCAATTTGTTAGACCCATCTCATTACCTATTCAATGATTTGACGGATCTTAAATCCAGTCACGGGTTATTTCAGCACATTTCTCAGCCGACATTTTTCACTCAAACCAATCATTCCCTCATTGACCACATTTATTCTAGTGATACCAATTTGATTAGTAATGTAAACCACCTTTCCCCCCTGGGTGCTTGCCACCATTGTGTCATTCATTGTTATCTCAACATCACTCTGTCTGATCCTAAACCATCTGTTATTAGACCCATTTGGCAGTATAGCAATGCTGACTGGGATACTGCTAACCATAAGTTATCCATGTACAGTATTGATAATGGTGCTAACATTGACTCTGCTTGGAATAATTTCCTCAATTATTTCAATGAAACCATGTCTGAATGTATCCCCCAAAAGTTAGTCCGTTGTAAGACCAAAGATCCTCCATGGCTAAATTCTGAGCTCCGGTATGAAATTAAGAAAAAACATGCCTTGTTTAAAAAGTGGAAGAAAACTTCAAAAGAGGATATTTATCTTAAGTACAAAGCTGCCAGAAACGCTCTCTCCAATCGTTTAAAATTTGCTAAGCAATCTTTTTTTGCTGACCTCTTGAACAACGAGTCTCCAACTAAAAGCTTCTGGGGCTATGTTAAGTCCCGGTCTGGCCAGTCCTCCATTCCCGATGTCATCAAGTACAAGGATATTTGTGCTTCCACACCTCTTAATATTGCTAATACCTTCAGCCGGTTCTTTTCAGAGTGTTTTAACAGTGATGTTGTCACAAACACTTCCATTCCTCACTATAACACTGTTTCTTCCCTCTGCCATTTCAGGTGTAGTTCTGGTGAAATCCTGAAGCTCATCCGCAAGCTGAATAAAAACTCAGCTGCCGGAGTTGATGGCATAACTGCCCTGATGCTCAAGAACACTGCTGTTTCTGTTTCACCTATTTTGTGCAGGATATTTAATCTCTCTATTGCCACAGGTGCTATACCCAAAGCATGGAAACTTTCTCGTGTAATTCCAATTTACAAGTCCGGTGATCGACACTCTGTCTCCAATTACCGTCCTATATCTCTGCAACCTATTGTCTGCAAGTTTCTGGAAAGGATTATTCACAAACACACCCTTGCCCACCTAAATCTCAACAATGTTCTGACTAAGCAACAATTTGGATTTCTTCCTAAGTCTTCCACATCTGATGCTCTCCTCACCGCTCTGCATGACTGGTATGGTCATCTTGAGAAACGTAAAAGTGTGGCTGTTGCTTTATTCGATCTTAGTAAGGCTTTCGACAAAGTCCCCCACGGTCCTCTTTTGCTTAAAATCCACTCTGCTGGCATCACTGGTCCTCTTCTCAGTTGGTTTAGGTCCTACCTATCTGACAGAACCCAGTCAGTGTCCGTCCATGGTGTCTCCTCGGATCCGGTTCCTGTTCTTTCTGGTGTTCCTCAGGGTTCTGTCCTTGGGCCCCATTCTCTTTCTTATCTATATTAATGACCTTTGCCTTTCTAAGTTCTCCCCCGACAGTTCCTTGGTTCTCTTCGCAGATGACACCACTCTCTACAAACCTCTCACCCATGACATTGACATTGATAGCTTTCAATCTGACATTGACACCATCCATCAATGGTTCACCAGCAACCACCTCACCGCCAATGCCAGCAAGACGAAATTGATGGTGGTTTCTACCAAAAAGGATCCCTTTCCCAACCTGCAACTAAACATCAATAATCAGGCGATTGAGAGGGTGTCCTCTGTCAAATTTCTTGGCATTCATATTTCCAGCAATCTATCCTGGAATGTGCATGTTGACTACATCTGCAAGAAAGCGAGGAAAACCATTGGCTACATCTATAGGGCTTTCAACAGTTCTTCTCCTTCTACCCGCCGGATTCTTTACTTGGCCTTGGTTCGTCCAATTCTTGAGTACGGCAGCATCACTTGGCATCCTTTGAACATTACCTTGACCAACAGGCTTGAGTCAACGCAGCGGTTTGCTTCTAGAGTTATCCTCCAATCCTGGAATCTTTCCCACAAAGATCTCCTTCTGGACTCTAAACTCCCTCCCCTGTCAAGGCGTCGTGATACTGCTGTTCTTTGCCATCTTTTCAAGATCTTCAACCACCTTTGTTCGTCTCCTAATCCGTACAAGCCCCATCCCAGACCCAATCTTCGCAACCTCAACAGCTGTGCCCTTTATCCCCCTTTCTGCAGACTTTCTCTCTCCAAAATGTCTTTCTATCCTTTTGCTCCCACTTTGTGGAACTATCTCCCTGATGTTGTTGTCAAGAGTACTACCTTAACATCCTTCAAGACTGCTGTTTGCCACCATCTCCTGTAGCCAGTTCCATTTGTTTCATCCGTCTGGTCCCTTTTTGTTTTTCCCTTTCATTTGTCTTGTTCCCCTTTTATGTTTTTTTTGTTTTTTTGTCTGTCCCTTTTTTGTTGTTCGGGCATCCCTTTAATTTAGTGCTTGTCACTATTGGGTTTGTCCTGGCTCTTCAGCCTATTGTTATAAATAAATACTTCAGCAAAACAGACTTGTCCACGGAGCATCATTTTTTTTAGGCATGGTTAAACACAACTGCAACATCAAAAGTAAAGGTAATACTGTTAAGATAAATATCTTGTTTTTATATGAAAAAATGAGAGGACATGACGACATCAATAACCCATCATTGATATCTAGACTAGACAGGACAAAGGACGTCCACACGGAGCGAAAAGGCACACACCAGTCTTTGTTTATGGAATAACTCCAACAATGACGTGCCATGAATAAAAGAGCAATAAATCAATTTCCAATTGTGCAAAGCAGCGTCCTTTGTCCTGTGATCAATGATGGTTATTGATGTCGTCCTGTCCTCTTAATTTCATATCAAACAAGATATTTATCTTAAAGGTAAGATCTTAAATCTTACCTTTACTTTTGATATAAGTTAAAAGCCTATCTCACAATTTTACTTTTGATGTTGCAGTTGTGTTTAACCATGCCTAAGACAAATGATGCTCCGTGGACAAGTCTGTTTTGCTGAAGTAATGTTCAATGGACCATATCTTGAAAACCACTCAACCAAAATAAATAATTTGTTCAGGGTAGATGCTCCATTACCCGTTCTTTATAATAAAATTAAAAAACACAGATATCAAATTACAGGAAGTGGACAAATATCACTTTAATTTTGGGTAAACTTTTTATTGGGTCACCCTGTAGTACATCAAATACATAATCTTTATTTATTCACGATACACAGGTCAACATAAAATAGCTGTTTTTCACCGAGGCCGTGATAAAGTCGATACAACATGACATGTTACATAATACACCATTAACATACGAGGGGCATTCAATAAATACCCGCAACCATTGTTGTTCTCCACACCTGAGTGATTCTGTGAAATCTAAGTGGGTACATTATAAAGTATGAACCTTAATCTATCATTTAACACAATCTGGATTTACTGAATATTCATAATTACGTAATAGCATTAGCATAAAGTAACCCATATTTGGACACTGAAAAACATGCCACTTTGGCAGGAATTTTGAATTTGCTTGATAGCACGTATATTGAAATGAGCAGAACTTTGTTCTGGATTAGTGTGCAAGTCTAACATTTTGCATCAGGAAACCGGAGACCATGTTTAACGAGGTCCTAAATGGAGAGGGTCTGTCAACGACAACTTTTAGAAATACACTGCATCTTATCTTGGTCAACATTAGGCTTTGACAGTGAGCCCCAAAATGCCGAAAATCCAAAGAAATGAAAATGATAGTTATAGCAAACAATTGGGATTTCCTGAAATACCACAGCAAATGCAGGATTCGTTATTGTATAGATGACAGGGTATCAATAAATACATCGAGAATTGTTGAACTTGGAATAAAAATCTGCGCATGCGTAGAACGCACGGTGGTCAGAAAGCGCTCATAATGAGTAGAAATGTTAAACAATCACTGCAACCAACGTAAAAGTTACAGATAAGGAATTGAATTTAAGAAAACAAGAACTGTGGTGAACTTCAATACATATACAAAGTTCAAAAATGTAAACATCTATTTGAAAATACAATTCAAGTTAATGTATAGTCAGTATAGTGAATTTACTCAAATTGGGTAAAAAAAGCTTCATTGTATAAACATTTTCTCTGCAGAAAACGGTTTAAGATATTGTCTTTGTAATCTCCCATTTAAATCTATGACATGTAACAATGAGGAACAAGAGGTTTAAGACAAATCTTGCGGTTGGATACCTTGACCTTGACTGTTTATTCATTAAAGAATTTCTTTTAAGCTATGACAAAAAGATGACGTTTTAATGTTAGATAATAAGTGTTTTTTCTCCATAATTTGCATCTGAAAATAAGTAATGTTGAGCACATAGTACTGGTCTATCAATGTTTCAAACGGCAACTTATTCCATGCATCGGTTCTTGAGATATTTTGAAAAAAGTAACTGTGCTTCAAATTGCTTGCAAATATTCTCCGCCCTGATCAGCTATTTTTCATGCAGTGCCAGAAAGTATTGATTTTACGCATGTGCCATTACGTAATCCCACAAACGATATTGTTCATTCATGCATGCGAGGAAAGATAAAGACCCATATTTCAAATTTCCCTAATTCTAGTTAGCGTACGTCGCGCATGAGTGGAGAAAAACAATGGTTGCAGGTATGTATTGAACGCCCCTCGTACATGCAGGTTATAAAATAACATAATAAAACATGTTTCTTGAATCTAATCTAATATACAAATGACTCATCCGTTTATAAGACTGTTGATAAATACACTAAGATTGGGCACCTCTAAGAAAAACTGAGTTTCTTATTACATTATACTTGCTCCTGCGTAAACTGTATTTATCAACATCATTATAATAAAAAATAAATTAAAAAAATGGATAATTACAAATGACTCATCCGTTTATAAGACTGTTGATAAATACACTAAGATTGGGCACCTCTAAGAAAAACTGAGTTTCTTATTACATTATACTTGCTCCTGCGTAAACTGTATTTATCAACATCATTATACAAAAGTGAATCATATAAATATGAGGGTGCAGTATCACTGATTATTCTATGACAAAATATTACAATTTAATTTTGTTAAGAACTTCCATGGAGAGCATGTAGCAAAATGACAAAAATATAAAAGTCAACTCTCTCTCTCTCTCGAAAATTCAAACTTCGCCTGTTGCCTCAACGGTATTTATTTATTTATTTACCGGTACTTATAGAATGCATTTCCAAAAGATCAATGCGCTGTACAAATAACAGACATCAAAAATGGCATACAATTATATATATAAGAACAAAATAACATCAACAACTTAAAAAATATGATATAAAAGATGCATACAGCAAGCACCACAGTTGTATAAAAAGTATTTCATAATTTACACAATAATCAGTTACAAAATGTTTAAAAATACGAACGAATTGACAAAGTGATATATAATTTTAAAAACCCCAGTAGGCCAGGAAGTGAACTAATGTTTAGGAAAAAGATGAGTTTTAAAAAGTTTCTTGAACTTTTTCACACTGTTTGCTTCACGAAGAGAGGTAAGATGTTCCATAAATTGGGTCCTAAAACAGAAAAACATTTGATACGGTATAGTCGGTATATAGTCGGTATTGTTATAGAAGCTTGGACAATTACTCCCAAGTTACAGAAAGAGCTTGATGGCTGCTACACCAGAATGCTGAGAGTAGTACTAAATGTCAACTGAAAACAACACATACCAAATACTCAATTGTATGGTGACCTCCCCAAAATAAGCCAGACGATTCAGAAGCGAAGAACAAGGTATGCTGGCCACTGTTTCTGAAGTGAGGAGCCGCCGATTCAAACTGGTGCACTAGTGCCCCAAGCATGGCGAAAGAAAACTGGGAAGACCTGCTCTGACATTTATTGAATTACTCAAGCAAGATACTGGATTGGACACCTGTAATATAAAGACAGCAATGAATGACCGAAAAGTGTGGAGAACCATCGTAGATCGGGTACACCACCTGAGTCAAGCAAGTAAGCAAGAACTCCCGCAAGAACTTCACGACTAGGTGCGTCTCATAATTATACAGATAAGAAAGACCAATCGGAGTTTCCATAGCTTTAGGACATTATGTTATACAATGCTATACATTATAATGTAACCACATGTTCCCATTTCACATGATACATTCCATCATCTTCAATGTAAGGGAGCACATGAATGAATAATTGTTCAAACTTGGTTTTTCTTCATATTGTAATAACCATTTGATACATTGTCAATCTCGGTGTGATAATTAGAAAATAGTGGGTAATCAAGAATCACATTGTTTTTCCTTGCTTCTACAAAAATCCCCATAATCTTCACTTTAAATTAGATCGGTAATGTATAGAAAAGGGGATTGCACATAATATGGGTTATCAGAGCAATAGCTTAAAGCGAGACATTCGATATTGGAATATGACGCGATACTTGAATGGATATGGTGTATAATATAATGACGAGACCGAAATTTGAAATTGGTCATATCTCAATTGATTTTAACTTTTCAGACCCCCGGTGGTAAGGGGAGGGTACTCACTTATGAAAGGTGGTATACCAGGAATGGTCATGCCACTCTATAGAGGGTCGCTTTTTTTGCAAGAAATCTCTAAATATGGAGCTATTTTGTGGGAAATTCTACATTTTTTTCAAATCAATCCTTGTTTGTTTGTTTGTTTGTTTGTTTGTTTTTATTCGGCATCATCAGCATAAATATAAACAAAATGATAGAAGAAGAAAATATAATTTACAATAAATTACAATAAATTACATAACAACATTATAGTCAACATAAATAACAAACATTTCACCACAATGCCATCCAGGATGGCAGACACTGACACCAAAACTGACATACCAGGATAGCCCATTAAGCCTGACAATAAGGAGCAAGCTTATTTCCAATGGGGTCCCAAACGAAAGCAGAAGCCGTTGAAGAAGTGCGATACAAAGAAAAAACAACAACAAATTAAGGGACAGGGAAATTGTAATCGTTGAAATCCATTCCAAAAGACAAAAGAGTGGGAATTTCACTCATTCAATGCCTCTATATACGGTATTTGATCCCTATACGCGGCCGGCCACACAGGGACGTTATAGAATTGGTGATATTCATCACAAATGTTGAATAATGCTTGCTGGTCAGAGACTCTAGAGACCATTGTCTAGACTTAGACTATAGCAAGTTTGAAGCTTCCCTTGGCCTTGTCATTACGATGTACAATTTGATTTAGTTTTTTTTATCTAGTTTTACATACATACATACATACATTATATAGCGCTGCTACATCGAGATCGTAGCGCTTTATGACAAAACAAAAATAAGCATACTCAACAAAACAAAACTAATTACTGTACAAATGGGTTTTAAGAGCTTTTTTAAAAATGGCTACAGATGGAGACTCTCTGATGTGAATTGGGGGGTCATTCCAGATGGAGGGGGCAGTGTAATAAAATGTCCTACGTTCAGCAGACTGTAGGAGCTTGGTGGTTTTATGAACAGTTAGACGGGTGGTGTCTGATGCTGAACGCAGGTTAGGACGAGCAGGGTGATATATGGTGAGCGTTGAAGCGATGTAACTGGGTGCCATATGGTTGAGGCATTTATATACAAATAACATAATTTTAAAAACAATCCTCTTTTCAACAGGAAGCCAATGTAATGCATGTAGACATGGTGTGGCATGGTCCTGTTTACGAACTTGACATATCATCTTCGCGGCCCAATTCTGAATACGTTGCAGCCTGCTTATTTCTGTCTTGTTGGCACCAAGAAGCAGACCACTTCCGTAATCAATCTTGGACAAGATTAGTGCGCGGATAACAAGATGGCAAGTATCGCGATCAAGAAATCTCCTTATTCGAGAAATATTGCGAAGATGATATGTCAGGTTTGAGCAAAGACATTTTACATGTTTGGACATTGACATACAAGAATCGAACATCACCCCTATATTACGGACATTATCGGTGGGGGAGATTGAAACATCTCCAACACGCAACAACACAGGGCCCATGCTACTCTGAAGGTGAGATGGAATAGCAACAAAAAACTCAGTCTTGTCGTCATTGAGCTTCAGCATATTGCACTTCATCCATTGTTTTAGAGCATCAATGCAACATGACAGTTTGTTCAGAGCAGCGGTGATGGAAGAAGGGTCCTGTGGATTGAAAGTAGTGTATAGTTGTATATCATCAGCGTACATGTGGAACTCGAGATCAAATGATCTAATTATACGGCCAATAGGTAAAACATAGTAAATCCAAGTGACCCCACTATGGAGCCTTGGGGTAAGCCAATCTCCGAGGTTTGTGGTTTTGAAAACACACCATTTATGCATACTCTACTAAGGTCTGCTAGACAGATGACTTAAACCATTGAAGGACTCTATCACGTACACCAAGATCAAATAACCTGTCCATAAGGATATCATGACTTATGGTATCAAAGGCACTACTCAAATCGAGCAGCACCAAAAATACGCCTTGCCGCTGAGCCAGCCTTGTCAAGATGTCATCCTTAACCTTCATTAAAGCTGAGACTAATATAACTATATTTAGTTATATTAGTCTCAGATTAAAGCAGTCTCGGTACTATGAGCCTGTTTATAGGCGGACTGTAACTCCTCTGCCAAACAGTGTTTATTGATATGGTTTGTAAGTGTTACACAAGCATGCTTTTCAATGAGTTTTGATATGAATGAATGGTTAGATACCGGCCTATAATTTTTAAAATTGTTTGGATCAAGCGACGGTTTCTTGATGAGTGGTGTGATGATAGAATTCTTCAAACTAGTTGGGAATATACCAGTAGAAAGTGATTCATTGATAATCTGAGTTAGGCCTATACTTGGAACAAATGAGTCAATGTTCTGTTTCATGAACCATGTTGGTACAGGGTCTAGTGCACACGACTTCGTAGGTGCTTTGTTTATCATCTTGAGGACGTCATTTTCACTCAACTTTTCAAACTCGGAGAGCTTTGATGAGTTATGGACAGTAGGACTAGATTGGTCATTTGCATTATCTATCTGTCCATCTGTCAGTGCAAGATAGATTGTCTTGATCTTATCAGTGAAATAAG
The DNA here is from genome assembly GCA_035610835.1 of Ophiura sarsii. NCBI lineage: Eukaryota > Metazoa > Echinodermata > Ophiuroidea > Amphilepidida > Ophiuridae > Ophiura > Ophiura sarsii. The sequence continues at coordinate 78,713,995 of CM069447.1, read as the reverse complement.
CGGCGAAGTCGTTGCTCAGATCCCGTGCCGAGTCATGGGCAGGTAATGATTTTTTACCTTTGTTTAACAAACCATTCACCTTCTTAAAAACAGTTTTACAATCAGCATTTTCAAGTTCACTCTTATAATATTCCTGTTTGGACTGTTTTCAATATTGGTGGGTTCCGACGCCACCTGCAACGTACTTTTTGAAGATAGAGCGCCCTCACTTGGCATTCATTCATTAGTCTGTCTCTTTACAGATTCATTGCAAGAGTTGCTGAATCATTGCACAAATTCGTACAATATTGTCGTTGCAAATAACTCAATATGGCTGTTACTGAAATCAAATCGGTTGAGGAATTCGATGAACTGACAAAAAAATGTGGAAGGTAAGTAAATCGCTACAGTTGCATTGAAAATAGGGCCCATCGTAATGAAAGTTGCAGAATTCAACAGCTTTACTTAGTATCAACTGTACATCTTGCAGTTATTGTCCGTTTTCCCATTGAATACAGTACAGTGTGCTTGTAATTGAAGCATTATTATTGACCTGCTGCACGCACAAAGTTTACGTGCAATTTGAATAGGGACAGATTGTTTTCAGTTATATCATGAAAACTAACCGGCCGATTCGTTTTGAACAAGCGGTTACTACAAGTTTATGTTTTTAAATATAACATACTTAATTTACATGGGTATAGGTTAACGAGAACTTAGGACCATCGCCATTTTTATTAGGACTATATCTCGTCTTTTGGAGTCTCTCTTTATTGCCGTGTCAAAATTTGTCCAGTAAAAGTCAACGGCAAAACCTGTCATCTTTCTCACAAAGTCGCCCTCACTATTTCCGTCGCTGTATAAAAACCACTTAACGTAAGATTTTTGAACGATCGATACGATAAAGAGGGCGGTCCACTTATAATTTTAAGCTATTGTTTATTATTCTACGACCTTGGAAAAGCAGTGCCATAGACTCTTCAACAACCTCATATTTTCCCTAGTTATCATAAGTTAACCAAGATCTAGCGATGAACCGACCATGCGAGTAGGAGATATCGACCATATCGATTGGCCCTACCATTTTTGGTGAGGGATGATAGTTTCAATCGACCCATGGGCAAGGTTGTGTGGAAAACATATGGGTGCCGCTTGCCGCTTATTGTGACCAGTTGGGAGGAATATCTGTATTAAAGTAATTTTAATTTTACGGCAACTAAATTGAGTGAATTTAGCATTAATATATTTGGGGCGATTCAATTTTACAAATTCGTGTAATCTTTCTGTATGCTATATTGCCATTGATAAATAGAAATATAAAATAATATAATTGGGAGCAAATACTTTGGTGAATTGGACCGTCTCGCGAAATTAAATTGCTAGCCAAATTAAGTAGTTTTACAGTATATGGGTATAAAATACATAGTAGGCCCTAAACATGAAGGCAAATCATGACAAAAAGACTAAGTATAATATTCATAAAACAAGTACCAGAATTTGGAATAATATACAAGAATTATTCATTTAAATTGCAGATAATTTAGACAATACTTCTTCTAAACAATCATACATTTCAATAATGTTTTCATCATCAAGAGTTGATATTAATTCAACCATGGACTTTAATATTCTATATTTATAATAAGTCCATGCTTGCTACTACATGTATTATAGCGGGTCTATTTCTTAACAAACACCCCTATTTCGTCTCTGAAATCGACTATTCCAGACCTGTTACTTAATTGCCGAATATTCGGTCAAACAATAGATGGACGGGTCACCCATAGGTCGTTGACCAGCTCGTTCATTGGCTGAGAGTGCTGAAGTATCACTTGACTAATCGGGGCTAATTTTTAAAACAGGATTAAAGTTTTGATAAACCTGGTATGCATGTCAAGGGTTGTCGCTCGTTTGCCGTGGAGTATAACTGCACTATGACAACTTGAACAAGTCATTTGCTTAGTGCTTATTAGTGCTTAGCAGTACTGCTTAGTGCTTGTAACCTCCTATTGCAGCTCAGTCCGGAGCTATACTGGAATGGAAGCCCTCTGAAACCTAGAGGATGTGGATTTTTTTTTGTACAGGTAAACAGACCCGGGATGATCCCCTTAGGCTTAAAGATCCACCGAGGCGAAGTGTAAATGTATTATATCAAAATAAAGACAAAATCACAAGGATTTCGAAAATAAATATTTTATGAACGATCCATTATAGGGAAAGAAGAAATTTACAAAAATAATAAATGCGCCCAAAATCCGTGTTAAAAACGATCTTCGTATTTTGAAAAACCCGCTCTACCAGGCAACACAGAGGAGAAATCATAGTTAGCAAACAATGCACTAGTGTAAAATTGTGACAGGGTCTATATGTCTACACACACTCTTTACAATGCATGCTACGTTAGCCTCTTCCCATCATCATGCCTCGCTGAACAATTGATGACCGCGCGAACTTTAAATGTGTATCCATGCTGTGTGCATTCAAAACCATACAATCACGAGTGTATGAGCCGTATTATCACACTCAGTGAATGAATAGATCGAGGTCATAATACTGTTTGTAAGGCAACCTTTGCAACTTGATACACATGTTATTTTTATTTTGTGGCCATATTTTTAGACCGTGGTGCATTGTATGCTGACTACGAGTCCTCCTCTTAGGCAACACGGAAACTGTGACGTAGATCCGGGAATCCGACCGTGTTGACACTGCAGTTCCTCTCGCATCTACGTCACCATTGAAGTCGCCCAAACCTCTTCATGGTTCATTGCATTTCTGGCGAAGGTATTGGATTTGGTATACGGCCGAACGTATTTTATCTTTTTTAAATATATTTATTCACATTTTATAAAAAATAACATGTGAAATGTTCTAACTAATATATTGTTTAACTTTTAAAAATAAGTTTCATGAGCACATCGCTGGACCTTTAACTACTCTTTACGATGAGATCACATGAGGTCTGCAACTATGTTCAGGGTGAATCGTCTGAATACACAGGACCAACGCAACGGCTTAACGTGAATCTCCGAATCACGGCGAACTGACACTCGCGGTATAGACCTGCACGTTGTACACAGTGAATGGGGTAGAGGAGAAATTCTACAATTAAATTTGATTATCAGCTTAAACCACGGAAAGAGACTCCGATAACTAATCTAACACTCACTGAATTAAGATTTGATTGTAGAATTTCCGACCTAGATAGGAACTTTTTGGGGTGATCAAAGAATCCTGGTTTCAAGGCGACTTGAACCCACGATTGATAGAAAACTCCCGACCGACGTTCAGCGCGCTAGACCGCTCGGCCACCTCTACCTCATTCATGTCATTTGTCATCACTTGGTATTATTCATCAGGGTATTTTGCATTTTTCAATATCTGTCCCCATCCTAAAGGTAAGCGCCGGAGTATAACGCATTTACTTTTGAGTTTACTTTTATTTTGTCCAAAAGTAAACGCTCATAATTTGCAGTGAATGCAATAATACTTTACATCATTAATACCTTGACATGATTTTTCTTCTTTCCAGTGGTTTGTTGGTGCTTCCTTTCTGCGCACCATGGGCTACACAGTGTGATATGATGAACAATGCGATAATACATTACATCATTAATACCTTGACATAATTTGTCTTCTTTCCAGTGGTTTGTTGGTGCTACATTTCTGGGCGCCATGGGCTACACAGTGTGATATGATGAACAATGCGATAATACATTACATCATTAATACCTTGACATAATTTGTCTTCTTTCCAGTGGTTTGTTGGTGCTACATTTTTGGGCACCATGGGCTACACAGTGTGAAGTGATGAACAATGCGATAATACATTACATCATTAATACCTTGACATGATTTTTCTTCTTTCCAGTGGTTTGTTGGTGCTACATTTCTGGGCACCATGGGCTACACAGTGTGAAGTGATGAACAATGCGATAATACATTACATCATTAATACCTTGACATGATTTTTCTTCTTTCCAGTGGTTTGTTGGTGCTACATTTCTGGGCACCATGGGCTACACAGTGTGAAGTGATGAACAATGCGATAATACATTACATCATTAATACCTTGACATGATTTTTCTTCTTTCCAGTGGTTTGTTGGTGCTACATTTCTGGGCACCATGGGCTACACAGTGTGATATGATGAACAATGCGATTACATTAATACATCATTAATACCTTGACATGGTTTTTCTTCTTTCCAGTGGTTTGTTGGTGCTACATTTCTGGGCACCATGGGCTACACAGTGTGATATGATGAACAATGCGATTACATTAATACATCATTAATACCTTGACATGGTTTTTCTTCTTTCCAGTGGTTTGTTGGTGCTACATTTCTGGGCACCTTGGGCTACACAATGTGAAGTGATGAACAATGCGATGATAGAGCTAGCAAAAACAAACTTACAGGTCAACTTTGCAAAGGTAGGGTTTGAGTAACAGTAGGTGTTACATAAGGTTGAAACATAAATTGTGACGCGATCAAGAGGAATGAGTCGGATGTCGACCCTGGTCGAAAATGAGTTTTTAATACAGTTTTAAAGAAGACACCGAGAGCTTTCAGAAACTGAAAACCCCATGTCGATACGACATTTTGTTCCAAAGTTATGTCAAATTGTATACATGAATTTCCATCAAAACTTATGTAAGCCGCCATTTTGAATTGGCCATATCTCAATTTGGGATTCCCCGACATCCGACTCATTCCTCTTGATCGCGTCACAATTTGTCTAGTACAAAGACTTCTATTGTATAGGTGGGGTGACACATGACGTCACACCAGGCATTTGGTCAGCAGTTGCAATTGTTTTTTGCCTGTGCACGCATCCTGTTTTGTTTAGGACCTGTGCTTTTAAAACTCGCGCCAAAGCATTATAAAGGGCAATAAGGTATAGTGGACAGTGTTGTGGTCATATGCTGTTCCCTCGAGCATGTATCTACAGTCGAGTCCTTTCGACCTTTGCGTTTGTTGATAAACATTGCTGTCGCCCCATCTATATAGCTTTATTCTGTAATACAGTGACCAGGGCTCAAAATACACGGGGGCGAAGGGCAGTTAGCCCCCAGTTTTCACAAAATAGCCCCCTGAGAAAATGTTGGCCTATGGTAAAATGTACTAAAGGGGCGATTTTTGGCAGAATTTGCTCAAAATAGCTCTCATAGCCAAAAAGGTATTTTAACCCCTGACAGTGACAGACTGCCTAGCTGCATGGTCTAGTGGTTATAATATTCACTTTAGTACTGAAAGGTCCTAGAGTCGAATCCTAGTATCGTCAGATTTGATATCAAACCTTTACTTTCAATTCATTTCTCTAAAAATGGCAACAAAGTTGGAAGACTTACGCCTAGCCTAATTTGTGATAAATAGCTCACTCAAAGTAACACCATCATTTCAGAGAATTAATCATAATTGTTCTTATTTGTTACAGTACATGTATAGTGAGGATTTGCAATTGATGTCAGCAGTGACATGTCAATAAGGCAATGCACAAAAAAACCACCTGTTGTAGGGGCCCGTTTAAAATTGTGAGAAATGTTTTGAACATTCTATTTTTTTTTTAAACATTTTGCAAAATGTTTAAAATTTACAACAAAACCTGGCTGGAGCCTAACTGTCATTTTTTAGATTCAGACAGAACATTATGGGTATTTTTTTAATCATGTATATTTCTTAATTTGCACTACGTTTTACTGAGTGTATTGGACCTGTTATTTTATTTTACTCCTTACAGGTTGAAGCCGAGTCGGTTCCTGAAGTTTCTGTCAAATGTGAGATAACCGCTGTGCCCACCTGTGTCCTGCTTAAGGTAAGAAAATCCACAATTGCTAAATCACAGTGGAACATCTTACAAACTTTAATCATAACTGATTTAGATTTTTTATGGCGTACATGAAATGTCTGTGTGAGAGATTTCGGAAAAAGTGTACTTTAGGTCCCAGATTCTGAACTGTACTAGTATCGTCCAATACTGCAACACCCAGTATCGTTCGATATTGGTACAAAGTCAGTGTTCCTGTATCTCCCGATACTGAAACATAAAAAATGTCCAGTATTGCTCGATAACACATTTCCAGTATGGGACGATACTGGGAAAATAATATTGTAATCGAGTGATACTGACAAATTTCATGTGCCAGTACCGTGCGATAACCTGGTATCCCAGTATCTGGTACCTAAAGTACACCTTTTCCGAGATTTCTTGCTTGATTCATTTTAAAGATCAAAGGTTATCCTTGTTATAATGCAGTGTCTCTTTCCTGAAACTTCATTGTATTCTACTTTTAATTAAGTTTTAAATTTGGTAGCGATAACGAAGAGTGTGGGCGTGTATATAAAGAACACAATTAGTGTTACTGCCAATTATATGTGCCATGTTTGTATGCAAATTGTTGGCATACGAATGATTACCTTGTGGATTGAGGGGCAACAACTCTGCAATTCCCACCAATTTTGTAAATGAATACACGATATAGCTTAAATTTGGCTGTTGGAAAACGTTCCGTAACTTGAGATCATTACATCTTTAAATACCTTTTCCTGTGTCATTTATTCGGTGGGGTAGCTCGTTGACAGGGATATTTTCCCCGATCCCAATTCGAACCAAATCACGCTTTTATTGAAACTCTAGTCATCATTATTATATCGATATGTTGGACAACCATATATGCATGTAGACTCAATTATTTTTCATCGATAACAGTACTAAATAATAATCAAAACTATTCCCAAAATTCTACTTAATTTGCAGATTCAGAACTATTTTTCCCCTATTTTCAAAGGAATTTGACATATTGAGGATGTCTTTTGAAATTAGTAAAAGACTTTACAAATATCAAAGTCATAATCTCAACTAGAAAACAAAGTGGAGATGTCAACTTAACCCTTTGAACCCTGAGTTATTATAAGGGTTCGGTACACCCACCCTGACTTCTCCGGGGGTAAAATGCTAAATATAGTACATGCTATTATAATTTGTTGTTTCAATGTAATACTGTCCTGATTTGTATTTATCTGTGTGTATTGTATTTATATTGAATAAAGACATGATAATGAAACAAAACAACTGTGTTTTTGCTTACCTCATACCCAGTATGCCACCTTTGAACCCGGAAGTATAGGCAGGGTCGGGAGCCAAACCTCAAGTTAATTTTCAGTCATTCCTACACCCTCTGACTGAATGTTTCTGCCCTCTATCATCGGTAATATATGTTAACGATGACAGAGGGCAGTCCGCATCATGGCAATCTACTCAGACGTATAATGTTATAACATAAACATCCGTTTTTATCGCAAAAATTGCCAATCATGAGCCTAAAACAATGCATTTTTGGGATTCATCTGCGCAATGTTTGGTTGCATGTTCATCCAATTTCGTGCTATTTTTGACAGTTTTCTTCAGCCAAATGACATCAAAGCACAACGTAAACCTTGCGAAACAATGTATTTCACATCAGGTGAACATCATATGACTTTCAAGTCACATGACCATGATCAATGTGTCAACTGTTCGCTCAGGTCGATTTTTCGACCTATCGGGTTATACGACGTTCCCCGACCTATAGGTCGATAAATCGACCTATCGGGTTCAAAGGGTTAAGTCAAGTTGCCAACTATTTAAGAGCATAATAAGAACATTTTATAGAAATAATTCCAAATTTGAATTTGCTGTTGGACGTCCGATCGGATGTCTTTATCAATGGTGTATGACTGTTGATCCAGACAGAGTTGCCAGAAGGTGTTCACTTTCCGGTGACGTCACAGGTTGTATTTGATGACGTATTCTGGATCTATTGATCATACAAGAGACTAAATTGGTAGGCACCCTCGTCACTATTCATGTGCTTTTTCATGTCATTGCTGGATTTGCGATGGATCCAAATGGATTCTCTAACCCGTCTGGTATTTCTAGCGTTGTCTCTCGCTAATATAGTATGTTGGACCTGTTGGTATATTGTCCCAATAGATGGTTTTCAGAGTGTGGTCCATGATGGAAGAGATGCAAGAGCACATTTACATATTTCATCATGAAATTGATGCACAGTTGTTTATTTGAATGAAATTACACCTTGGGATGAATCGATCTACTCAACATATAAATGAATTTCCATTAAAAACTAATCATAGATTAATTGTTTGTTGTTGTTTTTATTAGAACAAACAGATAATTGACAGAATAAATGGAGCCAATGGTCCATTACTGGAGAAGCAAGTGAAACACCATGCGGACTCCAATGCCAGCCCTGCACCACCACCTAAAGAGGTAAACTTAGGCCAAACAAAGAAGGTCTGTCTCAGAAACATTGTGCAAAAAAGCTAAGTGCTGTGCTATTTTTTTTAGAAAATAGGCTATGAGGTATGCAATTTTTTAATTTTTGTTGTTGTTGTTGTTGTTGTTGTTGCTTATCCAAGCATTAAAAAAAAACCAGCGCATAGACCTACGCGCCGTAGCTCATTTCACATACCAATGCGGGCAGGCTTCTGAGACGGACCTTCTTCTTTATTTGGCCTTATAAAGGAATATATTCATGACGCGACTGTTGGGATACCTCATTCCGTCTATTGATGTATTTTTGTTTGTTTGTAATGTGTGTACATCGTACAAGAGTTAATAAGAATTGTTTAGGATAGTTATCACAAGAGATGTCCAACAATGTCATGATTTTGACACATATAAGTGTTATATAATTCAAAATTAAACATTGCAAACCAACGAGATCCATCCAAGATCTTATTTAAGTCCACACGAGAGACTCGATGGATGTTTGGATACCTTTGACGACGTGGAATTAGGATGTCTGTGCTCAAAAAACCTTTATAATGACCAGGTGCATGAAAAAGATGTCACATAAATCATAATAATACAAACATTCCAAACTGCGGCTATTAGTTTTTACCATTATATAGAAACCTTTCCCAAGTTTCAAAGTCTATCTCAAGAATTGCTGAACCAAAACTAGGCATGTTTGTACTTATTTTAATTCAAAATACTCATGGTGATTCCAAATATGCTGATAAAATTCAATAATGTTGACATTTTTGAAATATTTTGTGACATTTTGGAACTGTCGTCTGCAGACGCCTGCCGCCTTGAAAGTGTTAAGGAGAATATTGTCATGGTTATTATATTAAAACATCTTGCTTTATATTTTCATCAGGATTTGGATACCAAGCTCAAGAGACTCGTCAACACAGCGCCATGTATGCTGTTCATGAAGGGTAATCCAGATCAACCAAAGTGTGGGTTCAGCCGTACAACGATAGATCTCTTAAACAGAAATAACATTCAGTACAAGACATTTGATATCCTTGAGGACAACGATGTCAGGCAAGGTATGGCAGTTCATGGATCAGAGTATAAATGATAAAGCAACAATTTTAAAGTGCCTGATCAAAGTGGTCAAAGCGCTTCACAAAATACTTAAGATACAACTTTTTACTACAACAATACAACAGATTCTAACAGCAATTTGTCATCACCTGACCTTAAATTAGGTCTACGAGGGGGTATCAAAAAGTTTTAGAAATCACCCAGACGTGAAGGAGCCAGAAACTTAATTTTGTTATGTGATCCTTCAGACATCTTTACTAAGTCCCTGTGCAAAGTTACACATTTCTCCTAAAGTTTAAACAGAAAGAGGTTAAAGGTCATTACAAATACGCTTGGTGACAATAAACTTATGGGTAACATGGGGTGTACACAGATTGACCTCTAATGACCCTACATGACCTTTGACCCTTTCTGTCAACACTTTAAACTATTTATTGCTGTTTTGGGAATAACACAATCTGAGGCAATCTGAGAATCAATCAATGGCAGTAAATCTGAGGATCTCTACAATGGCGGTCTGTGGACAGGTAATAAATAGTAGGAGAAATGTGTAACTTTGCACAGGGACTTAGTAAAGATGTCTGAAGGATCACATAACAAAATTAAGTTTCTGGCTCCTTCACGTCTGGGTGATTTCTAAAACTTTTTGATACCCCCTCGTATTTGGAATGGAATGTAAAGAGAAAGGAAGACAGTACAGGGTGTACCTAAAAAAATTGTGCACATGTTTGCGCAACTTGTTGACCATGAAGTCCTAAAGTTTGGTGTAAATATGTTTATATACAAGGAAAGGGAAAACACTCGGCTTTCAGATGCCGTTTATTCTGATTTGGATTTGTCAATCCTGAGATATGGACAATTAACTAGAGCTACCCAGAATCGATGTTGTGCCACTTTACAGTTTCAAAGGATAACTCCTAAGATACAACTTCCACTTGAACGATGGCCCTTCACCAGTGTTATTAAAAATAACATTTTTGTATTGAGATTGAATATGTTTAAATAATAGAATGAGTGCCTGTGTATCCATGCAGAACTGAATATAAAGATTTTTGTTACATGATTTGAACCAGTCCTTTTGACGAGGTTTCACAAAATGTTTATTGGGCCTACATTTTCAAAACAAGACAGACGTCCATATGGCTGGGTGGGTGCGGCCTCAATTTTCAATAGACATGATAGAAGAGGGTGTTCATAGTCTTAAAATATCACGAAACGAGAATTCCAGCAGAAGAGTCACCAGAGAGTTAGTCTACTGTAGTATACCTTTTTCCTTTTCTTTGTCACTCTATGAACATGTACCTATAGAGGGCTCACTCCCCATGGACCGCTCCCCATCCTCTGATCTCACCCCCGGGAAAAAAAGGTCTACTTGCATTGGATTGACCTCGTTGACCTCCGTATACTTTTACATTAGTGCTCGTCCAAAAATTGGACGCATACATTAATGAGCAATTTGTTCGCGTGGGGTTCAAAATTAACCAATGGCAGACACGATAAATACGAAGTATATGAATATTTATATACGTCTTCGCAGAGAGACGAATCTTGCTCACTTGATAAATTCAAAATGTCGATTTTCTGGCACTGTATAGCCGCCGTTTCGGTCTAAAATCACACTTTAGGAGTTATCTTTGACATTGGTCCTCGCCCAAAATATGTTCCTCAGAGATATAGCTACATTTCCGCATATGTGACTATTTCCATGCTATTTCCTATCTTTCAATATCGTGTAATAAAAAACCTTTTTACGTTTAAACAGAGACAAATAATTTGATCATTGTTTACGATAACTAGAGACTCTTACACAGCCACAGAAATACCCCCTTCACACGTTTCTAGATGTACAAACAGCAAATTCAATATTAGCGCGTTATGAAGGGGTGTGATACTATCGTGACGCATAAAAAGCATCGTCCCTAGTAATCCCTAGTGCGCTCAAGCACAGTTCTTTTGTAAATCCAATGCCAGTAGACCTTGTATTTGGTCGGTTCTCGGATGGGAAGTATCAGGGGGTGTAGTGTTCGATTGTGTGACAGTGAAATTATACAAGGCCGTACGAGTAGACTACCAGAGAGTTTGCCATTCATTTCTCAAACACTCACGTACCATCTAGGAATACACCTATATACAAAGGAGTATTGGAAATGCTTGGTTGATGAATGGTTCAAGCACCAATATGAATAAAGAACATTCTGGAAGACTAAGATATGAAAAATGGCAGGACACAGTAACACATTGATAACGTGCGGCGTGCACTTCAGAGGGACCCCAGAATAACTGCTCGTAGAAATCCCTTACCACATACCCAAGGACATAATTTTTGTTCCTCAGCCTTTCTTAAACAATTCTGGTCAAATGCCCACCTCAATATTTCAAGACGATTGATGCCCATGGATAGACCAATGTTAGTATCGTTTTGACGCTCATAATCATTTATTCTGTAAAAGTGGCACAACGTCGATTTTGGGTAGCTTTGATAAACCGGGTATATCTCAGGATTGACAAATCCAAATCAGATAAAATAAACGGCATTCAAAAGCTGAGTGTTTTCCCTTTCCGTGTGTTTAAACATATTACACCAAACTCTAGGACTTCATGGTCAACAATCTGCGCAAACATGTGCACAATTTTTTTAGGGACACCCTGTACAATGTAAATAACATTACCGTACTGACTCGTGTATATTCCCACCCTTTTTTTACCCCAAAATATACGTAAATTAGGGGGTTGGACTTAAATCGGGTGCCCACGTGTGCAAGGAAATACAGGCAATATTTGGCTCATGAGTCACGATGGATTTCATAATTGTTAACATCTTCTTACGATGCACCATTTTGTTATATGATTCCTTGTGTCCGTGGTGCACCACTAGTTTTATTCCAAGTCATTTTTGTTGGCACCCTTTCGTAACACTTGGCGGCATGGGAACAAGACTAGCATCAGAAGTGACGTCATGATTATAACATGGCCTGACTTGCGCAGAAACCGCCAATTTTAAAATTTTAAACCGACAGTAAGTGTTCTGCGCACATACGTTAAAGCAATGGGGATTTTCTATTCTGACGAAAACAAAATATGAACTGCCGATACTTGAGGATTTATCATACTATTTTAGTTATTTGAAGATGAAACTCAATCTTTGTAGGTTTGGCTTTGATGGTACGTGATCAAATATCAAGTAGGGAATCTTTATGGCGTCACTTTTTGCTACATATTTGTGCAATATCATTGCAAATCTTCAAAAGTGTGTCGCATTTCGAGATGCTTTGCCGAGTTTCAGTCTGCGCTCCGCTTAGGCTAAATTAAAAAATCATTTGTCTCAAAGCTCCCGCGCGCGTTAGTTTATTGATACGCATTAGAAAAACAAAAATTTCTTCTTTTTTTTTTTTTTTAAAAAGAAAAAAAAATCCCAAAAATCCCAAAATTTCACTGATTTTTCAGATTTTCATTGATCACATCATTTTAAATACAAAAAGTCACTTTTACAAGGATTTCAATATTTTATATTTAAAAAAAAAAAAAAAAATTAAAAAAAACGCATTCCGCATTAGGTTTTGAAAAACTGAAGAGCTTTGAGACAAAAGATTTTTTTAATTTAGCCTAAATATATCTATGTGTGATTGTCTTATTGTGTGTATGATATTCTTTTATAATTTTCAGGCTTGAAGACATTTTCTAACTGGCCGACCTACCCACAATTATATTTGAATGGAGATCTTGTAGGAGGCCTGGACATTCTGAAAGAAATGGAAGAGGGTGGAGACTTAAAGGAAGGCTTTCCTGTACAAGAGAAACTGGAAGACAGGTAGGTACTAACCCAAACAGGAGTGTCTATTCTTCCAGAAAACTTGAAACTATTGCCCATCCAGCACTACCATCATCTGATCAAATTCTCCCTCGAATTCTTCCTCAATGCTACAGCTGCCACCCAACCAACTCATAAATCAACCATTTGATTGTACAACTTGTCTGTTCAAATGGGTTAGATAGCTGGAAATGACACAATGTGACACACGAATGTTTGTATGTTTTGATGTAACATTTAGCAATCTTCTCCAAAAGAGTGGAATTATTCCCCAGCGTTCGTAGCGAATAACAGAAGAATAGACACCCCTGGTACTGTTGATGTAAGTTTTTTTATAAGCTCAAAATACACAGGGGCGAGAACCGTCTTCATGTTGACGCATTTCAGAGTTTGGGGACTCACAGCTCAATACTCACAATGTTTATTACATGTTAAAGGGGCATTGAGAGATACGTATGGGAGTGCGCCCTCAATTATCCTGGAAATCAGGGTTTTTTCATCAAAGTAATACTTAGGCATATAATAACTACCATCTAAAACAGTTTAACAACATTCGCCGTTTATCATATAAAATTTCATGATTTTCTTAGTTTCGATATGATCATATTGAAACTAAGGTGCTGAATTCGGAAGTTATGCATTGTTTTACTCACAGACTTTCGCGGCAAATCTCAACTCGGAAGTGCCGTTATTTGCTTAGTTTGACATGAAGGCGATGTCGGAATTGTATGACATTTTGGATTTGGGCTATGTTGATGATTATCTTTACGTTATTTGCTCATTTAGTATATCAATACATCTCAATGCCCCTTTAAGAGTGGAGATTTCTGAAGTATATCAGCATGGATCACCACCTTACAGAAACAACCAAGGTTGTATTGTTTGCATTGCAATCTTGATCAATGCCATAGGAAATTGTCAACATTGATCAATGCCGTAGGAAACATTCATTACAGTAGAGATTACAGTATTATCAGGGGGCTTGTTAGGGAGCACACAGTAGATGGCTAAGGAACACAGGATAGATGACCTGTTGTTAAAATGTCAGTGACGTTTGTCACCTGCTATATTCTTAATTGAAGTTAACACAAAGTTGCTGACAATTTTTTTAAATTTTTTTAATAGTTAGATAAATATGCTTGACAATTTTACAAGCCTGAAGAAATATGAGCAATATTTATCCTGTGAAAGAGACCATGTGTGGTCTAGTGGATAGCACGTAGGACTAACAATACAAAGGTTGTGAGCTCTAGCCACGCTACGGCCAACATGTTTGTATCTTTGGGCAAGGTACTAAGTCTCAATTGCCTCATGGTTCGGAAGTCATGTGCATCGGAAGAGCTATCCCTGAGCACGTTAAAAAGGTCACAGACTCCTTCGTAAAGAGTAGGGGATCATCCCGGGTCTGCTTCTGTACACACACACATAATATGTATTCCTATACATACCTCCACTAGGCGTGGCGCAACAATGGAGTAAACAAATAGCCAAAGAAAGAATGATGGAAGCAACTAAGCTGCTTCCATTGTTCCGTCCAAGGACGACCGATGATGATGATGATGATTTATCTGTTCTTGTTTATTTTATGCATTTGAAATTCATGTTGTCTACTTTCCATTGAATGTACACCGTAAAATCGTTTTTTTTGTTTCTGGAGGACTTCACAGGAAATTAGCCCCCAGTTTTCACAAAATAGTCCCAAAAAAAATTAAGCCTATGGTATAATGCACTAAAAGGGCTACTTTTGACAGAATTTGTTCAAAATGGCCCTCACAGCCCCAAAAGTATTTTGACCCCTGCTTCACACATCTATACATTTGGTGCATATTTTCTGAAAGCCCTTCACGAATCACAGCTCAGGTAAACTTATTAACTTGTTGGGGAGCATAGCACAGGTGGCGCTGTTTATAACTGATTAGTGTAATTGTGAGAATATTTATACTGTCATTTAACATGCATACATTTAATATTGTAAGCAGTTATTTACCCAGCCCTCAAACGATTCTTTTAACCGTTATCGCAATTGTGGAAGAAAAACTCACAAATAAATTGCCGTAATATACCCAGCCCCTTTGGTAAGCCACGTCTCTCAGCTACTCGCAGTATACTGCGCTCACTATAATATAGGCTTCATTGATTATGTCATCGAAAACCGTCTGCACATGCGCTTAAAGATCGGCTTGGTCGTAGTACTTTGTAGTACTTAGTAAGGTTAGGGTTAAATTTAGGCAAATTACGAGGGTCATTCAATAAGTGCTACCTCCTCCCTCATAACATTGCTAATATGAATGTCAGCCTCATGACATTTGTCACAATTATAGCTCTGAATCATAGCTACACATTTATATTTAATGATAATCGATAGCTGTTTTACTTTTCATATGATGCGGTCAAATCCGGAGAGAGATTTTGGACAATGGAAACGGAAAATTACCTTAAAAATAAATGCATGTTTTTCGGGGGGTTTTCCGTATTATATGGTTTGATATAATAGCATGATTTTGATACTGAAAATGGAAAGCAATGAATGATATCTGATAAAAGTATAGTACTATCATATTTGAATGAGATTGTAAGCAATATTAACTCTTGTAGGCTCGCAAATAGTGTACTATCAACTCAAATGTATTGCTATGCCTTTGGCAGACTGGACTACTGATAATCAGTATACTTTTCGTTGTTACAACTCAAGCCACAGTGATGCTTCAACGTTAAATCTTTAACATAATAGTCATTTTATGAGTTTTCATTATGTGCCACCTTCAGAATAGTCAATCAGGTAGTAAATGATAGAAAATTATCTCTTTGAGAGACTTGTAATTCATCTATTTAGTCCGGTATATATTGAAAATCACTTGGTTTCCATGAAAGTTAAATATGCCTTTTGCAGGGTGCCCTAGGGCAGAAGTAAACTTATGGTTGTCCTGATCTGGTTCCGGTTAATCAGAGGGTATAATCTTTCCAAATAAATCAGTCACATTCAATGTGTATGGTCTGTTAAAGAGATATGTGACATTTCGAACGGTTATAATTGACCGATAGGTATGTTTTGCTTCTTACAATAGGCCAAATGAATAGCACTTTGGCGATTTTTTGCTGTTTTACATCCGTTTTCGTCATACTAAATGTAAGGTTGGTTTTTACCGCACCTCTAAAAAAGTACAACCAGTACTCAGATCAATTTACAATGAATTTGTAGCTGAGGTTCCAAGCTACAATTGTGTGATATTTCATAAGACTGGCTTATATAATAAGAAGGTTATGAGGTAGGAGGTAGAACTTATTGAATGACCCTCGTACATTATCATTGGCCCTGACTTTCAATTTGTGTTTCTTTTATTTTTCAGACTTAAGAATCTCACTCACTCAGCACCATGTATTCTCTTCATGAAGGGTAATCCAGGTCAACCAAAGTGTGGGTTCAGCCGTACAACGATAGATCTCTTAAACAAAAATAACATCCAATACAAGACATTTGATATCCTGGAGGACAACGAAGTCAGGCAAGGTACGATGACTATTTGAGTATAGGTCAATAAATGTGTATGTTTTATTTCGAGTGAGATTAGACAAATCAATGCACACGCTCTGTTATTGATGTGTGAATGGGGTCGTGCTATTATATGAGCATATCAACATTTGTGCAAGTATTAACCCAATTCTTACAAGACACTATTCAAATGTCACAATTCTATGCATACTTTTTATCTCTTACTAATGAATAAAACATGTGAACAAGTGTGCAATAAATACCTGCAGTAAAAATCAGCGAACCCAGGCTGCCTGAACAATGAATCAAAACAATGCCTGTGGTGCGCAAATCGTACGGCGCACACACGCAGTACAATCAATATACTCCGTGTATTCTACTTTCCTGATTTCTAAATACGGTTCAATCAGAAAAATAGAATTAAAGGCTGAGCATACACATTGCTCAGCTGCTACATGTCGTCAGCCTGCTTCAATATTTGCTCATTTTTTCTAGTTTTTAGATAACAACAAAAATATGAAAAAAGAGTTAGGTAATTATCGAAGCAGGCTGACGATATGTTGAATAGCACCATAAATAGTGCATGAATTTCAACAGGAGCCGTAACTGTTGGATGAATAACGTTGGAGATATACCGTACTGACGCGTGTATAGAGTGTATTGAAAGTGTCTAATGTACTCCGTCTGTCCGTGTGTGGGACGATCAATGAGGCGCGCCACAAATTTGTCTTGATTCGTTGTTCAGGCATCACAGGTTTGCTGATTTTAACTTTTGAATTTTGATTTGTATCGTGTCGTGTATTAAAAACTATGAATTAGGACAATACATGTGTATTTTTTGTTTCTAGAAAAAGTTAGGCAAATCAATGCACTTGCGCAAATGTTGATATGCTCATAATAGCACTCCCCTGCGGGTCGTGCCATTATTCACACACCAACATTAGCGGGTGTGCATTGATTTGTCTAATTCCTCTCGAAAACAACACATAGGCATATATTAACATATACATAATACATTCTTGTTTGATCTCATGGATGCAGACATCATTTTACATTGAAAATGTGTGCAAGTTTTTATCATGTAACTTTAAGATACGCTTCTATCAATGCAGGGTTGAAGACATTCTCAAACTGGCCAACATATCCACAGCTATATCTCAATACCTAGTCGGGGGACTTGACATCCTCAAGATATGCTAATGTTAATGTTTTCTATATATAACAACTTTATTTCTATCAATACAGGATTGAAGACATTCTCAAACTGGCCAACCTATCCACAGCTATATCTCAATACCTAGTCGGGGGACTTGACATCCTCAAGATATGCTAATGTTAATGTTTTCTATATATAACAACTCTATTTCTATCAATACAGGATTGAAGACATTCTCAAACTGGCCAACCTATCCACAGCTATATCTCAATGGTGATCTAGTCGGGGGACTTGACATCCTCAAAGAAATGGAAGAAAACGGTGACCTGAAAGAAGGATTCCCCCAAACCACTGAAAGGTAAGGTAAACAAACAAAAAGGTCTGTCTCACATACACTTGGGAAATTGGGTTCATCGCATATATATATATATATACATGTATATATATATGCGGCAAAAGTGACTCCACATACTTAGAGGTCGTCTAAAATTATCGCCATTTTCAGATAAGTACAGAGCGTACGTACATCTTTACCCCACTCCCCCCTCGAGTTACGTTCAATAAATGGCGAACATTTTGTGGCTTGATAAAAAAATGCCAGCCTCTCAAGATCGCCATTTAAGTTACATACGCTTAAGGTTTATTTTTACCCCCTCGCCCCACCCCCTGTTACGTACGCTTTGTACGTATCTTTAAATGGTGAAAACTATGGATGACCTCTTCAGCGTGCGGGTATGTGAGACAGATTTTTTTATTTTTCTTGGCCAACAAACTATCATCTGGGCTGATTTATTTGGGCAGACAACATGAACAAATGTGTTCGCTTAATGGATAATTAATTGTACAGCCTATCCTTTTGTTTAATAGATTCATCAGGATCTAATAATAATGATGAAATGAGGTTCTTATGAACAGGTCCAAAATTTATACTCACTGTTTATGTTCAGTGCAAATGCTGTTGCCTTTCTCAACACATGATTGATTGTGGTGAGCTATTTATTGTCACCGACACTAGAGGGAGTTTCCGAGCAGCGGTTTTCGAGTTGCCAGTTTATTTCTTAACCACAGACAGTAAAGGTTCATCGAAAGCGTATGAAAAGTGATACTGCCCCTCGTTTTGGTTCATGGTGGTGCCCCTTTCTTATTTCCACTGCATCTGCGATCCATCTCTTATACCGATTTTGTTCTGTACATATGACCTTTCGCCTTTTCCAATCCAAACATATGACAGTATATATAGCTCACGACAAACATGCATTGAGAAAGGCAACAGTGTTTGCCAAAACGTACACAAGTATATCGTTTGGATCAGTTCATAAAAACCTCATGTTATCATAGCCTATTTTGTTTATAGTGCTAACTAGACAAACAATTGTGAGGCTCATATCTATCTGAATGGAAACAGAACTCTTACTTGAAAAACATTCTATGAGTCTAAATGTAGTTCTTGCATACACACATGGATGAACAGGGTAAATAAAGCAATTGTGTATGGATTGAAACGGCTATTTGAC
Source organism: Ophiura sarsii (assembly GCA_035610835.1). Lineage (NCBI taxonomy): Eukaryota > Metazoa > Echinodermata > Ophiuroidea > Amphilepidida > Ophiuridae > Ophiura > Ophiura sarsii. Next base: position 78,694,710 of record CM069447.1, on the reverse strand, counting down.
CTTGATATGTGCATTGAACCATGAAATTGTTGTTGTTTGTATAAAGCGTATTCAATCTAGTAATTCTAGTTCATCCTCCAAGTAATTGATTGAAAAATAAGCAAAATGTGATAGTTTTGGTAAGCTGACCCCTTTTTCCACCATTGCAATGGGAAATTACTTTCATTTTTTTGGAAGATAAACTAGATAAAACATACTTTATTAAAGCAAAACCAATTTCATGGTTCAATGCACACATCAAGGTCAAATGGTCGTTTTAATCTGTGCACATATTTTTGTATTCACCTTGTATATAACACACGCATGGCTGTGCATGTTACGGCCGATTATGATATAAACCAAGCGTGTGCAACCTGCGGGCCACATGCGGCCCGCCGACCTCTAATCTGCGGCCCGCGAAGCAATCCTAAAACTCCCATTGATGCGGCCCGTTTTAACCGGAACTCACTAGTTTTACACAAATGGCGGATTGATTTAGTGGTGTGCTCCCTTATGATTAGTAGGGTGACGCGCTGCATTAAGTAAATATAACTCAAGGCGTGATTGCGTGATAAAATCCCTGGTTAAAATGGTGCTTGCAGCAGCAGCGAGTAAAAAGAGAAAATTACACGAAGAGAAGCGGGTATTCCATGAGCAATGGACTTCCCCTCTCCCTATTACTCCTCCCCCGGACGTGTTTTGGAATGTTTGACAATCACTGCGGCCCGTGAATAGATCTCAAAATCACAATGCGGCCCGTGTGGTAGAAAAGGTTGCACATGCTTGATATAAACATTGCATGCTACTGTAGTATTCGTTTTGCGTGCAGATAAATATGACCTCGTAATTTCAGCAGATTCACAGACTTTGGTTGGTGTACAACTTACACTTAGTATAGGTTAAATATCTTCCAATTGAGGGGGAGGCAGTGATTTGAAATGATGATTGACACATGTTTATATGCTTCCCTGTGTCTTGAATCACATCGCAAGTAATTATATCCAGAATATTAACAAAGTGTTCTCCTGTCCAAATTGATTTTCTTTCTAATTTAAACCTCATCTCTACAAGAAGGATTTAAACTCTAAGAAGAAATGAATGATCTTTATGATGACACGTTTGAATAGCACGCTTTTTGCTTAAAGGCATATTATGTGATCTTTTCCAGGGGCGCCCTCTGTTCATGATTTTTTGTAGAAACTAAGTTTTCTTGCAGATTTACATTTCTGATCATAAATCATAAATATATTCTGAGTTACGGAGTGATACGATTCCTAATTACTTTAAAATTATGGTTTAAGAAAGAGTGAAAATAAACTGTCTAGCAGGACAGTTTATTTTTCACTCTAAAATTAAAATCTGCAAGAAAATCCACTTTCTAAAAAAATCATGAATAGAGGGCGCCCCCTGGAAAAGATCACATAATATGCCTTTAAGTAGTTTATATTCATGCGTGGACAAAGGATATCACCGGTCGCTTTGAAGTCTATTACTTTGCAGCGAAACCAAAAGCATCTAAACCAGTGGTTTCCAACCTTTTTCTGGTGGTGAGTGGTGACCCCATTCCAGAAACCAGCATCAGAGCGCGATCCCTCACAGAACAAAGTCACGTGTGTTACTATGATACAACATTATAATTCATTTTATTTTTGTTAAATTAGGCTAGTCCGCGACCCCACAAATGGTGCGTCGCGACCCAGAGGTTGGGACCCACTGATCTAAACGATGCTGATATAATTACCCTGTGAGTTACTTTATAATGACTGTAAGTGTAATACACCTGCTAGCAGAAGAGTGGGTCAGTAAATGTGTCAAATTCATTATAAAGGGTTCAACAAAAGAAAGTATACCACTTTGTTTATGTCATTTTGAGTAGCATTCAAATTTCTTTTGGGGGGGTCTCTCTGTGTGTGTGTGTATAGCCAGGATTGACGGGGCTATCGATCGCGCAGTGCAAATGCGTTGGGTCGTACGACATTGTGTGTGTTAACAATTGGTCCTTTTTTCTCGTGCTGTGTATTGGAAATGAGACTTTTGAAAATAGGATTTTTTTTCTTTAAATGGTGCTAATCATGGTTTATCTTTGTTGTTAGGGGGCAAATTTGGTATCAAATTATGCCTAGAAGATTCATCTAAATGCCTATCAAGCCTGTTTGGTCAAAACGAAATTGAATGTTACTCAAAATGACATAAACAAAGTGGTATACTTTCTTTTGTTGAACCCTTTACAATATCCAAGACGGCGAACCTGTTTAAAAATTTATAATTTCCTTTACCATTTATTAATTCTGTTTATTTTTATGTTTTCAGCTCGTGATGTCTGTAGGATGGGATGCCATTTATACAGCACATACACCAGATGTATGATAACGAGATGTTTATACATCTTATTGTTGCAAGGATATAATTACCATTCATGTCCAAAGATACAAGAGGACAGCAAAGTAGTATTATTACTAATTCAAACCACAGCTTCATATTAACACCAATTCCCCAGAGTATTAAACATAAACACAACACCAAAAGTATATAAGTCCCCCTCTCAACAGTTTTGTCATAACATCGTAAGGTAAAACATTTTACTAATAAAACTTAGTTAGAAATAATCCTATGACTGTTTCCTAAGTGTTGTTTGAAAATGAAAGATAACCATGACTACTTCATGGCTGAATGAGCTCAAATGGAAGACAAAAACTGCCCTTCTCAAAAGTCACAAATGTTTATGAATTGCTTCTTACTAATGGAAAACACCTGTGGTTGAGTGAATATTACTGTAATGTGTAAGCAATTCATGATCATTCAGCCATGTAAATCCCTTCTTGGCTCAGAACTTAGCACAGTGAGTTGTGGCGTACCTTTTACAAGTGTGACTGATATGGTAAACTAAATTGTACTTACATGTATTATAGCAGGCATGAGATTACACCTTCATGAAAAAGTCTGGAAATTGACAAAAAGCTGGAAAAGTGTGTAAAATTGGACAAAAATACCTCAAAATGGGCTGAAAATAAATAAAACTGCGTGTTTCAGCTGTGAATTCTCGTGCCTGTTATAGTCAGCCGCAAAGAAGTTTAGCACTGTACGACCGTCAACACAGAAGGGTGGTTCTCATTGGCATAATAGAACATCACCACTTTGAGCAACCAACATGTGGATCGGATTGGCCCAATGTAAGAAAGTTTAAGGTTCTCAGAGAAATCTGTGACATTTTAGATGAGACAATAATTATGTGATTGAGCACATCAAAAAGGGGGGGGGGGCAATGCGGCTGTGTGTTTTTCAAGATAAAGATCAAACACGGACAGAAAAAACAACAAAAATAATAGGAATTTTGGAGTCATTTTCACTCGTAAATTGATCAATTTTGTGTCAATTTAAAGCTTGAAAATGCTCACGGAGCAAAAATTAAAAACTCAAAATGTACATAACCTGCAAATCCCCCTCCCCATTTGATGTGCTGAATCACATAACATGGCATATAAGCATGACCATCCTCACGCAATGCGTGGTAACTATAGCTTTGTTCCATATCGCACACTTCTGCAGTGCGTCTTACAGTGCTTTTCCATGAGCGTTTATGTGACACAATATACTAATGCATGATGTACTCACTGCACAGGATTGGATGGAATGTTTATGGGTTATTCAATACTAACCGGGGTAAAAGTTAATAGTAACAGATAATGTCTGAAGTATATATGACTGTTTAAGAATGAGAATACAGGTATTGTTTTTATACCTTAAGGCCCATTCTCCGTTAAAGTGTTCAACTTAGCCATTTTCATGTCGCCAGCAGTCGCTCACTCCGTCTAGGCCTATTTCGCCAGTTAGAACTGGTCTTAATGACTTAAGTTATGCCGAGGACTTACACTTATAAATTGTGTGGGGCTAGAGGATGTCAGCATGCGTAGAAAATATAAAAAAATAAAGCTGAATATGTAACGTATCTGGTTTTCCCCCATGTCGCCAGCCAATGATTTGTTATATAATGTGTCAATGCTCGTTACTCAGGCATGCTCAGACAATATTATATATACTTTTTAATAGCTTTTATCATTGCCTAATTAAAAAATATTAATCATGCAAATATAAGATCACCATTTCCCCCCTGGGACTCTTTGAGAGCATGTCGCCAAAATTGCGACCAGATACGATACCACTTTTCAAATGGATAAAAAACAGTGAAAATAATATAGAAGATGAACGTTCCCATATGTGATTTATCAAGCAGACTACAGGGCTATAAAATATGTGAATTAAAAAAATTTGCTTCAAAGCAAAACAAAAATCGTGTCTATGAAAGTAAAAAAAGCCTTAAGTGTACGTTTGCGCTGCACCAGATACGTTACCTATATTCTACTACCCTCTGCTAAAATGCCGCGATAAATGAAGTCGAATGCCATACCAGGCATTAATGTGTTGGGTGATAACTAACCAATCATGGACATTTAATCGGTAAGTTTATCATACTAGTCGGAATTGCCCGATTAAGAAAAAGGCCGACAAGATACGTTACCCCAGATACGTTACTGGTTTCAAATAAACAGGATTTAGAGCATAATTGAGATGTTATTCAATGCATAAAAGCTTGTCAACATGCCAATGAATAGTTTGCATAGAAAATGTATGGTTTAATATGTCAATGTATGAGCTACTTATATTCAACCAGTCCAGTAACGTATCTGGCCAGCTTGGTAACGTATCTGTTACAACTTTGTGCTGTCACTTGCAGTACATTTGTATGAAAATAGGACTTCAGAGAAGCATCATGTGATTTCAATATTTAAATTCAAAGTAGCAGGTATGATTACATGCGGGTTATGGGTGCGGGGAAACATTTTCAGCACCTTTGTGCCAGGAAATTGTGTAGTAACGTATCTGTTAGTTCGTTAAAAGTGCTAACTTCAAGTGGTTTTCCCCAAAAAAGAGGTATTTTTAAGAATCACCCATGCATTGTTTTATGTTCTAAAACTATTTAAGTTTACGATTCTAACAGATTTGAATGAATTCTGGTTGGATGATATTTGGTCTTTTTGGAGACTCAACTTGAACACTTTAACGGAGAATGGACCTTAACCATGTTAAATTATCTGACATAAATGTGGCCTGTAGTATTATGTTTTGCATAGAACAACTCCCCTGCGGTGTCATTGTTCCACTAACAATACTAGCCTCCGCATGTACTGTAAAAGCTGAAATATTCGCGGAGGTTTTATTTTTGCGCTTTTCGCGCAAAATATTTTTCCGCAAAAATTATAACACGGGAAAATATTGTTTTCAACATTCATGCAGTGCATCCGGTAGGTCGCCCGCGAAAAAAACAATTCGCGAAATGTCTATGATATCAAAATGCGCGAAAATATCTTTACGCGAAAATATTGGCTTTAACAGTATGTCAGACAACAGGGGTGTATATCTCCATTTTTTCTCCAACCAGTTAGTCAGGCTGGTAGCAAGTAAAAGTTACCAGCCCGACTATAAACTTATATTACCAGCCCAAGTAATTTTCATAATTTTGACGAGATAAAAATAAAAGCTTATATTAAGTTTAAGACTCTAGAATCAGTAATCCGTATCAGTGTCTTTATTTAATCCAAACAAAATGTTTAATGAACAAAAATACACCTTGGTCGTATTATGGCCAGTCTAGCCATTTCCTAGCTGCCTTTTATTATCCTTACGCCTTCCTTAAGCTTGAAACCTCCTTCTAGTGTTGCTGTGAACACATACATACCAAAAATCGTTTCGATAACTCATTTTAAAAATATCAGGCATAATCTAAAGGGGAACTTATTTTTATTGAACTGTGTGTACTTCAAAATGAGTTGACTTGCCTAATTTGGTTATACTTAAAGGCATATTATGTGATCTTTTCCAGAGAGCGCCCTCTATTCATGATTTTTTTTAGAAAGTAGATTTTCTTGCAAATTTACATTTCTGATCATAAATCGTACATACGTTTCAAGTTACAGAGCGATACGATTCCTAATTACCTCAAAATCATGGTTTTAGAGTGAATTTAGAGTGAAAATATAAACTGTCGTGTTAACCCGACAGTTTATTTTCACTCTAAAATCATGATTTTGAAGTAATTAAGAATCGTATCGCCCTGTAACTTGGAATGTATGTACGATTTATGATCAGAAATGTAAATCTGCAAGAAAATCTGCTTTCAATTTTTTTTTCGATGTTGAGGGCGTTCCCTGGAAAGATCACATAATATACCTTTAATTCAATTGATGATGAATTGTTCTCATCTTTTCAGGATTTTATCTTTGGTTGTTGTACTTTGCAATTAAATCATATGGTTCAGTGATTTTAACCAGGATTAAAATCCTGACAGAGATTCCCTTTTTTGATACACCCTGTATACAAACTGTCTTTTGAGTGTCATTATAATTGTAATGTATTTATCACAGGATGGGGTCAGCATAGAATAAAACGGACAAATGGTAAATTTTGGATTTGTTAAAAGAAATGTCAAATTATTTATTATGAGGTTTGTTTATATTGAGTTTCACAGTCAGTACGCAGGTATCGTTTTTAATGAGTGACCTCGCCGATTTCTAACCCACCGATTTTCGGTCAGAAAACGAAACTTTACGATCCCCCGTTAGGCCTCGCCAACTTGATTTTTAGCCTCCCGTAACACGCCCGCGTTTCATTTTCATGCCCGCGTTTGAATTCATTATTGAAATTTTTGAAAAAAAATACCGTTTTTCCAATGAAAACGTCCGAATTCATGCATTTTGTGGGATGAAATTGTGAAATGTTTATTCATTTTGACCAGAATAAGAGCCTTTCTACCATCTGAGCTATCTAGCAAATCTGAATATAATCGTGAGATTTAAACACTTGATCAACAACCCGTCGACGCTACAAAATGAATTTAGATCGAGACAAGAGGAGCTATTTTATAAGCATTCACTTGACCGGACTAAATAATTTTATAAAATTGTAAGCATGTTTCTAGTTACAAAAGACTATGAATATTATGATACGATGCGACTTTTTTACCATGAATTTGGCTTTAGTTTCTTCAAGTTTTTCTTGAATTCGGGTTTGTCGGATTGCAATAATTTGCACCGAAAATACAACATGTCATGAAGTTCACAGAAAATATTAGATAATATTATTTGCATAATATGCCTTTTTACTATACAATTTCATGGCCAATGTGTTTGAAATGTGTGATTATAATCATGAAAAGAGCTCATTTACATCGTGCTATTACGAGGTCAACTATGACTGCGAAGCGGTTTCGCTACGGGTGAGTACTTCCGGGTCGCTTTGCTGGGTTAGAAAAGGAACGACTTTTGATGATGATGCGAACTGACTGTTCATATCAATGGAAAGCTGATCTGTGCTGTATTTCAAAAACTAAAAGATCTTCCAATTCTTCTTAAATCCTGAACTCTTCTCAGGTTAAGAAAATTATTATCTTCCATTCCATAAAACTTAAAAATATCCTTCTTCAGTTCCGAGGCTCTCTTAATGTTACTAACGGAATTCTTCCTAAATTCTAAGGTAACGGTCTTCTTGTCCTAAGAAGAGGTTTTATTCTTTACTTAAAGGGGCATTGAGAGATGTATTGATATATACTAAATGAGCAAATAACATAAAGATAATCATCAACATAGCCCAAATCCAAAATATCATACAATTCCAACATCGCCTTCATGCCAAACTAAGCAAATAACGGCACTTCCGGGTTGAGATTGGCCGGAAAAAAAGTCTGTGAGTAAAACGATAGCATAACATCCGAATTCAGCATCTAGTTTCGATATGATCTATCGAAACTAAGAAAATCATGGAATTTTATATGATAAACGGCGAATGTTGGTAAACTGTTTCAGATGGTAGTTAGTATATGCCTAAGTATTACTTTGATGCAAAACAAACTGATTTCCAGGATAATTGAGGGCGCACTCCCATACATATCTCTCAATGCCCCTTTAAGAAGAATTTAATAGGAAATCTTTTTAACTTAGATTAATCTTAAGTAAACCTTTATACAACTAACACAGAGCTGTATATGGAGACCTCCCATAAATCACCCAAAAGATCAGGGATAGAAGGACAAGATTCTCAGGCCACTGCTCAAGGAGTCAAGAATGTGTGTCAAAGCTGGTTCACTGGATACCAAAGCATAGAAGAAAACCTGAAAGACCTCCTGCCCTAACTTACATCGATGTGCTAAAACAGGACACTGGTTTGGATGTCGGGGACTTAAAGACGGCAATGCAGGACAGGAAAGTGTGGACAGCCATTGTAGATCGAGAACACAACTTGAATTAAGCAAGCAAACCTTTATGAAATAGGGCCCTGTTCATTTTAACGATACCATATTTGTTATCATTTGTTTCCTAGTCACTTGCTTGAGAATGTGTGATGTCTTAATCTCAACATGCCAAATCAATGTGATAAACAACTACAACCAGAGAGGATATTCGGTTGACTTTTTAGCACAAAATATTACACCAATTTTTGCAGATTTGGCTTAACACTTTCCACCAGTGTTTCCATTTTCCAGAATTCGGGAAATGATGGTTGTTTTTCGGGTAATGTTCAGGTAGTTTGATACTTCATTCATAAAGATTGAATGGATAATTTTAAAGTTGTGATGATTTCAATAACCACAAGTAACGACAACAAAGTTGCACTAGAATTAGTTTCCTATGGGATATCATTGATTTATTTTGTCGACTGTGCTATCTCACCAGTCAGGTATGGGGATGAATGGGTAACAGGCATGGACAGGGAGTCGGTACACAAACATTTTCAATGCTTAATCACACACTAGCATTGAAACCAAATTTTAGTGCAAGAACCTTATTTGTCGAAATGTTGACAAAAATATCTGAAATATCGAGGGCTCAGAATAAGAACCACAAGGCCTTACCTCCATTTTTAGAAAAAAAATATTGAAGATTAATAAACACATTGGGGATATGGAGCCTTTGTGATACTGGCTATAACTTTGAAAGTGATGGAGATAAGGCTGTGGACGTGTTACTGTAAAGAGAATTTCTACTTGAACATTTTGATACCAAAATCTCATTTAAAAAAAAGTGGAGATGAGGCCTTGTGTTTCTGAGCCCTCGATATAAATATCAATTTTAGTATTTTGTGCATAAATGTTGCCATTAATTGGTGAATATCTCAAGTTGAAATGCAAAACTTATGAGAGCAAAATGCTGCCTATAGGATAACAGTCAGTTTAAAATGTTATAGCTTTCACTCTGAAAATTTGTAAAATTCCTTCAAAACGCCGATTTACATGTAGTAAAAATATTGACATTTTCCACCATTTAAAGCTAAATTTTCAAGAAATACATGGGGCGTGTGACTGCAAAGGCGAGTATACTGTATGAACAATTCTTATATAGTGGGTGTGGTTTGAGATGTCAGCAGGCAATTTGATTGGTTTTTGGCCGATTTTCAGCCGACACGCCCATGCATTATGAGACAATGGTGCATAGTTTGGGGCGGGGTTTAATTCATTCGAAAAATAATACCTTCAGCGCGTATTATAAACGCGTCATCGCGTTAGCGTGCCCTTCACAAAGTCGCCGCCGTATGCGTTGTGGGTATAACGCAGCGATGACAGATGCGTGTTTGCTAAAGAACGCGATTAATTTGAAGCAGGATGTTGGAAAACTGCTCGCTGGATTCGCCGATTTTATAAAGGGGGAAATTTGTTGTTGTTTGTTTAAAATAAATCTAACAAACTGCGTTATTTTATGATAAAAGATCAAAATAACCAATAAACTAAATAAGAATGAGAATAAAACATAGTTCTTAGCTGTTTTGCTATAGACGATGGTCTTATAATGTATAGGCTGTACCATATTTGTGTCGTCGTGTATGGCCGCTTGCGGCGACCATACACGACTCCAAATATGGTACAGCCTATACATTATAAGACCATCGTCTATAGCAAAACAGCTAAGAACTATGTTTTATTCTCTAAGTAATAAACTATCGGATTCAATTTCTATTGCCAAAATTGGAAGAAAACTGAAATTTAAATGATCGTAATATTGGCCTTTGTTTACATTTGTAGACAATGTATTGCTTCTTGCGTCTGTCTCAGATAATAAGCAGCGCGTCTATTATTACGCACAGTAAAATTCAGCGCGCAACGCAATGACCGAACAGCTAGCGCAGCATTTGAAAAGGGCAGGACTTGTTCAACTCGAAATGCACCCAACATATCACTTTCCACGCGGCAGGCAGCTGCAGACGACGTTTCAAAATGTCACAAAATGTTTTTAAAATGTCAAAATTATTGAATTTCATTACCATATTTGGAATCACCATGAGAAATGCATTGACAGAAGTACAAACATGCCTAGTATTAGGTCAGTAAACCTTGAGATAGACTTTGAAAATTGTTAAAGGTTTCTGAAAAATATGTTTTGTGTATGGTAAAAATAATAGCCGCGTGGAAAGTGTTAAGCGCCATGGTGTTGTGAAAGGGAGATCACAACGTGCACTTGGTGCAAATGTTTAGTTAAACACAAGTTCCATACCCATGTTGAAGGAGAGACTTAAGGACTTTTTAAAAAAAATTGTGAGTGCTGTAATTATTAAACTATTAATCAAATGCATATAAAAGTACGGTTAAGTCGCCAGTTTTCAGTCAGCGCCTATTTTTGGTCATTTTCGCCAAAATCGTGTGATTGCATCGGTTGTCGCCATTTTAAAGCAACACCGGGCATCAACTATGCGGCGTTTTTTAGCCGTCAGTTTATAACGACGAGGTCATTTTCATTACATGATTTGGGTGAAGTGACCGAAAATAGGCGCTAACCGAAAATTGGCGACTTTACCCTATACATTTTTAGAAAGGAAATGGATCAGAGAATCCAAATTTGTGGACCAAAAATGTAGATTTTTTGAGAAAGTAAAAAAAACAAGACTAGGCTTGCCTAGTAGAGCTGGTCGGATATTTGGTTTATCCTTCATGTAATTCTGCACGGAATTTAGCCTAGCACAAAATCTGTGTTAAACTGTGTTAAAGGATTAGACAGCTTTATTCAGTAATAGAGGCTTAACACCAGTCTAACTCATTAATGAATTACACCAAGGATATTTGAATGGTAAAAAATGTTTTGGACACTGTTGAGAGTGAGGTAGGTATGGGATCATCTTCGTGCGGATCAGCTGCAGCAGATGTTGATGACTTCGATCTTGATGAAATGGTGAGAGGGGGATTCTCTTGGTCCCTTTAATTCAAGTGCATTTAGTAAGTTGCGAGGGAGTAAGTTTATTTGATGTAACAGCCTATATTTCAGAGGGAGTAAGTTTATTTGATGGAATAGCCTTTTTATTTCAGAGGGATTAAGTTTATTTGATGTGGAAGCCATAATTTCAGAGGGAGTAAGTTTATTTGATGGAATAGCCATTTCAAAGAGGGTAAGTTTATTTGATGGAATAGCCTTTTTATTTCAGAGGGAGTAAGTTTATTTGATGGGACAGCCTTATATTTCAGAGGGAGTAAGTTTATTTGATGGAATATCCTTTTTATTTCAGAGGGAGTAAGTTTATTTGATGGGACAGCCTTAATTTCAGTAGAGTAAGTTTATTTGATGGAATAGCCATTTCAGAGGGGGTAAGTTTATTTGATAGCCTTAATTTCAGAGGGAGTAAGTTTATTTGATGGGACAGCCTTTTTATTTCAGAGGGAGTAAGTTTATTTGATGGGACAGCCTTAATTTCAGAGGGAGTAAGTTTATTTGATGGAATAGCCTTATATTTCAGAGGGAGTAAGTTTATTTGATGGAATAGCCTTTTTATTTCAGAGGGAGTAAGTTTATTTGATGGGACAGCCTTAATTTCAGTAGAGTAAGTTTATTTGATGGGACATAATATGCCTTCAAGACTATATAAAGATGTGACCATTTTGAGAATTGCGTTTTCCTACACGATGTTAACTTCGAACCCTGTTTAAATACTTGGAGAAAATGGCCCTGTAGGTGAATGATTAAAAAAAATTGAGGAGTTTAATTATATCAACCATATTAAACAGGAGATAACATGTTCGACCATAAGTCAATAACACACAACAAAGTTGTAAATTTCAGTAAGCATATTTAAATATTTTATTGATAAGTGCCTTCCTGTCTTGGTATTATCTTGACCTGCAAAGCAAAACTTGCCACATACAAATATTGAATGCCTGAGAATGTGATAGTAAACACTATATCACAAGGTCAAATGTGGACTTCAACTTGGACCGAGCGACGTAGTCATACTATAGACGTTATTCATAATTGGCGCATATACGTCAAAAGAGGGCCTTGCTAGCCAACTGAGCATGCTCAGAGCAATTAGTGCTGCGAAAACGAGGCTTACGCTGTAGCTGAGACGAGAGTGATGTAGTTTTTCAACCAAGGCTCAAGATAAGCGGGCGCTGGGCGATTTTTACCTCTCTGTCCTCCTGCTATAGCGCCCGGTAATGCTGAAAAATAAACAACCGAGCGCTGATATTTTGTCCAAACCAGCGCCCGTTGATGATCGGTAAGCTTGCCTAAGACATCAAATTTCAATTTGACAAATACGATTTAATAAAAAGTTAGCTCCCGGTAGACTGAAAGTAGCTCCTGGTTCTCAATAAATCCCATGATCCAGGCGCTACTTTTCAAAAAAGTAGCTCCCTGTTAAAAAACTGTTATCTTGAGCCTTGTTTTCAATGTGGTGAACTTTACACTAATCATAAAAAATGCTTTGTACTTCTGAGCTGTTCAATATTTGACCTTATTATATTCGTGAAATAAACTTGAAATGAAATGTTTGCTGGTAACCGACACTATCTATCAAAATGTAGAAGTACACAGTTCATTACATTGCAGTAAAAGTACAAGATTGTATGTTTATCGAGTATGTCTCCCTCTTTAGTCATGAAATTGCCAATTATGAATAACGTCTATTGGATAAACATAAGGCATGCAATATTTGTTTTATGATATTACACAATTTATTTCAGCCAACGAAGCGATATACATGTAGTAACAATTATATGATGATAGCCTGATTTCAGCAATGGCTTGAAATTAAATTTAGATTGTTCCATTACAGCTTTACCTCGTGTAATGGAACAGTCCAAACTTGACCTTGTCGTACTCTGTAAAAGTGGTTATTTTCACGTGACTGTTCCGCGCTTTATTTTCAACTGTTTTATGTCTTTTTAAATTTGTGATTTGTAGTTTCATTACATATAATATGCTATTAAAGAAATATATGTGTGTTATTTCTTTTGCGGTAAGTGTTTCGAGCGCGAAAATAAATGCAACACGAAAATGTCCACTTTTACATTACAGTATCACACTCGGGCATTCAATATTTGTCTATTTACTATCGCATGCCTGGAATCAGGTTATACAGTGATACACCATTGAGAAAGACATCCGATCGGACGTCCAAACTGTCTGGAACAGTAAGTTCAATTTTGGAATTAGTATCAATGAAATCTTATTACCGGTATTATGGAATCAGGTCTATCTTATAAACGTTCATTTGTACATTTATACCTACGTGTAATTCAGAAGATGAAGATAGGTGGGAGCTTATATAAGGCTTTTGAGGCCTTCATAATCAGGTATTTAGTACAATGAGTAGCAAGGTGATTGGCTGAGTTAATAACTATAATTGTGGGCAAGAAATATTGAAAATATAACACACTTTGTGAGTTAACCTTTTATGCAGGAGTCAATTTGAATCTTAACCCCCTGGGCACTACCTGTCTTTCGAACAATAATTCTGATTGGTCAATTACATGATATAATCATCTTGATAACCAATTACAGTTTTGCTTATAAATATGTTATGCTAATCTTTTTGAAAATTGTAATTATTCTAACAATGTCTCTGATTGGCACAATATTTGACACATTCTAAATGTCAACCAATCGGCAGGTAGTTCTCAGGGGGTTAAACCTACCGTAAATAAATAAATAAATATAGCGCTTTATCAAATGAATTATGCTCAAAGCGCTTTACATTTATTCAGCTGTTTAGTATAGGATACATCAGAATCAATTCGCTTCACTTAGGTTATTGCTGCCATCTTACAAAATTCTGATAATGGCGCGTATTCCTCAGACACTTAGATTAGGATTATCCTCTCGCCTGTATTCTCTTTCCGTAGGAAAAAAAAGGTCAAGATAATTTAAAGGTAGATGACCCGATCACATTTTCGTAACACAGAATTATTTCAAACATACGGAGATTTTCATATCATATGAAAGCTTGTATTTTTCTCATCATCATACTGAAATTTGACGGCCTAAATCGGTATAATTACGGAGAAATCGATGAAATAACGTCGAATTACCGCGAATGGTGGTAACCACCGATATAGTTTGTGTACTACTCAATGGGTACAGTTCACAACATCTTGTGCGTCTAAAATAAGAACCATTAGAGCTATGCAACTCAAACTTTGGAACACGACTTTTTTAAGGATGACCTTTCATGTAGAATAGAAAACTTAAAGTTGAAAATCGGAACATCTACCTTTAAGTCTTTCCAGCCATTTTTGGGGTCAAGATTCACCACAGTGCATTATGTTCGTTCTAAGTAGTTGAAATATAAGTGAAGATTCACCATAGATTCACCTTTCCAAAATATAAATTAGTTCAAGATTCACCACTCCAAAATATATAAGGCAAAGAATAGGTGTCTAATATTTGACAAACCTTGAGGAGGATAGGTTCAAGATTCAAATTGATACTTGCATTACCCTGCACCCTACCCAATGGGTCTATTAGGGAACAGGTTGACTAATTTACTGTTTCAAAGTTCTAATATGACTTTGATCTCTTGTATACATACATTCTTATGTACAAATACATTATTGTTTATAAAAAATAAAGCCCGAAGCTGGTCCCCATCCTGTCCTATACAGCGAATTACAAAGTTCTGCAGATACCTCATTGTTTATCATTGAAATGGTTTACTTGACCAAAGTATAAGGCTAAATTAAAAAAATGATTTGTCTCAAAACTCTTCAGTTTTTCAAAACCTAATGCGAAATGCGGGGGGTTTTTTTAAAGTTTTTTTTTTTAAATATAAAATTATTGAAATCCTTGTAAAAGTGACCTTTTGTATTTAAAATGATTTAATCAATGAAAATCTGTGAAATTTTGGGATTTTTTTTTTGTTTTGAAAAAATTAAAATTAAAAAAAACAAACAAACAATGTTTTTGTTTTTCTAATGCGCATCAATAAACTAACGCGCGCGGGAGCTTTGAGACAAATGATTATTTTTAAATTTAGCCTAAGGCTATGATCATTATTGGCTATAGTGCAACACCATGCATTGTAAAACACATAATGGCTAATAGTCTCGCAATATTATAACCAACTAGACAATAAGGGCTGTATTCTCGTACTAAACACTGTTTTAGCTTAAAACCGTGTATTTACTAAACTTGTGTCTAAATTAAACAAGTACAACGTGTTTAACAAAACCACTGCAAATCTCGTGCCCAGATGGTAGTGCGTTCACTGTATACGGGTATTCAATTTATTGTGGCCCAAATGGGTGACAATACTAGATATTGAACAAATTCCGCAAATGCGTGTGTATTTTTAAGACTACACGATCTGCATGTCTGCTTGCACCGGGCACAGTTGAGTAATCATTCAAGGCATACAGTTGGTGTATAAGTTTAGTTAAACGCGCGTTAAACTACCCCCATATCCATGTTAAAAGTTATGACACTTTTCAATGAGTTAGACGCATGTTTAAGTTTAACACATTTTCAAGAATTGCATACTTTAAACGATGTGTTTAAAGTCAAAGTTAAACACTTGCTTAGGTTTAAACCGTGTTTAGATACATACGAGAATACAGGCCTAAAGTGTTTAAACCATTGGAAATGTGGAAACTGAAGTGCCATTTCAATAGCGGATGCCCCCAACCAAACGCAATACCAGTCACATAAACTAACAATGCTGCACTCTCCTTCAACGATACAACCTTCTCCAAAATGTGTACCTATTATAATTATTGTTAGGTAAATGTTCCCATAGGCTTATAATTTCCCAATCCAACATGTGATATGTAACATCTCCATCGTAGAAATGTGAGGAAAAACACATTATGTTCCCATCCCTTAACACTTTTGGACCGGTGATTTTGACATTTCGCCGGTAATAAATCATCTAAGATTTTGTCAACCGCTGACTATGTGGTCCATTTTCAGGGTTATGAATGTTAGTGTATGCCCTTGGGGCATAATTATGTCCTTTGCAGTCTTTTAATTGGACCACATAGTGGAAAATAGACACACCCTTTGATGATTTATTACCGGCGAAATGTCAAATTACCGGTCCAAAAGTGTTAAGGGACTGGGAACATAATGCATGAAAACAAACACTACAAGAATGACATTATGTACAGAAAAAGTGATAACATTACAGTAAAAACAGTCAGCAGCAGCAGTTTCATAAGAATTACAATTCTTCCATCAACTGTTGTGCTGCGTCATACCTTTTACAATACTACAAAGACTCATTATTGAGAATACCCTGTCTCTGCAGGGTGTCCCTAAACCAAGCATGTGCAACCTTTTCCACCACCCGGGCCTCATTGTGATTTTGAGATCCATTAACGGGCCGCGGTGATTGTCAAACATTCCAAAACACGTCCGGAGGAGGGGAAGCTTAGGAAGAAAAAATACAAGCTTTAATACAAGCTTTTCTTCGTGTAATTTCCTCTTTTTACTCGCTACAACAAGCGCCATTTACCATGGGATTTTAACACGCAATCACGCCTCGATGAGTTATATTTACTGCAGCGCGTCACCCTATTAATTATAAAGGAGCACACCACTAAATCAATTCGCAAGGTTAAACGGGCCGCATCAATGGAAATTTTGAGATTGCTTCGCGGGCCACATATTATAGAGGCTGGCGGGCCGTAGGTTGCACATGCTCGCTCTAAACACTAGTGCACATGTTCCCTGTCACTGCCCTCGTTGATAACTCAGTATTTGGCTGTTATATATAATCTTAAAGATGATTTTGTAGGCTTTCAAATGCCTTTGGTTTGATTGTAAATGCTCTTCCTAATCAAATGATATGCTTGATCAATCACGAGCATGGGTTGTGCTACTTTTAGGAAAAATTATGCTTGTGGAAATAGTCATTTTACTCATTTAATAATCAGTGACCAATTGACGTTTGTATGAGATTCAAGATACTGTTTGTTTTGTTTCATTTGCTTTATCCTATCTAAAAATAATTTTGATTAAATTTTATCACAAAAAGTCAAAATTCTATTATTAAAACAGTATTTAAACTCAAGAAAAACTGCTTCTTCAAATTTTAATTTCACATTGTCAAATACTAAATTGATCAACATCATTTTCTTGCTCACAGAGCCGGTCTCACGTTTAAAAAAATGCACTTCGCATAGCATTTGTTACTAAAAATAAATAAATCACATTTTGCATAGCCTTTTTTCAGGTTTCTTCCAAGATATTTTTTTTCCAATAATAGACACAACACTTTGAATTAACAATATCATATTCCTTTGATAGACTTTCATTCACACAAACAGGATAACGAGAACATGTGTACAGAATTTATAGCATACCAAGAAAACAATTTGAGCTTAAAACCAACATAAAAGTTGTTACAGTAAGGCCAACAAAGAAGATAGTCCGTCCGCATTGGTATGTGAAATGAGCTACAGGGGGGAGGTAGGTCTTTGTGCTGAGGCCTTAAAAAACTTCTTCTTTTTGATTTTTTGATTTTTATTATTATTATTTATTATTATATTTTTTTGATTTTTAGAAACAAAGTTTTAAATAGTTCTCTGAAGCTTGGATTTTAGCAACAACAACAAAAAAATTGCATACCTCATAGCCTATTTTCTAAAAAACTCC
This sequence comes from Ophiura sarsii, assembly GCA_035610835.1. Taxonomy (NCBI): domain Eukaryota; kingdom Metazoa; phylum Echinodermata; class Ophiuroidea; order Amphilepidida; family Ophiuridae; genus Ophiura; species Ophiura sarsii. The sequence goes on along the minus strand of CM069447.1, from coordinate 78,676,831 downwards.
CAAAAACCGGCACGGTACTTACATGTAGCTTATTTGCAAAATGCTTCTGAGACAGACTATCTTCTTTGTTTGGCCTAAAGTGAGAAATTTGCAATCATTAACAAGTAAATGTATACATTGTATATAAATAATACACAATTATATTTTTAAAAAACAAACAACAAACATCTTCAAAGACAAAATGCATTCATTCTGTATTTAACGAAACTTCAATTCAGACAGGGATCAAGCTTTGTGGTAATAGCATACAGCAATCTTTTCCCTGGCATTCATGGGAATAATAAATGCCAACAAATTGACATACACCTCTAAAGACATTTGCTAGCTTTATTTCTAACCAAAGATTACAATTTGTGCAGGATTTACACCAGGTTTTTGAATAATTATGAAATCTCAAATGTCACAAATTACAAGGTTATGCGCGCTCTAATGTATGTCTAAACATCCTGTGCATATCCGATTGATCTGCATGTTGCACTGTGCGTGATCATAAACAAATTTTGACATTTCATTTATGAAAATGCAATCACCAAAACGTGATTGCAGCAAGATGGTGCAAGGTTGTGCAAGCAATTGGATCCAAATAATTGTTTATAAATCCCTTTGGAATTTAGCAATTTATAGCTTTTAGTGGCAAATGAGCGATCGAAATGTTTAGCTAACAAATCCAGTGGCGTAGCTAAGTTTTTTTTCAGGGGGGGGGCAAGATTTCTAAAATGTTTGTAAAAGGTTGCGCCAAAATGTTTCCAAGTCAGTCACCTCGTGAATTTCACGTAAGTGGTGGGGGGGGGGGGGGGGTGTAACTCAAAAAAATTCGCACGGACACAAAATTTTGCAGTCCAAAAAGGACTGTAGTCAACAAATATTGGCCAATCATCAGGGTTTTAAACAGTGGTTTTCCAAAAAAAATGGTCATTTATTTTTAAAAACAAGGCGAAAATGCTCATTTTTAAATGGTTACCCCACATATAAGCAATATATCCAAAGAGAGGGGCGGGGGCACAAACAAATCTGTAAGGGGGGCAACTGCCCCCCCCCCCCCCCCTGAGCTACGCCACTGAACAAATCTCTTCAAAAGTCTATATCAACAGTATACAATGATCCAATTATACAGTTATAATCTCTCAAATCAGTGCACAATTTATATATTTATATGTTTGTGGTGTTTACTAGAATACAACTAATTGCAAGTAAATAAATTATAATGTAGCAACATTGATTTCTCCTTTTCTTTTTACAAAAGCAAGATTGTCTAATTCAATTTGAGTTGATGATACTGGTACTGTATTTGTGCACATAAATTAAATTACTGTTTTCATTCAAAGACTAATTCTAGCACACTATCTAAAATAACAACTATTCGCTGTGTAAATCTCAGGTTTCTTACGACTCAAAAACCGTCATACAATTTCACAACTTCTTGGTCCGTACTTCTGCATTTCTAATATTGCATTGCTGTGCAGTAGGAACAGAGGGGGGGGGGGTGACATTCAGGGGCCCCAATAATTACGAAGGAGATGTACCAATACAGTTTGGAATTCAGACAGAATTGATTTTGTTTTTAAAACAAAAACAGCGACAAAAATAACCCTGTTCTATGGCCCAACTGACCCATTTTTATAGAATTTGGTGAACAAATCTTCACATGCAAATGAATATACCAAAAAATATTTTTGACTTGTCAAATTATGGCAAAAAAAGACAACCTGACCTTTGAATACCTGAGAGGTCCGTTTGCCCATAGAACAGTAGTGATTTCGTTGCCGAACGGTTCAAAATACTTCACAAATGTTAAAAGTTTATGTTTAACACTAACAGATCAGAAATATCAACTTTCCAGCAAAAGAAAAGCCCTTAATTTTGCTGGACACTGGACAGTTCTATCTGACTGATATTGCAATAAGAACATCCCATAATAGTACACACTTATTTTTGTTTGATCATATACATGTATGGGTACATCAATTTCAGAAAACAATTAGTAATAGATTCTGTTCACTAGGGGAAATAATCAATTTGATGTCAATTATAGTTTATTATTGACTTTCATTTGAAATAAAAAGAATAAACAATGTTACTAATTAAAGATGATGTTGATAAAACATCTCAAGCTATAGGGCACTATATTATACATTATGATAATATGCAGTTGTCAATTTGAGTCTTGAACCTACTCTCCTCAAGCCTCTCCTTACTTTCAAGAAAAATATATCAAGATTTGTTCTTTCCTGCAATTAATTGGGTTTGTTATATACAGGGTGTGTCAAAAAGATTGTGAAACATGATTTTTCTAGCCATGAAAAGTACACCTCGCACATAAAGTCCCTGACCAGGTGCTTTGAGGATAGCTAATTCAAAATAGATAATCGGTACCAAAAAATCTGAGATATAAATTGAATGAGCAAATTTCTTCTCTGCAGTTTGATACCTCATTCAACAAAATCAAATGGATACTTTTAAAGTTATGGCGATTTTAATGACCGCGCATAGCAACAGAAAATTTGCACTAGGTATAGGAAATCATATTGATTTGTGTGTGATTACGCACTGAAAAAACTCACAGCGAATCAGCTAAGACTTGTATTCTTCACAGCCAGATACACCCTTTGTTCCGCACATTACGGTTATCACTCCAGACCCATTCATCTGTCTCGTTCAGAAAGCACGCAGTTATTTGCTCATTTAATGTATATCTCAGATTTTTGGTACCGATTATATATTTTGAATTAGCCAACCTCAAAGCACCTGGTCAGGGACTTTATGTGCTAGGTGTATACAAATTGGGTGTGAAGTTCAGCATCCTTCTGTTTTCATTCGCATGTAAAGGAGGCTTCGATTTGTTTTAAAAAAATTTTTAAATTATTATTTTTTTTTATTTATGCTTTCTTTATTGAGGGTAATATGCTTCAGTGACTTGCACTGCTTTCCAAGCAGGCCCTCTATTATTTATTATTTATTATTTATTATTATTTTATTATTATTAGAATTATCAGTTCCAAATAGAATTTGGAACTGATCATCAAACTATATACTCCCTTTCATAATTTCTTGGACATAATTCGCGTTATTTCACGCAGGCGTATTTTGTTGTTGTTTTCGAGGCGCGGCGTCAAAATGCTTGACAGGCGCGATAAACATGAACAAGGTCACGCGCCGGCGATCACGGCGTGTGACGATTTCACGATTGACCAATTAGAATGCGCGATTATTCTTTTGAAGGGACTGGTACGCACTTCCGGGTTTACGCACATACGCATTACTACGCGAACCTACGCACATACGTACGCAACTCGCACGTACGCATGATTTGATGGAATTATGTCCAAGGGATTATGAAAGGGAGTATTTAGGCAAAGATTGAAGAGGGTAGGTTTGAGATTCACATTGGCACCTGCATTACAAGTATTGTTACATAGAGATTTACAAAGTTGTTCAAGTGAGTTTATAAAAATACACTAAAGAAGCACAGCACTATATGATACTGTTTTGGTGTTAAGAATTCATTGGATAATTCTAATAATAATAGAGTCTTTAGTCTGTCTTACATTAAATGTTTAAATAAAAAAATAAAAATATTTGTTGTGGGAATGCAAAAACATCGTAAGTGACATTTCGGCCAAATGAGTTATTGTTATTATGAAAATATATAAAAATAGGCAAATCCACATATTTTAAGCCATTTTACCAGTCTTGAAATGTGAACTAATTAATCAACTAATTAAGCTTGCTTAGGTTATATTAAAACAATAATTTGTCTCAAAGCTCTCCAGTTTTTCAAAACCTAATGAAATCGGTGAAATGTTGGGATTTTTTTTTTTTTGAAGAAAAAAAAAAATTAAAAAAGAAATTAAAAAAAAAAAAAATCTAACAAAAAGCATCAATTAAAGGTAGATGTTCCGATTTTCAACTTGAAGTTTTCTATTCTACATGAAAGGTCATCCTTAAAAAGTCGTGTTCCAAAGTTTGAGTTGCATAGCTCTAATGATTCTTATTTTAGACGCACAAGATGCTGTGAACTTTTCCCATTGAGTAGTACACAAACTATATCGGTTCGACGTTATTTCATCGATTTCTCCGTAATTATACCGATTTAGGCCGTCAAATTTCAGTATGATGAGAAAAATACGAGCTTTCATATGATATGAAAATCTCTGTATGTTTGAAATAATTCTGTGTTACGAAAATGTGATCGGGTCATCTACCTTTAACTAACGCGTGCGGGAGCTTTGAGACAAATGATTTTTTAATATTATAGCCTTAAACAAATATAAGTTAATAAGATTGTACACAAAATGTCACTTGCAATGTTTTTGCATACCCACAACGAATCAGCCATATGCTTCTTCATAGCAAGTCATCAGGAATACTAACACTTAACACACATTGCCTGCCTTATATACTCATTGCAAATAGTAAATACAACCATGCTGCTCTGAAGTTTCATTTTAGACTGTTCCATTATCCTTGCACAATGGAACAGTCCAATCTTACTTCATTGACATTGGTCAATATTTTACTAAACACTCATACAGTAGGCAGACAAAATTGCACTCAACTTATTTTTGAAATACGAAACTAAAATGAAACCTACATACATTGTATACGGTTTACAATAAATTTATAGAATAGTTATAGAGATCGGCAAGAATATTACAATGAGCATTGTTAAGTACACATCTCAGAACATTTATAAAATTGTAAAGATTGCAACTCGCAGATCTACAACTGAGTATTCAAAACCAAAAAAACATTACCATACCCCTGCTCATGGAGTTCAAAACTAAAAGTTCCAATAAGGGAGGTATTCTCATTAACGAACAATATAACATGATGAGATTGAATGCATTTTCCCATCAGCCATTTATTTATGTCTGGCTGATCATGTTGCATTATATACAATATCCACTTGAAGGTATGGATAAGCCTACTTCAGTCCTGTATTGACAATGAAGTCCCACTTATCATCCAAACAATAACATGATTAGATATAATGCCTTCCCAATTAGAGATGTCTAAATGGTCATACTTTTAAAGGGTAAGTGCTTTCAAACAACTAATCAATAACCACATGAAGTGGCTGATATGGATTGGCTTACATTACTTCAATCCTGCAGCAACTTTTACTCAGTACAAGACATTTCATCCTATTTCAGTTATTTTTTAAAACACTGTAGTCAGTGTTACCTTAATATCATCAAGAAACATTAGATGTTGGCTGTGTTGACTTTTAAAGCTTTGTGATATACCTAAGACATTCCCAATGTAATTTGGTTTTGTCTTAACCGAGTTTTTTGTTTCTTGGTCACGTTAATAACTGCACCCGTTCATTTCTTCTTCTCACTGAGTCTCCACATGCACTGGTGGCAGAATGATAAGTGCCACCTGTATCACCAGTGCTACAAGCACCCTTATTATCAGTGCTACTTGATGTACTACCGGCAGTAGCAAGGCCTGCATCTCCACTACCCATGTCCCTTGCAGTGGCCCCAGTATGGCCACCAGTATCACCAGTGCTACAAGTACCTTTATTATCAGTGCCACTTGCTGTACTACCGGCATCTCCACTACCCATGTCCCTTGTAGTGGCCCCAGTAAGGCCACCACCTGTAGCGCCAGTATGGCCAACACCCGCAGCATTGCCACCTTGAGCTGAATCTGCACTTATCCCGCCGTTTCCGTCACTGTTCTCGTTTTCAGCCACCGGTACAATCACGGTATGACACAGCGGGCACTTATCTTGCACGTACAACCAACGACGCAGACAGAAGCCATGGAAGTAATGCTTGCATGGAGTCACTCTTGCGTTGGTGGTCATTGCTTCGTAGCATATTGCACAGACGTCTTTGAAGGATGCTAGTTGTTCCTCCGAGGCAACTGGAAGGGATTTGATCTTACCTGCTGCTGCACGCCTAGTCAGGAAGCTTTTCCAACCGGTCGCCGCACGTTGCCACACATTAAAGTAACAATGAAGGATCATCATAGGTCCACCGAGGACATTTGAATCCGAGTTGAGGGATTCCGTGCTGCCATACCCTAAAACACACACAGCGATCGCAAACTCCATGACATGACACATTGCGTGAATGCCGTACACATAGTCATCAATTGCCTCCCACGGTTCTTTACGCCGATGATCTACCATGAACAGTAGATAGATCAATATTGAACCAAAAGTCTGGATGGATGTCAGCAGACAGCTGGATACTATTATCAACAGCCATATTTCAACCTCAAACACAACAAGCATCCAATAACTTAGATAGAAAGGAAGCAGAAACAGAGCAAAGCACATGGCAAGAACTTTGACATGCTTCCAGATACTTTTACTGTTGGATGCTCCCAGTGAGAGCAGGATGGGGTCGGTAATTTCATGCATTGATTGAATAGTGGATGAGAACACTATGAACAGCATGATGCTTAAAAGTAAGATCTTTTCGATTCTCTTCAGATCAACAAGTCCTGTCTGCATCGCAAGTAGCATTAATGTCACACCTTCAGTCCATCCCCGATGAAACAAGTTGTCATGTTCCACGCCAGCAAAGCCTTTTAGGTACACCTTGCATAGAATAAGCAGCATGTACGCTGAATAGGATACTGAGAAGCAGAGTCCGATTAGACTCCAAGGACTCTTGCAGCAGTCGGCTATCGATGCCAGCAGCAGTAACAGCCACTTCTCCTGCAATACCCGAAAGTCGCGATTGAGAACATACGTACAGAGTTCGTAACCGAAAAGCGCCACCCAGAAGATGAGGTACACAACTGGAACGAAGAGATGATTGTAGAGGGCGAATATGACGCTAACGATGCCATACAGCTCTAGATACTCACACAATGTGTGGTAGCCAATTAATGCTAACCTATACGGAACCAAGATATGCCTGATGATGTATACCGTTGACATGATGAGAGTTATCACCTCTGCAGCAATATGGATATTGTGTGCCAGACCGACATCGGCGCCGCAGATCCGCGCCACGAGCGGCAGCAAATATGTACTGTAGATCCACATATGTTTGGTGCCCATTAACCATGCGCACAAGATGCTTATACCGGCTTGTATTGCCACAAAGATGTACCAGTTACGAGTTGCAGTGGAGTCTTCAAAGACGGAGTCTTTCCCGGTGCTGAGATCAAGATGTAGGTAATAGCTTGATAAGATATGAGATGTGATGAGTAACATACTGACTATGAAGTGAATGTATAGTCTGAGTAGCATCCGCAAAGGTAGAGCGTGCAGGAGAAAAGCCATTACATAACCTGGATCAATGAAAAATAATACATAAACAATTAGAAAACAGTTTGCCAAAATATGTACTACATTTACATAGTAATAGTAGCCAGTTGGTAAACCATCACAACCTGGGAAAGAGATCAATGAGAAATGATATTGTTAACAAATAAGAAAACATTAATTAAGTTCTAAACGTCTACAAAGTTCACTAAAAAGCTAAATGCACGCCACCGCTCTTTGACCACGCCCCCCCCCCCCCCAAAACCCCATCCGTTTCAGATAATATTGGTACATATTTTGTTAATAAAATTACTTTGGAGATTTCACCAAGATATCTTTTACCATGGACCTTAATTTTGCGGTGATGATACTTCAGATATTCAGTATTTGGTTTCTGATCGCTACATGGCAACAACATATTTCACCCCCTTCATTTTCAACCCCCATTTTTGGATTCTTTGCCTGCTCGGGGTGAAAACAGACCCCCTGACTTTTTGGCCTTAGTGCTACCCTTGCGGGACACTCCAACTTTTACTAGAAAAATATGAGTTGAGAATTGAGATGTTTGTTTGAAAAAGAAGAAAAAATGGGGGGGGGGGGGGGTTCAGATACAAGGCGGTTCTCGAACGGCGCGTCTCGCCTGTTCATCAAAAGTGACTTGAAAGAAATGATGATGAAACATATGATACAATGTAGCACTGTCACAGAGGTATGCATTGTAGTTAATGCAAGGGATGTAATACCTTGAAAAATTTAATCAACAAAAAGAACACACCAACCCCCTTCCCTACACCAAATCACATCAAGATAGGCCTTACAGATCTTATTAGACCCCAGATGACCTCTGATGACCTTGAAAATTTAATCAGCAAAAAGAACACACCAACCCCCCTTCCCTCCACCAAATCACATCAAGATAGGCGTTACGGATCTTATTTGACCCCAGATGACCTCTGATGACCTCGAAAAATTAATCAACAAAAAGAACACACCATCCCTCTTCCGTCCACCAAATCCCATCAAGATAGGCCTTACGGATCTTATTTGACCCCAGATGACCTTGAATGACCTCCGATGACCTTGAAAATTTAATCAGCAAAAAGAATACACCACCCCCCTTCCCTCCACCAAATCCAATCAAGATAGGCCTTACTGATCTATTTGACCCCATATTTGACCCGATGACCCCGAAAAATTAATCAACAAAAAGAACACACCACCCCCCTTCCCTCCACCAAATCCCATCAAGATAGGCCTTACTGATCTATTTGACCCCATATTTGACCCCCGATGACCCCGAAAAATTAATCAACAAAAAGAACACACCACCCCCCTTCCCTCCACCAAATCCCATCAAGATAGGCCTTACTGATCTATTTGACCCCATATTTGACCCCCAAATGACCCCGAAAAATTAATCAACAAAAAGAACACACCATCCCTCTTCCGTCCACCAAATCCCATCAAGATAGGCCTTACTGATCTATTTGACCCCCGATGACCCCGAAAAATTAATCAACAAAAAGAACACACCACCCCCCTTCCCTCCACCAAATCCCATCAAGATAGGCCTTACTGATATATTTGACCCCATATTTGACCCCCGATGACCCCGAAAAATTTATCAACAAAAAGAACACACCATCCCTCTTCCGTCCACCAAATCCCATCAAGATAAGCCTTACTGATCTATTTGACCCCGATGACCCCGAAAAAATAATCAACAAAAAGAACACCCCATCCCTCTTCCGTCCACCAAATCCCATCAAGATAGGCCTTACTGATCTATTTGACCCCATATTTGACCCCCGATGACCCCGAAAAAATAATCAACAAAAAGAACACCCCATCCCTCTTCCGTCCACCAAATCCCATCAAGATAGGCCTTACTGATCTTTTTGACCCCCAATGACCCCGAAAAATTAATCAACAAAAAGAACACACCACCCCCCTTCCCTCCACCAAATCCCATCAAGATAGGCCTTACTGATCTATTTGACCCCATATTTGACCCCCGATGACCCCGAAAAATTAATCAACAAAAAGAACACCCCCTTCCCTCCACCAAATCCCATCAAGATAGGCCTTACTGATCTATTTGACCCCATATTTGACCCCTGGTGACCCCGAAAAATTAAGAACAAAAAGAACACACCATCCCCCTCCCTCCACCAAATCCAATCAAGATAGGCCTTATGGATCTTATTTGACCCCCGATGACCTTGAATGACCTCTGATGACCTTGAAATTTATTCAGCAAAAAGAACACACCACTCCCCTTCCCTCCACCAAATCTCATCAATATAGGCCTTACTGATCTATTTGACCCCATATTTGACCCCGATGACCTCTGGTGACCTTGAAAATTTAACCAGCAAAAAGAACACACCACCCCCCTTCCCTCCACCAAATCCCATCAAGATAGGCCTTACTGATCTATTTGACCCCATATTTGACCCCCGATGACCTTGAATGACCTCTGATGACCTTGAAAATTTAATCAGCAAAAAGAACACACCATCCCCTTCCCTCCACCAAATCCCATCAAGATCGGCCTTACGGATCTTATTTGACCCCATATTTGACCCCGATGACCTTGAATGACCTCCAATGACCTTGAAAATCTAATCAGCAAAAGAACACCCCACCCCCTTCCCTGACATCAAGTTCCATCAAGATAGGCCTTACGGATCTCTAGATATCGCGTCACAACGCGTCTCAAAAGTTTTAAGCATATTTGACCCCGATGACCTTGTATGACCCCCGATGACCTTGAAAAATCAATCAGCAACAGAACGCACCACCCCCCTTCCCTCCACCAAGTCCCATCACGATAGGCCTTACGGATCTCCAGATATCGCGTCACAAAGGTATTTCTTAGCACACGGCATACGGCGGACGGCATACGGCGGACGCCGGACAGAAATAGTGATAACATAGTCTCTTTCTGATTACATCAGGCGAGACAAAAAGATGAACAGTTTCATTACATTTCAAAATGTCTTATCATCATGAACTTCATCAAATCTAGAAAAAATTGCAAATGTTCGCCACCCCGTTTGAAGTTCGAAACGGGTGGAGGACGCGGACATAACAAACATTTTCTAAATTTATGATGGTCCACAGAATGTCATTGTCACTTTAAAATGCTGATCATTTGAGCAAAATGTGTTTATCTTATTGTACTATTTTCGAAAAGTGTCAATGACATTCATACAGTAATAAAACAAACAAAAACGTGCAAATGGACCAGCATGCTATCTACTGAAGATAGCATACAAGCTATCTTCTGAAGATAGCATGCATGTGCATGTATAGCATACAAGCTATCTACTGAAGATAGCATACAAGCTATCTTCTGAAGATAGTATGCATGTGCATGTATAGCATACAAGCTATCTACTGAAGATAGCATACAAGCTATCTACTGAAGATCATACAAACGAGCAAAATGTGTTTATCTTATTGTACTATTTTCGAAAAGTGTCAATGACATTCATACAGTAATAAAACAAACAAAAACGTGCAAATGGACCAGCATGCTATCTACTGAAGATAGCATACAAGCTATCTTCTGAAGATAGCATGCATGTGCATGTATAGCATACAAGCTATCTACTGAAGATAGCATACAAGCTTACACAGTAGCAACACAACACAGTACTGTGTGGTGTAAGAGAGTTAGGGTTCTTAAAAAAATATCCTCTGTTTTTCCAATTTTTTCATTTTCATTTTTTTTTTTTTTTTGAACTTTTTTATTTATTTTTTTATTTTTTTCTCACTCTGCATTTTCCCCGCGAGAGGTATTCATTTCCTGGCAAGGAGCTGTTCGTATTGCCTACTTTTTCCCGCGGTGATGACCAAAAACTGATTTTCAGAATTCTATAAGATTTGGCATTAAAACTTAAAATTGAACACTGAAAACAATGGTAAAAGATTTATATGATTTTGAACAGATGTGTTCCTAATTAAAGGGCACACAACTAATTCAGTCTCGAAATACAGTTTCCGCAACAAATTAGGTACAGCAATAGTTCTGATCAAACATCATGAAATTTGTGTGTCCCAATGAGTGTTATTTATGTGTTGTTATAAATATAGAGGTGAGCAATAATGGAGGGTCATATTTCGGTAATAGTTTCAGATTATTTCGAACACCGGATGAATTAATGACATGATCCATACTGATCCCATTTTTGAAGAAGAAAAAATCGAAGAAAGTCCGAAACCCAGGGTGCATGGGCCCAAAATGTCGGCCATTTTGGCAAAAACAGTATTTTGATCACAACTCACGTCATTTTTTGTTCAATTTATTTTATTTTGGTGGCGCTACCCAGGAGGGTACGAGGTGTCATTCTATGCTGGTTTTGTCTCATATAACCCATTTGTTTTCTTGTAATAGTTTTCTTGTAATAGTTTTCTTGTAATAGTTTTCTTGTAATTTAGTTTTCTTGTAATAATTTTGGTCCAATTTAGACTGTGATGGCGCTTTGCAAAAGAGTAGCTATCGCATCAATAAAAATAAATTTGAATACATGGAACTAAAAAAATTATTTTTAGGGCGTGCATTGGACGGCTTTAGCATTTTTAGGACGTCATTTTTACGACGGGATGTACGCCCCTCTTGCTATGCCTTGACCAAGGCAACTAGGTGGGGCATCGAAAGCAATTAATTTGACCCCTGCGATCAGGGCGGCAAAAAGAGGGCAAACCGGCAAGCTCCTTGCCGGGAAATGTTGCCATCTCGGGAGATAATCCCCCCCCCCCCCCCCTAAAAAAAACAAAACAAACAAAAAAACAAAAACTTTTATTTAACATTGTTTTCGTTGTTTTTTTTAGAGTAATACTAATAGGCATTATAGGCCTACAGTCAAATATAACATTAAATGATGCACCATGGCATCAATTGGACCTTAACTTTCCAAAAAGCTTTAAAGCTTCTGGGGGGTGTAGCCCCCATCAGACACCCCTTCAGCCGCTAAACCAGCGGGAAATCCAGCTTCATCGAATTTCCCTTGCAGGGAAACTTTGCATTTTTCCAGCCCTGCCTAACATTGCCCCACCAATATTTTGAGTCTTGTCGGTTGACATTGGCACTATCGGTTCATTTGTCATGAGGAATTATCAAATTATGACGGTCTTAGCACAAAGAAAGCATATTTTTGTGCGATACACGCACATGTGCCCCACAAATTAATGGTCCAGTTTTTAAAGCTTGTTTGGAGCCAAAATATACCTCAATAATCATAAATAATAAGTGTAAAAGTGCTTATTTTCCATACATTTATTTATTAAGTCGGTCTTAAAAGTCTTGTCGGTTTAAAGGCATATTATGTGATCTTTTCCAAGTAGCGCCCTCTATCATTGATTTTTACTATGAAAGCAGATTTTCTTGTACAGATTTGCATTTTTGATCATTTATAAATCATGAAGATCTTTTAAGTTACAGATCTACGGAGCGTTTAAAGTGCCATTAGATGGCTACATAATTATCTTGACAAGTCGACATATTATCAACGTTATGTTGAGATAGTCACATATTTTTTCTCACATTCTTGACTTAAACAGTTTTATTAGTCGTCATGATGATAATATAGACTCTTGTCAAGTTGACTTTACAAAACATAGATGTCGTCATGGCGAGATAGGTTACTCGAAGAGTCAACTTCACAAACAGTAGATGTCGTCATGGTGAGATACAATATCTCGTCGAGTCGACTTCACGAAAAGTAAATGTCGTCATGGTGAGATAGATTATCTCGTCAAGTCGACTCCACAAAAAGTAGATGTTGTCATGGTGAGATAGATTATCTTGCCAAGTTGACTTAATAAAAAGTGAATGTTGTCATGGCAATATAGACTTTCTCGTCAAGTCGACTTCACAAAAAGTATATGTCGTCATGGTGAGATAGATTATCTCGTCATGTCGACTTCACAAAAAGTAGATGTCGTCATGGTGAGATAGATTATCTTGCCAAGTTGACTTCCCAACAAGGAGAAGTCGTCATTGGACGATAAATGTTCTTGTCAAGTCAACTTAACAAAAAGAGCATGTCGTCATGGCAAGATAAATTGTTTTGACAAGACGATTTCACAAAATGCGGATGTCGTCATGGTAAGATAAATTAACTTGTCAACTTGACTTCACAAAAAGTGGATGTCGTCATGTCAAGATAGGTTATCTTGTCAAGTCGACTTGGCAAAAAGAAGATGTACATATGTAGTCATGGCGAGATACATGATCTTGACATGTCGACATGGCGAGATAAACTATCTTGTCAAGTCAACTTCATAAAAATAGATGTCGTCATGTCGAGATATATTATCTTGCCAAGTCAGCTTTACAAAGAGTCGAAATTGCCATGGCCAGATAGCATTACTTGTCATATAGCATGCCTACCATCACGTGTGAATTTGACATTCGCCATTTTGACATTTTTGACATGATCTATCTCACCATGACAACATCTACTTTTGTGAAGTCGACTCGACGAGATAATGAAGTCAACTTGGCAAGATAATCTATCTCACCATGACGATATCGTCTTTTTTTGAAGTCGACTTGACGAGATAATCTATCTCACCATGACGACATCTACTTTTTGTGAAGTCGACTTAATGAGATAATTTATCTCACCATGACGTCATCTACTTTTTGTGGAGTTGACTTTTCAAGTTAACCTATCTCGCCATGACGACATCTATTTTTTGTGAAGTCGACTTGACGAGATAATCTATCTCACCATGACGACATATACTTTTTGTGAAGTCGACTTGACGAGAAAGTCTATATTGCCATGACGACATTCACTTTTTATGAAGTCAACTTGGCAAGATAATTATCTATCTCACCATGACAACATCTACTTTTTGTGGAGTCGACTTGACGAGATAATCTATCTCACCATGACGACATTTACTTTTTGTGAAGTTAACTTGGCAAGATAATCTATCTTACCATGACAACATCTACTTTTTGTGAAGTCGACTTAATGAGATAATTTATCTCACCATGACGTCATCTACTTTTTGTGGAGTTGACTTTTCAAGTTAACCTATCTCGCCATGACGACATCTATTTTTTGTGAAGTCGACTTGACGAGATAATCTATCTCACCATGACGACATATACTTTTTGTGAAGTCGACTTGACGAGAAAGTCTATATTGCCATGACGACATTCACTTTTTATGAAGTCAACTTGGCAAGATAATTATCTATCTCACCATGACAACATCTACTTTTTGTGGAGTCGACTTGACGAGATAATCTATCTCACCATGACGACATTTACTTTTTGTGAAGTCGACTCGACGAGATATTGTATCTCACCATGACGACATCTACTTTTTGTGAAGTTGACTCTTCTAGTTAACCTATCTCGCCATGACGACATCTATGTTTTGTAAAGTCAACTTGACAAGATAGTCTATATCATCATGACGACTAATAAAACTGTGTAAGTCAAGAATGTGAGAAAAAATATGTGACTATCTCAACATAACGTTGATAATATGTCGACTTGCCAAGATAATTATGTAGCCATCTAATGGCACTTTAAACGCTCCGTACAGATCGATACGATTCCTAATTACTTCAAAATCATGGTTTGAAAAATAGATTGTACCGAGGGGTAGGCCTACAATATATTTTTTCAAATTTTACTCTAAATTCACTCTTTAAACCATGATTTTGAGGTTATTAGGAAAAAGGAATCGTATCGCTCTGTAACTTGGAATATATTTATGATTTATGATCAGAAAAGTAAATCTGCAAGAAAATCTGCTTCCAATTTTTTTTTGAGGATTGAGGGCGTCTCATGGAAAAGAACACATTAATATACATTGTACCTTTAATTTAATTTCTGGCCCATCCAATGAAAGAACAAGCTACGCCACTGGTATGACATAGACTCAGTCATAGTCAACTAGAATACCTATTAAGATCGCAGCGACCGGCTATACAATGTAGGCCTAGTCGGATTTATAATTGAATGGAAACACCTTGTGCACATGTCATTCAGTGACATATAGAAGCAGCGTATTGCGTACATTGCGTTAACGTGAAGTGTGCACAACCACATAATCTCAGGCCATATTCATGTCACACAGAGGAAGTTAATCAGTATGACAATGATATAAAAAACAGTGAATAAAATGTATAAATCATGGTATTTTCGTTATTTCAATATCTTAACAGACACCATTCAAAATGTAATAAAGAGATGTAATTCATAATACCGAGGTTTAAATCCATTTTAAAGTAATTTCATTTATGTCATTGTAATATTCAATCGCAGAAATTGTGGTATTAGGCCCAAAATGGGCATAATTCTGTTATACCCTACACACCAACATCGGTAGTATGTGTCGTTCTTAAAAGTCATGCACTATGAATACCTCTTAGTCTGTGATGTGAAGGGTATAACATAACTCCCCAAAATGCCCCAACATGTCTATATTCTATTCACATTTCAATACCGAGTCATGTTTCATTGACACTAAAAAGAATTTTCAAAATGAATTGTACAAGTTTGATTAAGATTTTGCAGGTGGAACAGTTTTCCTGGCCCATACCCCTTTGGGCCACTTCTTTTACTTCCGGGTAAAATAACTCCATTTTTAATACGGCCGAATGTGGAGTTATTTTACCCGGGGTTCCCCTGAACTGTCACCCATGCATGCTCCCGCCCGCAATTTATCTTTTTTACTAGTAAACATTTGTAAAATTTAGTTTTAATACGGAATAAAGCATAACTCACTGAATAAAATGATTTTTCAATTTTTAAAAAAAAAAGTCAACTGATTTTACTTGTGAGACCATAGGCCTACAAATGTTTACTAGTAAAAAAAAATTGCCTCCCGCCCATGCTCACCCTAGACAAGTTCCACCAGTCCCCGAAGTGTCGTCCCGCACCCGCTGAACTAATATACCCAGAATGCATAGCGCGGTCCTCCACTTGGGGACTGGTCACAAAGCGTGAAAATAGAAGGAGCAAAATAACATCACAATTCCGATGTTATTTACGCACATGAATGCGTGTGAATTACCACGCAGATCTGCCGGCACGACGCGGGTGGGGCTCCGAATGTACGCGCCGCGCCCGCGTGTGCGTAAGTGCCCTACCAATTCGCGTGTTTGTGCAAGCCGCAGCTCGCGCGGTCGTTAAAAAGTGCTCCGTCATTTGGGCTGGAACATTTCCAGTCGTCACAACAGCAAACGCAGTGGAGCGTATTGTACGACTGGAGGATAAAGTCTATGCTCACCCCTTTTGCACGCCCGGTCCTACACCGTGTTGCGGGCATTCAACCATCCACGCACATGATGCATGCGGACGGTTATTTTACCTTGTGATTCTCCTGCTGTACTCAGCCATGCTCATACCCATTTTTGCACGCCTAGTCCTTACACCGTGTCGCGAGCATTCAACCATGCCCGCTGTAACCCCATACTCATTCACCCAGTGCACACCCTACATCAGCCCAGCCAGCCTGAAGGAAATGCATTGCATTCACCCATATCCACGTGCTTATTTTACCCAGGATTCCCCCGCTATGGTCACCCCACGCTCATCACGTCGCGAGCATTCAACCATCCGTCGAGTTGGTATACATGTAGGAGAGTCGAGTTGGCGAAACGTCGAGTGTGTTCGTACGTCGAGTTGGTCCGACCGTCGAGTCGGTCAACCGTCGAGTACGTGTCGTAATGGTCGACTTGACCGAACGTCGAGTTGACCGGGTACCGAGTATGGTACACGCCAACGGAATAAGCTGTGATGTGTGAAATGTTATGGCGTTGATCCGTATGTCACGAACGGGTGAGCCAAACATGATATTGCCGACTATAATTTATCGTAAATGCACTGAGCATAATAATAACATGATTATGGAAATTCATTATCATTTTATTTTATTTTTAAAAAGTAATTTATAAAAAAATACACTCACCAACATATTGCGCTCCTGCTGTCAAATCCCGCGGATTGAGCCCCCAGCTGGTGACCAATTCCTGATCCATCACTTTACTTTGTTCAAGCATTTTTTGAGTACGGGAATGGTACAACATTTCAAGTAGGAAAACGCTTGGCAATCGTAATAAAATGTTGGAGAGGCGAAGCAGTTTGGGTCGCTGCGGCTGATGGTGGCCTTGCCCTTGCCCTTGCAAATCCATGGCGTTACGGTTTAGTTGACGCGCTTTGAGCCTTTGTTTCAGATTAAAACGTGTACATGTATGTACGTCCTGGCATAGACATACATAATAAACCCTAAATAGGGACTGGTTCGTGCCCTTAACGTTGGAATGTACCAAAATACTTCACTAGAAAAGAAGCCATTTCGCACGTATCACTGTTTCCTTCTTGATTTCGCCCATCCTCTTCCCACTCAGAAGAAAGTAATTTATTATTGAAATGCGAATATCATACCGTTCAGTTTGCGCCGAACTGGTTTGTAAAGATATCAACGTAAAAATCTTTTGGTGATCAATATCTCCGTAATTGATTGTTTCATTGTTACAGTACATTAAAAAAATACATTATTGCTGCGTAATTGTTATTCATTTTAAGCAAACATTTAAAAACACCTGAATCTGTTATATTTGACCCAGTATAATATAATAGACAGGTACAATTAGTGAACGGTCGTTTATTAATCACTCTTGTCAAAATACGTCATGTTTTGCTTGCATCCACATTTTACGTGACACATGTTACGACAAAAGCCAGATAGGCTCGGTCACAATATTGCATGAAACTAATTTCAGGATAGGTAAAGTCGGAGCTTTTCTCAAAATGTGGGATACGTGACGCATCGGGTGACCTAGGAGTAACTGTACAGCACCGAGAAGAGGTGGGGGGGGGGGGGGGGGGGGGGGGGG
Source organism: Ophiura sarsii (assembly GCA_035610835.1). Classification (NCBI taxonomy): domain Eukaryota; kingdom Metazoa; phylum Echinodermata; class Ophiuroidea; order Amphilepidida; family Ophiuridae; genus Ophiura; species Ophiura sarsii. The sequence continues at coordinate 78,658,725 of CM069447.1, read as the reverse complement.
GCTCTCTTTAAAGACATAATGTGATATATTCCAGGGGGCGTCGGGCGCCCTCTACCCATCATCATTAGTATTTAGAAAGTAGATTTTCTTGCAGATTTACATTTCTGATCATAAATCATCAATATATTCTGAGTTACAGAGCGACACGATTCCGAATTACTACAAAATCATGGTATTTAAGGGTTGAAAATAGATTGTGCGCTAGGGAACAGTTTATTTTCACTCTAAAAACCATGATTTTGAAGTAATTAGAAGATCATATTAAGGAAAGAGGATGCCCCTGGAAAAGATCGCATTTGCCTTAATTAAACCAAAACTATACAATTACGTCCATGTCTAAGAAAAAAACTAAACGCTAGTGACATAATGTTTAGTGCAAAATTAAAAGAAACGTAGTTGGAGTTTAAAAATCAGTTACTTATAGTATATTGTAAAACCAAAGGCCTATTGTTGTTGGAATGAATGAATACGAGTTTACCCCTGTTCGGGGTGGGAAATATTGCATTTCAAAAGAGATAGTATTTAAACATAATCAAATACTGAATAATTATTTCTAAATGTAAAAAAGGGAAAAACAATGACAAATAATTTACTAAATGTTCTGTCCTTTTTTATAAGGCAATCAATTCACACAACAACACAAACCAATGAAGAAAACTGGCCCGTCTCATTTTATAACCGCTTTTTAAATGGGCAGAAAATTAAAAAAGGAGCAATTATAAACTGTAACTACTTTTCTTTTAATAGTATTTTGCAATAAACAGTATGTTACTGTAGCGTTTAGTCTTTTTCCTTATATATGAATGTAATTATTGAAACTTGTTTTTGTTTTAATTACAAAAGGCAAACACTTAAAACAGAATTTTGCATACAGTCACAGATTTCCCCAATGCTTTTAGCGCTCTTTTGTAATTTAGTATTTTTCTATAAATCACCTGCCCTATGACCTCCAGATGTTTATTTTGTCTTTTATTTATATTTTGATGTTGTTCTATTCTTATATCACATGACTTTTGTTGGCACTTTTAACCCCTGCCCATGCATGTATCTTGTAATATGCATAATGTTCTCAACAATTGCAGTGAACCAATTGATTGGCCCATCACTGCTCTATGTAGACAGTTTTATGCATAATGTTCTCAGCAATTGCAGTGAACCAATTGATTGGCCCATCACTGCTCTATGTAGACAGTTTTACCAGCTTGATGTCTAATCACTCATGTCATTAACCTTGTTAAAGGGACATTAAGTGGTGTTGAAAATGTTTAATGTATAAAAATTTACTTCAGAATTCAAGATGAACATTAAAAAATGCCATTATTGTTGTTTCTACTCACAAAAACACAGCAAAACTTGATTAAAACAATATCATCGCTATTTATTGAAAAACGCCCTCTATGCAGATATGGTTCGCGTTATGTATCACGCGTACTGCAGGGGATACTGTCGGACGTAAAATGCTCGTCCCGGCTGTACGAGCATTTTTGAATCGACGTTTTCTTGTACAAAGAGGGCTGATTTTTCTTAATCCTTATATTATAGGTGTAAGTTCATACATGTAATACAATAATAAAAATATACTAATCCCAGTTTTTATCATAATTGAGGGCGCAGCCTCCAGCACATCTCTGTGTGTCCCTTTAATGTCTGTTTGGCTATTTTTCATTTGCTCTTTATAAAAATTAAAAAACCTGCTGAATTTGATTAATGAAGTTTACTGGTAAAAAAACATTATCTAAATGGTTTTATAATTTTGCCAAGGTGGATTTGAAGAAACGGTTGACATTTCTAATCCACCATCAATTTATGGTTGAAACTATGATATAGGCCTAAGTGGATCTGGGTAATTAACCGAGGTCTGCATTATTGCTAGTTTAACTAAAAACACATTATCTAAATGTGTTTTGTTTAGAATTTTGCACACTCTGTATTATACGCATTTGATCTGTTCAAATTCTTACATTTATATATAATTATCAACTCACTTGGGTAATTAATTATCTGCACCAATTTCTTACGCATATTTATGATAAGGATATACCGTAACCAATTCAATAGGTATAGGTGGGTTTCCATGACAATGAAAACCCACCGATGCATGATATTTAGCATTTTACTATATATTCAGCTTATCGTCATATCATTTCATTATTATTTCCGCCTGATATATTACCCTTGTCAACAAAAAGCATTCATATAGTAATGTTGTCTGATAATTCATATAGGCTAGCAAGAGCCTATACCATTATCATTGTTACCTGTTTAGTTGTGATAACCATATTACAACAAGGAAGTTCTACGTTTAACTCTCTGTGTACTGTGACGATTTTAAAGGTAGGTTTACTTTATACACGTAATTTAATTTAAACTGATTTATTAAAACAATGTGAACCAGAGCCCGATGATTTTGGCTAATTAGGATGGAATGGTTTATCTAGAGTTCATTACAAAAAGTGAAAACGCCATTTTTGTCAAAATGAATTGAATTTGTATGCAATGCTGCTCGAATTTGTCATGGAGTATGACACATGTATGAGCGTAGGGTAGAGGCCTATATGACCCGGATAATATGCTACTCTCAATCTGTCCGTAAAGGATGTAAATAAGATTACCTATAGATGCCCTAGGTCACTGTCTGTTGCGTTTTGGTGCCACCGGCGAAACTTGGGTGGGGTGAACTCCCTGGGGTTACTTTTGCCAAAATCGTACGTGGATGTGCCTGCCGGACTTCGAAAATGTGACTTTCGCTATACCTATTTTTTGGCCAATTTCCCACCCATCAATATACCAATGTTGTATGAAAAGCACCCAATTTTGCACAAATTGGGTGCTTTTTACAAAAAAAATGCCTCACAATACACCCAATTTATGGAAGTTGGGCGCTTTGGTGAATGATGAAAACCACCCACTCGCTATACCAATTTTTGCAAAAAAGCACCCTAAAAGGCAGGCACATACGTATAACATATCAATGTGAGACCCCCCCCCCCCCCCCCCCCCCCCCCCCCCCCCACCCCGGGTGAACTACCCCGCTCCTTACGAGGGTTAAACAATGCGGTATGTCACTCACTAGTATCAGGGTATATAAAAAGGAAAGGTAATAATATGGGCCTGATTGGCAACATTAAATCCACACATTTTATGCATTTAATGAGTTGGTAAGTTTAGAAAATGGCTCAAAATTGAACTTGGGCTTAAATTTAAATTCATGCATTTTAAAGATATGATAAAAAACCTTACTATTTTCTTTCCATTTAAGAAACGTTATTTTATCAACAGGGATTCATCGCGTTTTGTATCTGAACTAATGTCATGAATGTGGAACATGTAAGGGATGCAGGATGTTATGGTGAAGCCAATAATGGCCGGATTTTCAAAATTCCTTTTGTAAACATTTCATCAAAGGTCCGTTTATATAGTATTACCATAGAAGTAACTTCCAACTATAGTGCATTCACCTGTTATCGTGGTTATGTTGTTCCAGATAAATCAATCAGATAGAGTTTTGAACACTAGCAAGTGAATCTTATACCACTATGATGTATACTACCACGCAATGTGGAACCAGAGCGCGGATGGCCCTCCATCTGCTGATGATCGGTATGTTCTTAGTTTACCCGGCATGCCATGCACGTGACTTTGAGACAGCTCCATCGCCAATCATCTTGAACAAAGGGGTTACAATAGCCTCAGGTAAGAATTGCAGATTTTTTTTTTTAATTTTTAAGTAGTGTATTTCAACTTAGTACATAGCCCATAGTATAATAGTTGGTTGCATCCAGGCCCGTAACCAGGATTTTGTTTGGGGGGGGGGGGGGGGGGGGCGTGGGGCGTGCACCAGATATCCTTTTTGGAGTGATAGTGTTATCATCAAAACAAACCGGAATGGGGATTAAGTCACTCTTTTTTAAGAAACCGACCCATCCCACACCCCACCAGCACTGAACCGGGTCATGGTAAATCTATTTCTCGCTGGAAGAGGGAAACCAATTATACATATGATAGACAAACACTGACACCTTAATATATTCATTCATAGGATTTATGATTGATGATTGTATAGCAAAACCTGTCTCTTTTGAAATGATTACCATACAATTTTCTGTATTAAACTACTTCCTTGTTATAGGCCTATGTGAATAATATTGTCCATTATGCCCAATAAATGGTAAATTTAGGGTAAATTTTCATTTGGCTGGCGGTGTATCCTTATATAGGCCTATAATACCAAAGGTGCGGGGGAGGGGGGGGGGGCAGCCACTTTAGGGCTTGAAATTAAGGTTTAAGTACAAACGCGGGCATGAAAATGAAGCGCGTGCGGTATGAAGTAAAATGACTTGAAAAAATATAAAGAAATCAAAAGGAAATGCCGAGCTTCTATTCATCGTATTTCCTGATTCTTAAGGCTAAATTTCAATTGAAAGGTATCAACCGAAAGCTTGATTTATGCATGCTTTGAAGATGTTAAAATCAGACAAATTGCTTGTTAGAGCTAAATTTAGGTAGAAACAAACAATCACATAACAAATGCATTGTGAACTCATATAGCCTACTGACCTAACATGCCAATCGAGGAGTTGTGTAACAAGTGTGTGCGCAGTGTGTGAATTGTACCTACTATGCCTACAAATCGAGGAGTTTCTACAAGCCCCTGGGAAGGGGGGGGGGGGGGGGGGGGGGGGGGGGGGGGGGGTGGCTGAGGTGCTGCAGCACCCCCTAAGATTTTAAGATTTTTGAAAAAATATACATTGTCAGTCCAATAATAAGTTAAGGGGTAGCACCCCCTAAGATTTTAAGATTTTGGTATTACATACACTATACATAACAATTCAATATGACCAAAGTCGTGTATTTCTCACCTCTGACAGTGAGACGGTGTGTGTGGGGTCTAGATTTTAAGATTTTTGAAAAAATATACAGTGCCAGTGTCATGTCCATTTTAGTTCAAATAATAAAAAAATTTGCACGCTCCGCGCACACATTTTATACATGATTTAACATTATAATGGCCCTAGAACCATGCAAAATATTCTAAATATTATGTTGGTGAAGTTAAAAACGTCATACTGGACCAATTTAAGTGTTAGAAATGTCAATTTTTGCGAACATTAGTTTCAATGTTTCATTATTCAAGCTTGACATGATGGCTTCAGGACAGTTTTCCATGACCATTTTAGTTCGAAAAGTCCAAATTTTGCGAGCTCCGCGCGAATTGTTTCTGCAAGTTTTAACAATATATTGGCCCTCAGACCCACCAAATATTCAAAATATGTGGGGGACGTTAAAAAACCCATTATACTGGACCAAAGTTTTAATACAAAAACCACACCAAAAATTATGAATAGGTCCTATTATGTGGGGGACGTTATTATCATACTGAACCATTAGTGTTAGAAATTCAATTTTTTGCTTGCTCCGCGCGCGTATTAATTTGAATATTTAAATATTTAAGCTTAACAAGGTGTCATCAGGACAGTTTTCCATGACCATTTTAGTTCAAACTCAAAGTTCAAATTTTTGCATATTTTCTATAGGTTTTAACATTATAATGGCCCTCAAACCATACCAAAATATTCTCGATATTATGTGTGGGGCGTTTAAAACATCATACTGGACCATTTAAGTGTTAGCAATGCCAATTTTTGCGCGCTTCGCGCGTATTCACTTCAATATTTTATTATTTAAGCTGAACAAGCTCAAAATGTTACGCGCACCGCGCACATGTTTTCTAGAGGTTTTAATATTATAGTGGCCCTCCAACCACACCAATACCCTAAATATTATGCGGGGGACGTTAAAACATCACCTTTTAAGTGTTAAACTCACAATTTTTTCGCGCTTTGCGCGTATTTGGTTCAACGTTTCAATATTTAAGATCAACAAGATGGCTTCAGGTGTTTTTTTGCCAACCCCCAATCAGAACAGTCCTGGATGGGCCATTGCTCTGCCCCCTGAACCCCCGCCAAGGGCTTCGCCCCGGACCCCACGCCGAAGTGGTGAAGACTTACAAATTTACAGCACCCCATCAAAAATATACTTCCAAGGGCCCTGAGTTTCTACAGGAAAACGAGGATTGAGTTTGTGTGAAAATACTTAGTACACGAACATTTCGAGAATTCCTCGAATTGTACCCAAAAATGCACAGAAAACGAGATATAATTACCTCCCCCCCCCCCCAATATGGTCAGGCAAATTGATGAGCTTCTCGAATTGCCGGTTTTTGAAAAAATCTCCTCGAAATTTGGTGTGTGAGCGATCTTCTCCTCGTTTTGACTGGTGCGAACGCATCGCGATAGAATCCCAAAAGTGCTTTTTAGAGCTAAATTAACGTTCTTGGGTCTGTCCGTGGACCATAGATAATGAAGATATATGGATGGCGAAGTGAGTACTTTCTATTGAAACTCTGCTCGTCTCGGATCATATATCGATATTTTTTTTTATCATTACACATTTGCTGTTCCAGTTGTAATCCATGCACCCTTTATGGAAGACATGACTTTAAATCTTCCACACAGGCAGTGTAGGTTTTCAAATGGACCTATGCAGATACCGTAACCCCATTTGAGAATTACAGATTTACTTTTCTGATCATAAATCATAAATATATTCCAAGTTACAGGGCGATACGATTCCTAATTACCTCAAAATCATGGTTTTAGAGTGAATTTAGAGCAAAATTTGAAAAAAAAGATTGTCCCGGTGCCGAGACAATCTATTTTTCAACCTCTTAAAACCATGATTTTAAAAGTAATTAGGAATCGTATCGATCTGTAACTTAGAAGATCTTTATGATATATGATCAAAAATGCAAATCTGCAATAAAACCTGCTTTCATAGTAAAAAAATCAATGATAAAGGGCGCTACTTGGAAAAGATCACATAATATGCCTTTAAGGAAATGTCTTCCATGTATGGATTTCAACTGGCATATCCCACTGTTTATACTCATTCACAGAATTACAAGGCTATCAAGAGTACCGACCAGCTGATGATAATTTGAACGCATTTCAAGAGCTGACATTTACTGCAGACTTGAAATATATCCTGATTGGAGAGAGAGAAAAAGTACATATTGTTCCTGTTGCTAACATCACCAATATATTGGTAAGGATTTTCACTAAATTTAGGTACTATTTATTAGTAAAACAAATCGCTCAGATATGACAATGTCTTACCCGAGAAGACCCTTGATATTCCCCTTATGTTGACTGTGATAATTATGATAAACACCAATCATAGAGAGAAACCCAAAGCGCTTTACAGCAAACGAATGAAAAGAGCATAAGTACCAAAGTAAAATACAACTACGATGTAAAATCTACAAGATCTACATAATATACAGAGTAAAAGAATATTTGAAAAACAAACACCATGAGATAACTTACGTAAAAACGTAATAAAAAGAAACCCAATCCCTCTTATTCATAAAACGACAGCCTCTAATCTAAGTGACACCAAACGTTTCAGACTATTGAACTAAAGATAATTATCGAGAGTTTAATTGATTATTATTAAGTTTGTTGTTGCTTTTATTCCTTATTGTCTTATGTAGGCTATTCATCAGTGCACGACAAACAAATAATTTAGTTACAGTTATGGATGACAATGTAGGAAATTGTTGCTCCATACATTAATGACCGGCTAAACCATTAGTTTCACTAGAGACTCAATACGGTTGTACAACAAATTGATACAAATATAAAATCTTGCAATGGTAACTTGTATCTCTACTTTCTTTGACAGGATACAGAAATGTTTTCGAGACAACCCAATCCCACAGCCGGGGCACTACCATGTAAAACTATTGCGGAAGATGTAAGGTCTTTTCCAAAGAAGATTTTAAAGACACCACCACAATGCATTGTGCTTTTGCAAAATGCCCTAATTTTGGTCTCGAATTTGTATCGGTTCCCATAGACATTATGCACACAGTCATGGCTTCATAGCGTGTTCATCGTTGGAGCTCTTAGGTTCTAGTTTTCACCAATGAATAAATTAGTTATCAGTGTTCCTTTTTCTTATTTTCTAAAACTTAATAAGAGCTCGACAAATGCATCGTGTGAAAAAGCTTTAGTTGGCTGGCATTCGCGCAATGCATTGTGGGAATACCTTAACGCTTTCCACGCGGCTGTTATTTTACCAAATACAAAACAGATTTTTCAGAAACCTTTCCCAACTTTCAAGGTCTATTCTAAGGATTACTGACCCGATACTAGGCATGTTTGTACTTAATTCAATGCATTTCTCTTGGTGATACCAAATATGGTAATGATATACAATAATTTTGACATTTTTGAAACATTTTGTCAACATTTGGAATGTCGTCTGCAGCCGCCTGCCGCGTGGAAAGCGTTAACATCTTCTTTGGGTCATTTATTTCCCACTATTTTGTGAGGTTCACAGACTAGGCCAAAATAATATAAAAACAAGTTTGTCTCAGAAGACCACGAGCGTAACTTTTGAAATTCGCATTTCAGCGCATAACACTTTTTTTCATTATTTGAGTTCAAGAACTTTTGAAAACCATCCAATTTTAAATTCACATTGTGAAGTACCGTATCAGCTTCAGTTTCCTGCTTACAAGAGAAACATTGCCACATACAAATAGAAGTTAAATACAGTTCAACAAAATGTGATTTGTTTTTAAATAAAAACCAGATACCGCATTTATTTTTAAAAAAAGTGTATTTCGCAAAGCATTTTTTTGATGTTTCTTCTGCGACAAACCTTTTTTTTTTATTTGGCCTTAAAAAATATGGTCGAGCACGGACCCTAAAGTGTTACGTTATTTCTACCCAACACACGCGCACTATTTGGTTCATCACGAGAAAATGAAATGTGTTTATGGTTGCCTGCCTGAAGATTGTCTTCCTCACCCCCTACCCACACTTCCAATCGATTTTGCGAGGCCATGTGCTGATGGTGGACAAATTGAAATTCAACATTGAAGAGAAGGGGGAACATTTCGCATTAGACCTACAGATCAAAGTGTTCAAAAACTATTTTCTGCACATTATGTTTGTATTTCATTTTTTCTTCTTTTTTAATCATTTCAATTGATTTCAAATAGCAATTTGTAAACGCTTCATGACGAAAGTACATTAATAACGGTATTGCAATTTAAATCAAGAAATGGATATATGATAACTGTTACATGTAAATACAAAATGAACTTTAACAGGTATGTAAGTATAGCTTTCGTAATGTACATAGCAAAGCATATACCGGTAAGTATAGTGCATGTTTTTGTTATGTTACTTTACTGATAATAGGTTTAACTGTGAGTTTTGTTGTACCAACAGAAACAACGACAATGTCGTAACTACATAACCGTGATACAACCATTAGGTAACACTAATGTCCTTGTTTGCGGCACCAATGGATTCGTACCACTGTGTTACAGTTGCACATATAATATGACAGTACCGGTAAGATGTTTCATTGAGCTATAATAGGCAACAATAAAGTCCTTGTTTGCGGCACCAATGGATTCGTACCACTGTATTACAATTGTACATATGATATGACAGTACCACCGGTAAGATGTTTCATTGAGCTATAGGCCTAATAGGCAACAATAAAGTCCTTGTTTGCGGCACCAATGGATTCGTACCACTGTGTTACAGTTGCACATATAATATGACAGTACCGGTAAGATGTTTCATTGAGCTATAATAGGCAACAATAAAGTCCTTGTTTGCGGCACCAATGGATTCATACCACTGTGTTAGAGTTGTACATATGATATGACAGTACCACCGGTAAGATGTTTCATTGAGCTATAATAGGCAACAATAATGTCCTTGTTTGCGGCACCAATGGATTCGTACCACTGTGTTACAGTTGTACATATGATATGACAGTACCACCGGTAAGATGTTTCATTGAGCTATAATAGGCAACAATAAAGTCCTTGTTTGCGGCACCAATGGATTCGTACCACTGTGTTACAGTTGCACGTATACTATGACAGTACCGGTAAGATGTTTCATTGAGCTATAATAGGCAACAATAAAGTCCTTGTTTGCGGCACCAATGGATTCGTACCACTGTGTTACAGTTGCACATATAATATGACAGTACCGGTAAGATGTTTCATTGAGCTATAATAGGCAACAATAAAGTCCTTGTTTGCGGCACCAATGGATTCATACCACTGTGTTAGAGTTGTACATATGATATGACAGTACCACCGGTAAGATGTTTCATTGAGCTATAATAGGCAACAATAATGTCCTTGTTTGCGGCACCAATGGATTCGTACCACTGTGTTACAGTTGTACATATGATATGACAGTACCACCGGTAAGATGTTTCATTGAGCTATAATAGGCAACAATAAAGTCCTTGTTTGCGGCACCAATGGATTCGTACCACTGTGTTACAGTTGCACGTATACTATGACAGTACCGGTAAGATGTTTCATTGAGCTATAATAGGCAACAATAAAGTCCTTGTTTGCGGCACCAATGGATTCGTACCACTGTGTTACAGTTGCACATATAATATGACAGTACCGGTAAGATGTTTCATTGAGCTATAATAGGCAACAATAAAGTTCTTGTTAGCGGCACCAATGGATTCGTACCACTGTGTTACAGTTGCACGTATGATATGACAGTACCGGTAAGATGTTTCATTGGGCTATACTAGGCAACAATAACGTCCTTGTTTGCGGCACCAATGGATTCGTACCACTGTGTTACAGTTGTACATATGATATGACAGTACCGGTAAGATGTTTCATTGGGCTATAATAGGCAACAATAATGTCCTTGGTTGCGGCACCAATGGATTTGTACCACTGTGTTACAGTTGTACATATGATATGACAGTACCGGTAAGATGTTTCATTGGGCTATACTAGGCAACAATAACGTCCTTGTTTGCGGCACCAATGGATTCGTACCACTGTGTTACAGTTGTACATATGATATGACAGTACCGGTAAGATGTTTCATTGGGCTATAATAGGCAGCAATAAAGTCCTTGTTTGCAGCACCAATGGATTCGTACCTCTGTGTTACAGTTGCAAACTTGCACATATGATATGACACTACCGGTAAGATGTTTCATTGGGCTATAATAGGCAACAATAAAGTCCTTGTTTGCGGCACCAATGGATTCGTACCACTGTGTTACAGTTGCACATATGATATGACAGTACCGGTAAAATGTTTCATTGGGCTATAATAGGCAACAATAATGTCCTTGGTTGCGGCACCAATGGATTTGTACCACTGTGTTACAGTTGCACATATGATATGACACTACCGGTAAGATGTTTCATTGGGCTATAATAGGCAACAATAATGTCCTTGTTTGCGGCACCAATGGATTCGTACCACTGTGTTACAGTTGCACATTATGATATGACAGTACCGGTAAGATGTTTCATTGGGCTATAATAGGCAACAATAAAGTCCTTGTTTGCGGCACCAATGGATTCGTACCACTGTGTTACAGTTGCACGTATGATATGAAAGTACCGGTAAGATGTTTCATTGGGCTATAATAGGCAACAACAAAGTCCTTGTTTGCGGCACCAATGGATTCGTACCACTGTGTTACAGTTGCACATATGATATGACAGTACCGGTAAGATGTTTCATTGAGCTATAATAGGCAACAATAAAGTCCTTGTTTGCGGCACCAATGGATTCGTACCACTGTGTTACAGTTGCACATATGATATGACAGTACCGGTAAGATGTTTCATTGAGCTATAATAGGCAACAATAAAGTCCTTGTTTGCGGCACCAATGGATTCGTACCACTGTGTTACAGTTGCACATATGATATGACAGTACCGGTAAGATGTTTCATTGGGTTATATATAATAGGCAGCAATAATGTCCTTGGTTGCGGCACCAATGGATTCGTACCACTGTGTTACAGTTGCACATATGATATGACAGTACCGGTAAAATGTTTCATTGAGCTATAATAGGCAACAATAAAGTCCTTGTTTGCGGCACCAATGGATTCGTACCACTGTGTTACAGTTGAACATATGATATGACAGTATACCAGTAAGATGTTTCATTGGGCTATAATAGGCAACAATAAAGTCCTTGTTTGTGGCACCAATGGATTCGTACCACTGTGTTACAGTTGCACATATAATATGACAGTACCGGTAAGATGTTTCATTGGGCTATAATAGGCAACAATAAAGTCCTTGTTTGCGGCACCAATGGATTCGTACCACTGTGTTACAGTTGAACATATGATATGATGACAGTACCGGTAAGATGTTTCATTGGGCTATAATAGGCAACAATAAAGTCCTTGTTTGCGGCACCAATGGATTCGTACCACTGTGTTACAGTTGAACATATGATATGATGACAGTACCGGTAAGATGTTTCATTGGGCTATAATAGGCAACAATAAAGTCCTTGTTTGCGGCACCAATGGATTCGTACCACTGTGTTACAGTTGAACATATGATATGACAGTACCGGTAAGATGTTTCATTGGGCTATAATAGGCAACAATAAAGTCCTTGTTTGCGGCACCAATGGATTCGTACCACTGTGTTACAGTTGCACATATGATATGACAGTACCGGTAAGATGTTTCATTGAGCTATAATAGGCAACAATAAAGTCCTTGTTTGCGGCACCAATGGATTCGTACCACTGTGTTACAGTTGAACATACGATATGACAGTACCGGTAAGATGTTTCATTGGGCTATAATAGGCAACAATAAAGTCCTTGTTTGTGGCACCAATGGATTCGTACCACTGTGTTACAGTTGCACATATGGTATGACAGTACCGGTAAGATGTTTCATTTGGCTATAATAGGCAACAATAAAGTCCTTGTTTGCGGCACCAATGGATTCGTACCACTGTGTTACAGTTGAACATATGATATGACAGTACCGGTAAGATGTTTCATTGGGCTATAATAGGCAACAATAAAGTCCTTGTTTGTGGGAACCAATGGATTCGTACCACTGTGTTACAGTTGTTCATATGATATGACAGTACCGGTAAGATGTTTCATTGGGCTATAATAGGCAACAATAAAGTCCTTGTTTGCGGCACCAATGGATTCGTACCACTGTGTTACAGTTGCACATCATGATATGACAGTACCGGTAAGATGTTTCATTGATGTTTCATTGGGCTATAACAGGCAACACTAATGTCCTTATTTGCGGCACCAATGGATTCGTACCACTGTGTTACAGTTGCACATATGATATGACAGTACCGGTAAGATGTTTCATTGGGCTATAATAGGTAACAGTAAAGTCCTTGTTTGCGGCACCAATGGATTCGTACCACTGTGTTACAGTTGCACATATGATATGACAGTACCGGTAAGATGTTTCATTTGGCTATAATAGGCAACAATAAAGTCCTTGTTTGCGGCACCAATGGATTCGTACCACTGTGTTACAGTTGTACATTTGATATGACAGTACCGGTAAGATGTTTCATTGGGCTATAATAGGCAACAATAAAGTCCTTGTTTGCGGCACCTATGGATTCGTACCACTGTGTTACAGTTGCACATATGATATGACAGTACCGGTAAGATGTTTCATTGGGCTATAATAGGCAACAATAAAGTCCTTGTTTGCGGCACCAATGGATTCGTACCACTGTGTTACAGTTGCACGTATGATATGGCAATACCGGTAAGATGTTTCATTGGGCTATAATAGATTATATGTGCACATCCCCTAGAGAGGGGTAATATATTTAAAAAGAATCTTGATTTCCGGTTCAAATTGATGGGGGGAAATCTGGATTTCTGAACCCTCTATAAGGAAAGTTAATAATATGCAGAATAGAAATTGTCTGGATTTCCGGTGATCATTCAAACCGAAAAACTTAAAAGTCTGGATTTTCGAACCCCTCTGTACATGTATAGGGAGAGTTTGTGTAGGATAGATTTTGTCTGGATTTCCAGTCATCACTGGAACAGAAAAAGTCTGGATTTCCGATGATCATTCGAACCTGCACCTAAAAAGTGCGTAAATCCGAACTCCTCTATGTGGGTGTTACATATTATCTGGAATAGCCCATTATGATACAGACTTCAAGAACGGGCTATTACAGTTGAAATACACACACCTCATACATGTATGGAAGACACTTACCGTATTCTCCCACACATAAGACACAGGAGGTGTGATTTCAAATTGAGTCACCCCGGCAGGTAACCCATAATGTCAAAGCCCAATTTCGGTTTGTGAACAATATTACTTTGGCAATTATTGTATTATTCTTACGTACTAATCACTTAATACGTACCAGCCTTACCAGTGGGCATGGCGTAGCCAGAGGGGGCTAAAGGGGGGGGGGGGGGGGTGGGTGGGATGGGGGGGGGGGGGGGGGGGGTATTGACTGTCATGTCGATTGAGATTGGCACTGTCGGTTCATTTGACAAGAGGAATCATGAAATTACGACGGTCAAAATTACATAGATGGACATTTTTCGTGCGCTACGCGTGCATGTGTCCCCAAAAGGGAATCTTTTTTGGTATAAGCTTCTTTATGCCGAAATGTAACTCACTCATAGCAAACATAGTGGAAAATCGCACATTTTCGCGCTGTGCGCGCATTTTTTTAGTCGGAATAATATTGTCGGTTCACTTTCATTTCTTGCCCACCCCCAATATGATAAACCTAGCTACGCCACTGAGCTATACGTAGTTTTGCAGTGTTACACATATTGGCTACTGTAGGGGATGTGTTGCGGTATGTTAGGAAGCACATCAAAACTCGACCGCCCGGCAACCGCCGGTTCCATGGGGTTCCCTGCGGTTGCAGCCGGTTTCTATTGTTCTAAACAATAATATGCGGTCCAACCGGGCGGAACCGGCGGTTGCCGCGCGGTCGAGTTTTGATGTGCTCCCTTACTGAAGTACACCGTAATCTATCTGCGCGCTTGTCCCCTGTGACTTGCAGTCCCAGGTTACACATCTCTTATCCAAAATACAACATTTCTTAGATCATGTGACAATATGCGAATGCCATTTTTTCAAGTTTGTTTAGAAACATAAAAGTTTTTTAGACACTGGTTAGTTATAATTAATTTGGTAATTGTCGCGTTTTGCTGTAATCTGTAAAATCCCTTTAATATTATTCTAACACTAACATTTACAGGATCTTACGTGTGGAAACGACAGTTCGTCTTTCTTTTTCACTGATGAAAGTGGTCTAGCAGCTTTTGAACCGTTGAAGGAAACGGCTCTATCGTACCTCCCTAATGTTGGTAAGTAGTCCTTTCTTTATTACTCAGCACTATCCATATTATTTTGGCTTGATTTAAGATTTAGATTTGCGGGTTTGTAATAAACGTTCCTTGCAGAGTAAATAGTATACTGTACATATGTCAGTCTGGCTCGTCGTCTGTGGTAATCATTTATCGGAAGAAGACTTTTTGTAAGAACTTAATGTAAAGGTTGAGATACCTACACAAAAGGAAAGGTGTATCAAAGTGGGGTTTCCGCACCCAACGCATATTATGTGCTTCTCATTAATGTCAGTCTACAAGTACAACGGCAAATTGGGTAGTAGTTAACGAGATAGGCCATGTAGGAGTTTACGAGTTTAAGAATTAGATGGCTGCTTCTATCTGCTGCACATTACTTTGGTGATTGTTATCCTATATGTGATATACATGCCACTTTGGGTGTTCTTCGTGAATTTGCGAAGGTGTTGGGAATTCCCACGAGATCTTCACTAATGATTTGACCCAAAGAAGATTTCTTGATGCACCCCAGGATGCTTCACTTTCATCACATGACCACTGATTTCTGTCACCAGTGTCTACTAGTTCCCATTGAACAGTGCAAGGAAATGCTTATAAAGTTGTTAAACGAGGGTCCTGTTGCAAGTAATATGATTGATGTACCTTTAATACAGTCCTCTCTTGATTTTCTTAAAGACCCTAATTTTTTTTATAAATACAAGTTTTAATTGGGATTCAACTTCTTTCATATTTGTGGCCAAATTTACCCTATCTGCACCATGTATTACTATGGTAGAGGTCAAACGACCTCCACACACAGAAAACACTATGTAAAAAAAATACACAAATTATGTAAAAATTACACAATTTGTGTAAAAATAGAACTCCATAATACTATGTAAACAGTTGTGTAAAGCTTTTGCATAGGAATTTACACAAACTTGGGTATATATTACATGTTTTATGTAAACTCTTACATAATAATTATGGAGTTCTATATTTACATAATTTTTTACATAGTGTTTTCTGTGTGCAGCTGTTAATTACTTTAACACATGTGTGGCACTGTTTGTTTTGGTGATAAGCCCTGCTGGTACTGTAGGGCGCTAAGCATGATGGGTACATCAAGAAATCTTCTTTGGATTTGACCCATCTTTGTAACACCTGTCATTTGTCGTCTTATAGATCCGTCGTTCGGAGATGTGTTGTTTGCAGGTGGCAGTGAAGAACTAAATCAAGACTCTGTTATAAGTCGGGTTCAAGTTGATAGCGAGGGCAAGATAAATCTAGACACCGAACTCAAGACCGATAAAGACGATCCTGACTGGTTGAATGGTAAATATACATTGTGATGACAATTGTCTAAATTTCCATAAGTGGTTGTCCCCAAACTGTTTAACGCTTTCCACGCGGCAGGCGGCTGCAGACGACATTCCAACATTTCACAAAATGTTTCAAAAATGTCAAAATTATTGAATTATATTACTATATTTGGAATCACCATGAGAAATGCATTGCATTAAGTACAAACATGCCTAGTATTGGTTCAGTAATCCTTTAAATAGACTCTGAAAATTACGAAAAGGTTTCTGAAAATTCTGTTTTGTTGTGGTAAAGTTTATAGCCGCGTTGGAAAGTGTTAAGATCACAGTAAAACACACATTCAGAGACAGTAGAAACCGTTAACAAACTGTTGCTGGAGACTAATCCAACAACACACAGACATACAAATATGACAACGATTGAAAGGATTGTGATTTGTTGTTGTTGGCAAGACCAATATCAGGTAGATGAACAACTTACGTGTTTACCGAGCTGACAGTGTCAACGTTATATGTACAGGGTGTCCCAAAAGTCTATGCACGTTTTTGAAGAGTCATATCACATAAAATAGAAACCATATGGTATAAATTTAACCATATTTTGATAGACGAGATTTGGGAAATTATTTTGATACCAAACACAACCCTATTGGTGAACCCACAACATTTTAAAACTGGTTGAAAGTTTTTGGCCGTGTGCCAGACCCACCCATACCAATTGTTGCTAAAATCAGGTCCGCATACATTAACGGTATGAAAGCAACGTTGCGCATTAGTCACAGTACATTGCAATATTAATGTTATTACCAAACTCGGTCACTCACAACATAAATAGGCGTAGAAGACAACATTGCACAGCAAAAGTCTTCATTCAAGATGGTTTACAGCATAGATAAGCAAATACAAATTGTATGCAACAAATTCAATTCCACTTACTCAACAAAAGTTCAGTATACATTTCAAAGTGAAACGCGCACCAGGAAGAATATCCATTCTGAAGTTGGTGGATAAATATTTTGAACTGTGCATGATTTGTCTCGATGTGGTAGAAAAAAGACTGGTAGAACAACAAGTCACATTGATGTCATAAGACATGCAGTAGCCAAAAGTCAAAAGAGATCTATTCGCCGACTTTCCGCAGAAAACAAGATTAAAAGATCAACTGTTCACAGAATTTTGCGTAAGGACTTGAAGAAGTTTCCATACAAGATTCAGACCAAACAAAACATTAAAGCAGCAGACAGAAAAGCAAGAGTGGCAGTGTGTGATATTATGATGGGATCACTGTAATGTAAAATTTTAAATATTACAATTGACGGATCACTTTCCGTGTAACCAACTCTATCCGTCTTTTTGTTAATCTCAATAGGTATGGATTTATGAACTTTATTCCTCCGAAGTATAAAATAACATTTTTGCAGTAGGCCCTAATACATTTTTTACTTCTAGTTTGGCATTACAAACAGATGTTACTCTAATGTTTGGTATCAATATTATTTTGTGAAATACAAAGCTTCAAAGTCGTGCATAGACTTTTGGGACACCCTGTATATGGTTTGAATAGCATGAGTTGCTAGGTAGACAATCATATAATTCTTGTTTTCAGAATTTGAAAAGTTTCGTTGACTGATTGTGTATATTTGTTAACGTTTCCACAGTGTTTGAAAACACTCGTGCCTTTATTAGTACTTGCCATTATACAATCCAAATTATAATACAACAATCTCGTATGAACCAAAAAGTAGAAACATGTAACAGAACTGATGTTCTAACTATTGTTTTTGTGTCTCATACCAGATGCTGCGTTCATCGGGGATCCGATTGACTACGGAGATCACATGTACTTCTTTTTCCGTGAAACCGCTACTGAGTACATCAATGCAGGCAAGATCGTTTACTCCCGCGTTGGCAGAGTATGCAAGGTAAACGCCCGGGGGGGGGGGGGGGGGGGGGGGGGGTCAGTGAACATACCAAGTGGGTACACATGCGCGTCCAAGCACCTCAGAAATGGACCCTAAATGGCGTAAACCAGAACACTGTTTTGATACCCCTAAATGGCGTAACACATACAAAACCCTACCCTAAACGGCGTTACCGACACTCAATAATGCACCCCTAATGGCGTAATATAGTAGTTCTAGCTCATATGCATGATGCAGAATGCATGCAAAAAGTAGGGAAATATTGAAGATTTTTTTCAAAATTTTGCATGTTATTGAAAAGTCACACATACAACAATTAGCCCGGCAATTAGTACCCCTAAACGTCGATACCTTGATGCTGTAATGGATACCCTAAAGCGCGATGCCCCCTAAAAAGTACCCCTTTTTTCAGAAAGACGTCGACGACGTCGTGTGGTGAAATCTGGACCCTTTTCGACGTTTTTTTTTGGACGCGGATGCGTACCCGCTTGGTATGTTCACTGACCCCCCCGGGGTAAACGTACTTACTGTACAATTATAAATGTATTATTACGTATCAGCAGCTTCACTTCATACCAGATTGTGATAGAAAAGGTCGGTTACAATACGAACAAGCCACCCTTGAAATGCATGTCCACAATTATATCGAAATATTGCATTACTCGCAGTGTATGGTATTGCAAATAACTTTGGCGCCCATTTTAGTTTAATTTTTAATCATTTGCTATTTATATTTAAAAAGAAATCACAGTCATATGATAATCTATGATTTTACTTTACAGAATGATGAAGGAGGTAGTCTTAGTACCGTCCTAGATGGAAAATGGACAACCTTCCAGAAGGCTAGACTTAATTGTTCTACGCAAGGAGACATTCCATTCTACTATAATGAACTTCGTAAGTGTTGTAATTAAATAGAACACTGAGTAAAGATGATTAGAACGATAATTTGTGTTGTAAGGAGCTAAGAGACATGAACGAATATTACGATACCGTGATGCTTTAGTATTTTCATAAGGATGATAAGGATGATTCTAACAAAACCAACACATTTCAAACTCACTAATAATATCTTAACTTACACGTTTTTGTATGTAAACTGCTCACAAAAAGTATCGAAACACTTAGAAATAATCCAATATATAACGGCTCGAAAAGGTATGCATTAATCGAAGCAAATAACCAAGTGCATAATTTTGTTCTGCGTATTTTGACACCTCAATCGTTGAGATACGATGTTGCGGAGCGGAGTTATTGTCATTTCAATGGTCGTGGGTCCAAGGTGACACTCATCCCTATTGAAAATCACGAATCTGATCATTCTAAACAGTAATGCAAACCTTTTTCTATAGGGTGATTGCCACTTTTGAAACTGGACCCACGACCATTGAAATGACAATAACTCCGCTCTGCAACATCGTATCTCATCGATCGAGGTGTCAAAATACGCAGAACAAAATTATGCACTTGGTTATTTGCTTCGATTAATGCATACCCTTTCGAGCCGTTATATATTGGATCATTTCTAAGTGTTTCGATACTTTTTGTGAGCAGTTTAGTTACAATGACGAATAATACTCCAATTACTACCCAAATATAGAAGAGTTCCTTCAGAGTTGTATATTAGGGATATTTAGCTTGAAAAATCATTTATTTTCTCATTAATTTATAAACTACTAGTTTCGTTTGAAGTTTGTAATAAAATTGGCTCATATTCGTGTATGTTTGTTTAAAATGAGTCAAATATGATGGTTTAATCAAAATGCATCTCAAGTAATAACCGGTATTCTTTCAGGGGACATTTACCAAACCAGTGCTAGCGGTGGCGAAATCATTTACACTACATTTTCAACACCGGGAACAACGTATGTATCTAAAAATAGTATTTCAAAATAGTTTCCCTAAAGTAGTGTAACTTTTCTGTTGCATGCGCGGTCATTGAAATCGCCATAACTTTTAAATTATCCATTCGATTTTGTTGAATGAGGTATCAAACTGCGGAGAAGAAATTTGCTCATTTAATGTATCTCAGATTTTTGGTACCGATTATCTATTTTGAATTAGTCAACCTCAAAGCACCTGGTCAGGGACTTTATGTGCTAGGTGTATATAAAAAAAACCAAGTGCACTGGCGATGTCTTGCTAGACGTCCCGTAACTCAAGCGCGCACGCTGAAACCAATTAAAATACGTTGTAGCTATACACGCGTAATTCCGTACGGGACGTGAGGCAAGATTTAGTCGGTGCACTAAAATCGGGTTTTTTCTTCTTCTCATTTCATATCAATGACCGTTCAGAATTACAACGACCGGATCCGCAGTGTGCATATTCCGTATGGACGAGATACAGGAACTCTTCAATGAAGGCAAATTCAAGGGACAAGAAAGGGTTGGTAAACTTTGGTTACCTGTAGATGGAAACCAGGTTAACCCGCGACCTGGATCGGTGAGATATTGTGAACAATTAATCTTTATTTCTAAGCACCAGGGAATATTGCTGAATTTGTAGTTGTTCTTTTTGCACCTGATAGCATTATAATAACTTGTTATCTACAGCTGATATCATTGTATTTTCTTGCTATCTACTGCTGATAGCAGTAGGAGATTCTATGTTATTGAAATCTGAATTACCAAGATGATTATTGTCATCTTTAAAATCTGTGATTCTATATCAATGTTCCCTGAAATCTGACTTATCGAGATGATGTTATTTTTGAAATCTGTGATTCTATGTTAATGTTTCTCTTAAATCTGACTTACTGAGAAGATATTATCTCAGAAGGACGTGTTTCTATAATAATAAGTATCTCAGTATCTGTGACAATCGTATGGTAACAAAAAGATTTTGCATTGAACGCGCAAGTATATCTACTGCTCTCACACACTGCTTTACTCAATTCGGTACAAGATTACTGTCTGGAGTCAAGAAACAAACTGGTAACTCCTAAACCGCCGCTGGTAAAACTCCCTCTAGTGTCGGTGACAGTAAAAAGCTCACCACAATCAAACATGTGTTGAGAAAGGCAACAGTGTTTGCCGATACGTACACAGTGAGTATATATTTTGGATCAGTTCATAAAAAAAAATTATCACCTGTTCAAGATTGTAAGCTTTGGTCAATGTTTTGGTGAAAGAAATTTTGCAAGAATATCAACGTCTCTTAATTAACACCATTGAAACAATATTTACCTGATCTACAGTGCGATCAACCACAGCCTACAAGCAGTTTCCAATTCATCAAGAAGTACCCCCTCATGGATGAGCTGATACCCAGCACAAGAGAGTACCGTACAATGCAAGACTATACTCACACATCCAACTCCCCAGTTGCCGTCATCAAGAACACTAAAATTGTTCAAATTGTTGTCGATGAAATGGTAACAAGTGCTTCTGGTACAAGACTCGACGTGATATTTGTGGCTTCAGGTAGGGTATAATATTAGTTATAATAACAACACGCCGGCTGTGTGCAAGAGGGTTGTAAGTGATATTTTGGGTAAAATTGAGTTTTCTTATAATATTGAAAAGACAGGTAAATACACACATTTTAAACTATGGTATAGGTCTGAAATCGGAGTAGCTACATAATTATGAAAAAAATATAAGACGTCAAAAAACAATAAAATACAAAAGATATTTGAGCACAAAATTGCTTTTCATGAAAAATTGGCGCAATGTCACGTACGGCCCTTTTGTTGCGTTCAACCGACGTTACGGTTTTCCCTATATGAACATTTAGATCCGAATCAAATCAACCTGAAATTGGCAGTTATGAGGTTGGGTGATAGTGGAATTACTTTTACAAACTGCAAATGAAACCAAATGAGACAGAATGATAATTACCTACAGCGGATAATATTTCCAATTCTAAAACAAACATCAGCTGAGCAACTGCATTGAAATTATGATCCCAAAACCATGTTTAAGAAGCTGCTGCTGTATGAAGATAGCTAGTTAAAATATGTTTTGTTGTACCTGCTTACACAGGGCGTACACAAGAATAGTAAAGTGTTGTATGTGTATATTTCAGAAAAAGTAAATGTTTATTAAATTGGGGTTTCCACACCCATCCAAATAGTGCTTACTTTTAAGCTTCGATTAAGAAGTTGAAGGCGAAATCAATACCGCATTCTCGGGTGCATGAGTAAACGTGATTTTTGCTCTAGACTGTTACATTGGATGTGGCAACATTTACTCTGGATCGGAATCTGAAAAGTGCAC
Organism: Ophiura sarsii; assembly: GCA_035610835.1. Classification (NCBI taxonomy): domain Eukaryota; kingdom Metazoa; phylum Echinodermata; class Ophiuroidea; order Amphilepidida; family Ophiuridae; genus Ophiura; species Ophiura sarsii. The sequence continues at coordinate 78,636,043 of CM069447.1, read as the reverse complement.
TGATTTTGCAATGTCGCCAAAAGTCTTTTCATCGTACTCGGATCTTTCTAGTTTTGAATGGCATAGCTTTCCAAGGTGAATGTACCGTGCGCTCGCAGTGTAATTCCAGATACATAGCGGTGTAAACAAATACTCATACGAGATATCTTGACGAACAACAGAAACATTCAGCATTAACACCGTCCACGCGGCTATTAGTTTTACCCTAGATGCAAAACAGATTTTTCAGAAACCTTCTTTAACTTTCAAGGTCTATCTCACGGATTACTGAACCAATATTAGTCATGTATGTTTGTACTTACTTCAATGCATTTCTAATGGTGATTCCAAATAATATGTTAATGAAATTCAATACTCTTGAAATATGTTTGAAACATTTTGTGAACTTTTAGAATGTCGTCTGCAGACGCCTTCCGCGTGGAAAGTGTTAACAATATTATGTGTTACTTTCCAGGTGATGGTTTTATTTACAAACTGTACAAGGCAAATGGAAGTGATACTGTCATTGTTGATGAATACGATCTGAAGCTGGATACGGGTACAAACGTAAGTTAACACAACACTAATAACTCGTCCGGTATTGGTATGAAAGCCTCTCAATAACTTAACCATAATATTTAGAGAATAAAGGTATTAGCCCGTATTCATAAAAATAAGTATATACTAACTAGTAAAAGCTACAAGTAAAAGCAATTATTAGATATGTAAAAGGTCTAGCATAAGTAATTGCTAAAAAACGTATTAATAAGCTTTTACTTGTGAGAACACCTGTTACTTGTCACAAATTAGCAATTGCTCGGAATATAACAATTATAACAATATAACAATAATGCAATAATTCAATTTAAAGTACGTGTGACGTATCTGTAAACAGTGGCCTGAGATATGCCCATGATCTGCTGCCCTACAGAAGTTTGATCAGCTAATAATAATAATAATAATAATAATAAGCATTTATATAGCGCTCTACAAAGAACACAGCGCTTAACAATATGAAACAGCATTATATACAATAAAAATACAAATAACAATATACACAAGTCATGCAAAGACAAAAAATCAGAACTTTGGAAACAAATGAGTTTTTAACCGGCGTTTGAAGATACAGATGGACGGCGCCTCTCTGATGCTGACCGGGAGCTGATTCCAAAGTCGGGGGCCACATACACGAAAGGAATTATCACCAGCTTGACGTTTAGATCGAGGAACAAAAAGCCTGGTAGCATCAGAAGAGGAGCGAAGTCGGGGTCTACTATCTTCATTTCTACCGTTAGATACATTATACAATTGGAGTACGTTAGTTAGGTAAAGTGGAGCGTGATCGCTAAGACATTTAAAAACATACATCAATATCTTGAAATTGATTCTATACCTTACGGGTAGCCAATGAAGTGTACACAGCAGGTGTGACGAGCTCTGGTCTCGTCCACAAGCAAATACCAGGCGCGCAGCTTTGTTTTGGAGGCGCTGAAGCCGATTGAGATCAATTTGCTTGGCTCCATACAGTAACGAATTGGCGTAGTCGATGCGGGATAGGACCAGAGCTCGCACAGCATGGTGGCATGCCTCTTGTGTTATAAACTTACGTATACGCCACAGATTACGGATGTGAAAATTTACACTCTTACAGATGGCACTAATTTGACCAGACATATTCATGGAGGCATCAAAAATGACACCGAGATTCTTGACATTGGTGGATGCACGAACAGAAATATTACCAAGCTTAAGTTGAATATCGGGCAATTTACTTAAGACACGTGGTGTGGCAATAACAAGAAACTCTGTTTTGTCTTGATTTAACTGCAACATATTTTGATACATCCAGTTGTGTATTTTGGATACACAAGAAGAAAGTTCATTGAGAGCCCGTTCAAGGTCACCAGGAATCTTTGGATTAAACTCACAAAGGAGCTGGGTGTCATCAGCATAAGAATGGAATTCAACATCGTGCTCTCTGATGATATCACCAACTGGATGAGTGTACATAATAAAGGCTTGTGGTCCGACAATCGAACCCTGTGGAACGGAATAATTGAAAATGTGTTGTCTAGACATAGCATTGTTAGTCATCACCCTAGTACTACGGTCTTTAAGATATGATCTGAACCACTGTAAGGCAGCACCAGTGATACCAAAGCGACTTTCAAGTCGATCAATAAGAATACCATGGTCAATGGTGTCGAAGGCGGCACTCAAGTCAAGTAGTACAAGCAGGACAACCTTATTATCATCAAGGGATTTCAGGATATTACCTCTGACCTGTAACAGAGCGGTTTCTGTTGAGTGTTTAGCCTTGTACGCCGATTGAAATATTTCACCGAGGTTTTGATCACTAACGTACTGTATCACTTTACTTGAGGCAGCCTTCTCAATTACTTTGGCAATAAATTTTATATTTGCCACTGGTCGATAACTCTTCAGAGCATTAGGATCCATAGTCACTTTCTTGATTATAGGTGTGATAATGGAATGCTTCAGCGTTTCTGGAAAGATGCCTGACAAGAGAGAATAGAGAGACTTTAGCTAAATAAGCCAAAGTCGTTTCAATTTGCGCCAATGGTGTTAAACATCCACCACGAATTTCATTATTTTCCGGTATAAATGTTTCGGCAAGCCAATCCATATGTTCCTTGTCAAACCTAAATAATTTTCTGTAGTAGGATTGACTTTATAGTATGAATTTACCAATCTGCCTAGCAATTACTTATAAGAATTAGTCATTAGCCCGTATTCATAAAAATAAGTAATTACTAACTAGTAAAAGCTTTAAGTAAAAGCAATTACTAGACAAGTAAAAGGTCTAGAGTAAGTAATTGCTAAAAAACGTATTCATAAGCTTTTACTTATGAGAACACCTGTTACTTGTCACAAATGAGCAATTGCTCGGAATATAACAATAACAATAATGCAATAGTTCAATTTAAAGTACGTGTGACGTATCTGGAAACAGTGGCCTGAGATATGTCTATGATCTGCTGCCCTACAGAAGTTTGATAGCCCGGATTATCTAAATAAGCCAAAGTCGTTTCCATTTGCGCCAATGGTGTCAAACATCAACCACGAATCTCATTATTTTCCGGTATAAATTTGTCAGCAAGCCAATCCATATGTTCCCTGTTAAACCTAAATAATGTTCTGTAGTAGGAATGACTTTAGTATGGTCAAACCTGACCTTATACAACTTAGGTTGTCCTCTCATAACGTGTCAGCAAAAGTGATATGACTGTGTTGGCAAAAGGACAAGCTTCAAATGGAGGTGCTTGTAAAAACGCAAGTAAATGCTCGTTCTCATGAGATTTTATGAATAACCTTTCATGAATTTACTAATCTGTCTAGCAATTACTTATAAGAATTAGTAATTACTTTTGATTAAAATCTCTAGATTTTGCTTATAAGTAATTGCTTATTTTTATGTATAAAGATTCAAGTAAGTGGTCAGTAAAAGGTTAGTAAAAGGTTAGTAAAAGCAATTGCTTATTTTTATGAATACGGGCTATTACTTTTGCTTCAAATTTCTAGATTTTGCTTATAAGTAATTGCTTATTTTTATGTATAGGCCTAAAGATTCAAGTAAATGGTTAGTAAAAGCAATTGCTTATATTTATGAATACAGGCTATTGTTTTAGACCGTACCTGTGTTATATAATTGTCTGACATAAATGTGTTCGGTAGTATTTTTTTAAAATAGAACAACTCCACCGCTTCTTAAACAGTCATACTTAAGGGGGACTCAAGGAAGTTTTTGATATAATTTTTTGAATTTTGTGAGTGCTGTAATTATTGAACTATTAATCAAATGCATATATAAAAGTATATAGTTTTGGAAAGGAAATGGATAAGAGAATCCAAATTTGGCGTCATTTTTGACCAAAAATGTTGATTTTATTTAATCAAATGAGTACCTTTAATTGCAAATTTGTCAAGTTGTGCGTGCGCCATGCGCGCGTCAGCGTATTGCGCCACTACTACATGTATAGTTTTGTATATTTGCGTTTCTGTTTTATTTGTTATAGCGCATAGGGACTTAATTGTGTTATGCGCTCAATAAGCATGGTTTTATTATTATTATTATTATTATAAGCACACAGGATGTGTGTCCGCATGGATCGTGTAAACAAACCCAGGCGCGTAGCCAGCATTGTCATGAACAATTTCTCGTCCCCATTTCTCTTCTCTTTCCCCTCTCCTTCCCCTTTCCCTTCTCTTTCTCCCTCTCCTTCCCCTTTCCCTTCTCTTTCTCCCTCTCCTCCCCCTTTCTCTTCTTTTTCTCCCTCTCCTTCCCCCTTCTTTCTCTCTTTTATCCCCTTCTTTTCGTCCCCATTTTCCCGCTTCGCCGTCCCCATTTTAGGTGTCGGGGGGGGGGGGGGGGCAGTCTGCACCCCCCCCCCCCCCCCCCCCCCCCCCCCCCCCCCCCACTGGCTACGCTACTGAACAAACCAGTCATAAATGACCTCCTGTATTCATTGGCATGTGGTGATAATAATAAAAGGAATTGTACTAAATGTAAAATAATAGGTTAGATTGAACAGCAGTCATAATTATGAACATGTGTTAATAATAAGTGTGGTGAGTATCATTGGCTAAGCTGCTGGAGGTTGCAAGGGGAAATTCATGTTGGGTTGGGTTCCACTGAGAATTTTACAATGATCCATCGTGCTGATGGAGGGCTAATTTTGAAACCCTTTCTTTACATTTGCATACTATAATGTACTCGTTTGAACCTTGTCAATTGAACCAACAGTACCGACCACAACCGACAATGACTTACCCTAAGCGACAACAGTACAGATAACAATCAACAGGGACAATTATAGCCTATATCTTGGGATCCTGTTAAATGATGTTGACTAAAATGTACAAACGCCCATAAAGTGCTAAACGTTAAATATTGCGTGATTAAAACGTTAAATATTGCGTGATTAAAACGAATAGAACACTAAGTTCCAAGATTATGACCCTTTTAAGAACCCGTATAAAAAAATCTTTTCAACCCGACGTGTATTTTCAGGAAGTACTTGTTACCATGGAGTTGCAAGACAAGACATTGTACATAGGTACATCAGAGCGAGTACTTACCGTACCTGTAGAACATTGTACCATGTCATACAAACAATGTTATCGATGTGTCCAGGCGCAGGATCCATATTGCAGCTGGAAGAACGGGGCTTGTCAATCGGAAGTCACGTACGTAATTGATTTGTTTTTATCAGTTGTTTACAACATACCGCCGATTAATTCCTTTTGTATTTTGTACTGACCCTGTTTTGAATGGGGACTTTCCATGCAGTTTCCAAGATTATTAAAATGCATCATGCACCATGAGAATTGCATTGGAATAAGTACAAATGATTTGATGACTTGCCACATACATATTGGGCTAATTTTTAAAAATAAAATCTGCTCTTTTGTGACTTTTTTTTCGAAATTTAAACTTTTGATTTTACAAAATTTGAATTATCACTAGTTTTTATTTACAAATTGAAGTTCAAAGTTTGAATTTTTAAACACAACCACTTTCAAAAGTCACACTTTGGGCTTCTAGTTCAACCCAGCAAATTATACAAGGAACGATACCAAGCCTACATGTAGAGCCTTGGGCCATACTTGAGAGAACGATGGTAGGGTGGGTAGCAAGTGCCCTGGCAATAAGCAGGTGGTGTGAAACAAATCTGATAAATGGTGTAGGAGGGGGAAGATTTATTACCCTCGAAAAGCTTGTAAATTGGGGGTTAGGTTAGTCTCAAACTATGGAATCGTGATGAGGAAAAGAACGGATTCAAAATGTTAAAGATAAAAAATATAGTTACTTCATAATTATTATTATTACTTTATGGGTATACACCACCATAGTCGCTTCCATTGAAACGCGTGTTAGAAACCCAGTGTTCAATCGCTTCTCCTAGGGTCTCCCTCCTTACCTAGGATTTTCATTTTGGTTGTAAAATTTTCATTTTTTTGTTTTCTTTAATATTATCAACATTTCATATGAGATCGACAGTCCCAGTTTTTCAGTAATTTTGATTTCGCAAAGCACCCGTCTTTTTAGTGCGTAAAAAACAGGAAAATCGGAGTTTCGGGTCGCTTCACACGTGTGATCAAGCCTTCGCCCAAGAATAATTCATGACTTTTTACATTTCAGATTACAATCGTGAAGGTTTCAACTTTTTAATAAAACAAAATCTAAGACCTATGGCGAAAATCTGGTCAAAATATTCACATTTGAAGCAGCAATCAAAGTTTTTTTAGGGACTTTAGTACCCCTGCACCCTGGCCCGCGGAAGGTTATGGTGGTGTGTACCCTTAGAAGATGACTGAAATTTGAAAATGATTAGTTTTTGTATTTTATCATCTTCCTAAGGATCTTACCAGCATATCCCGAAAATATCAGTTCAAATGATTCATTACTTTTCTAATAAGAGCAATTTTCTAGAGGCTATGCAATAGAAGTCGGTGGCTAAAAACTTCGATTTTCGCGTTTTGGCTGCATGCGCGCGCCATGCGTTGGTTTTGTCGTCTGTCGACTTATGTGTTAAAAGTTCACCATTCAACTACCCTTCCCCTCGGTCTTTCCCCCCCCCCAGTCCCCCCCCCCCCCCCCCCCCCCCTACACCCCAGGGTCTCAATTTCTGAGAAAAAAGAAGAAATAACTCGATCTCGGGCGCGATTTTCAAGTTGCTTTAATCGTAGGCCTAATCAATCATTCGCCGCGTGGCGACTATACATTTGGTTTGGCGCGTCGACAGTTAGGCAAAGGATCATTTATTGCCTATATATGATACCATAAGGAAGATGACGGTTACCATCAAAATTTCTCTTATAAGGGTATACACCACCATAGTCGCTTCCATTGAAACGCGTGTTAGAAACCCAGTGTTCAATCGCTTCTCCTAGGGTCTCCCTCCTTACCTAGGATTTTCATTTTGGTTGTAAAATTTTCATTTTTTTGTTTTCTTTAATATTATCAACATTTCATATGAGATCGACAGTCCCAGTTTTTCAGTAATTTTGATTTCGCAAAGCACCCGTCTTTTTAGTGCGTAAAAAACAGGAAAATCGGAGTTTCGGGTCGCTTCACACGTGTGATCAAGCCTTCGCCCAAGAATAATTCATGACTTTTTACATTTCAGATTACAATCGTGAAGGTTTCAACTTTTTAATAAAACAAAATCTAAGACCTATGGCGAAAATCTGGTCAAAATATTCACATTTGAAGCAGCAATCAAAGTTTTTTTAGGGACTTTAGTACCCCTGCACCCTGGCCCGCGGAAGGTTATGGTGGTGTGTACCCTTAGAAGATGACTGAAATTTGAAAATGATTAGTTTTTGTATTTTATCATCTTCCTAAGGATCTTACCAGCATATCCCGAAAATATCAGTTCAAATGATTCATTACTTTTCTAATAAGAGCAATTTTCTAGAGGCTATGCAATAGAAGTCGGTGGCTAAAAACTTCGATTTTCGCGTTTTGGCTGCATGCGCGCGCCATGCGTTGGTTTTGTCGTCTGTCGACTTATGTGTTAAAAGTTCACCATTCAACTACCCTTCCCCTCGGTCTTTCCCCCCCCCCCCCAGTCCCCCCCCCCCCCCCCCCCCCCCTACACCCCAGGGTCTCAATTTCTGAGAAAAAAGAAGAAATAACTCGATCTCGGGCGCGATTTTCAAGTTGCTTTAATCGTAGGCCTAATCAATCATTCGCCGCGTGGCGACTATACATTTGGTTTGGCGCGTCGACAGTTAGGCAAAGGATCATTTATTGCCTATATATGATACCATAAGGAAGATGACGGTTACCATCAAAATTTCTCTTATAAGGGTATACACCACCATAGTCGCTTCCATTGAAACGCGTGTTAGAAACCCAGTGTTCAATCGCTTCTCCTAGGGTCTCCCTCCTTACCTAGGATTTTCATTTTGGTTGTAAAATTTTCATTTTTTTGTTTTCTTTAATATTATCAACATTTCATATGAGATCGACAGTCCCAGTTTTTCAGTAATTTTGATTTCGCAAAGCACCCGTCTTTTTAGTGCGTAAAAAACAGGAAAATCGGAGTTTCGGGTCGCTTCACACGTGTGATCAAGCCTTCGCCCAAGAATAATTCATGACTTTTTACATTTCAGATTACAATCGTGAAGGTTTCAACTTTTTAATAAAACAAAATCTAAGACCTATGGCGAAAATCTGGTCAAAATATTCACATTTGAAGCAGCAATCAAAGTTTTTTTAGGGACTTTAGTACCCCTGCACCCTGGCCCGCGGAAGGTTATGGTGGTGTGTACCCTTATAGGGATGGTATACAATGTCTTACACCGACCACTTCATATTATTATTACTTTATAGGGATGGTATACAATGTCTTACACCGACCACTTCATATTATTATTACTTTATAGGGATGGTATACAATGTCTTACACCGACCACTTCATATTATTATTACTTTATAGGGATGGTATACAATGTCTTACACCGACCACTTCATATTGTTATTACTTTATAGGGATGGTATGTCTTACACCGACCATTCATATTATTATTATTTTATAGGGATGGTATACAATGTCTTACACCGACCACTTCATATTATTATTACTTTATAGGGATGGTATACAATGTCTTACACCGACCACTTCATATTGTTATTACTTTATAGGGATGGTATACAATGTCTTACACCGACCACTTCATATTATTATTACTTTATAGGGATGGTATACAATGTCTTACACCGACCACTTCATATTGTTATTACTTTATTGGGATGGTATACAATGTCTTACACCGACTACTTCATATTATTATTACTTTATAGGGATGGTACAATGTCTTACACCGACCACTTCGTATTATTATTACTTTATAGGGATGGTATACAATGTCTTACACCGACCACTTCATATTATTATTACTTTATAGGGATGGTATACAATGTCTTACACCGACCACTTCATATTATTATTACTTTATAGGGATGGTATACAATGTCTTACACCGACCACTTCACATTATTATTACTTTATAGGGATGGTATACAATGTCTTACACCGACCACTTCATATTATTACTTTATAGGGATGGTATACAATGTCTTACACCGACCACTTCATATTATTATTACTTTATAGGGATGGTATACAATGTCTTACACCGACCACTTCATATTATTATTACTTGATAGGGATGGTATACAATGTCTTACACCGACCACTTCATATTATTATTACTTTATAGGGATGGTATACAATGTCTTACACCGACCACTTCATATTATTATTACTTTATAGGGATGGTATACAATGTCTTACACCGACCACTTCATATTATTATTACTTTATAGGGATGGTATACAATGTCTTACACCGACCACTTCATATTATTATTACTTTATAGGGATGGTACAATGTCTTACACCGACCACTTCATATTATTATTACTTTATAGGGATGGTATACAATGTCTTACACCGACCAGAAAGCCATACGAGTGTGCATCTAACTGCGATGACTGGCCAAGTAAGTATATAATATTTAACAGTGTAGGGCTAGAGAAACGGCTAATATCGTGGTTATTATGGTGACGATATCCAGTATAAGGGTTCAAAGGTCAATGATTAGTCAGGGTTTTTGAAGAGCCCGTGCTTTCACCATCGTGGTTATGAGATAACAATACGATGCATTGCACCTTGTAGGTTGATACATAGAGATAGATATTGTTGAGATAAAAGATTACTTTGTGCGTATGATGCAGCTTATTAGTGCGGATAAAACTCATTTGCGCGGGAAAAAAACCCTTATTTGTGCGGATAACAGCTTATTTGTGCGGATGATACAGCTTATTTGTGCGGATGATGCAGCCAATTTGTGCGGATGATACAGCTTATTTGTGCGGATGATGCAGCCTATTTGTGTGGATGATGCAGCTTATTTGTGCGGATGATGCAGCCTATTTGTGCGGACGATGCATCTTATTTGTGCGGATGATACAGCTTATTTGTGTGGATGATGCAGCTTATTTGTGCGGATGATACAGCTTATTTGTGCGGATGATACAGCTTATTTATGCGGATGATGCAGCTTATTTGAGCGGATGATACAGCTTATTTGTGCGGATGATACAGCTTATTTGTGTGGATGGTGCAGCTTATTTGTGCGGATGATACAGCTTATTTGTGTGGATGATGCAGCTTATTTGTGTGGATGATACAGCTTATTTGTGCGGATGATACAGCTTATTTGTGCGGATGATGCAGCTTATTTGTGTGGATGATACAGCTTATTTGTGCGGATGATACAGCTTATTTGTGCGGATGATGCAGCTTATTTGTGTGGATGATACAGCTTATTTGTGCGGATGATACAGCTTATTTGTGTGGATGATGCATCTTATTTGTGCGGATGATACAGCTTATTTGTGTGGATGATACAGTTTATTTGTGCGGATGATACAGCCTATTTGTGTGGATGATGCAGCTTATTTGTGCGGATGATGCAGCTTATTTGTGTGGATGATACAGCTTATTTGTGCGGATGATACAGCTTATTTGTGTGGATGATGCATCTTATTTGTGCGGATGATACAGCTTATTTGTGCGGATGATACAGATTATTTGTGCGGATGATACAGCTTATTTGTGTGGATGATGCATCTTATTTGTGCGGATGATGCAGCTTATTTGTGCGGATGATACAGCTTATTTGTGCGGATGATACAGCTTATTTGTGCGGATGATACAGCTTAATTGTGTGGATGATACAGCTTATTTGTGCGGATGATGCAGCTTATTTGTGTGGACGATGCATCTTATTTGTGCGGATGATACAGCTTATTTGTGTGGATGATACAGCTTATTTGTGCGGATGATGCAGCTTATTTGTGCGGATGAAACAGCTTATTTGTGCGGATGATGCTGCTTATTTGTGCGGATGATGCAGCCTATTTGTGTGGATGATACAGCCTATTTGTGTGGATGATGCAGCTTATTTGTGTGGATGATACAGCCTTTTTGTGCGGATGATACAGCTTATTTGTGCGGATGATACAGCCTATTTGTGCGGATGATACAGTGATACAGCTTTTTTGTGCGGATGATACAGCTTTTTTGTGTGGATGATACAGTTTTTTTGTGCGGATGATGCAGCTTATTTGTGCGGATGATGCAGCTTTTTTGTGCGGATGATGCAGCTTTTTTGTGCGGATGATGCAGCTTATTTGTGCGGATGATGCAGCCTATTTGTGTGGATGATACAGCTTATTTGTGTGGATGATACAGCCTTTTTGTGCGGATGATACAGCTTATTTGTGCGGATGATACAGCCTATTTGTGCGGATGATACAGCCTATTTGTGTGGATGATACAGCTTATTTGTGCGGATGATACAACCTATTTGTGTGGATGATGCAGCTTATTTGTGTGGATGATACAGCCTTTTTGTGCGGATGATACAGCTTATTTGTGCGGATGATACAGCTTATTTGTGCGGATGATGCAGCTTATTTGTGCGGATGATGCAGCTTATTTGTGCGGATGATACAGCTTATTTGTGCGGATGATACAGCTTATTTGTGCGGATGGTGCAGCTTATTTGTGCGGATGATACAGCTTATTTGTGCGGATGATGCAGCTTATTTGTGCGGATGATACAGCTTATTTGTGCGGATGATACAGCTTATTTGTGCGGATGGTGCAGCTTATTTGTGCGGATGATACAGCTTATTTGTGCGGATGATGCAGCTTATTTGTGCGGATGATGCAGCTTTTTTGTGCGGATGATGCAGCTTATTTGTGCGGATGATACAGCTTATTTGTGCGGATGATACAGCTTATTTGTGCGGATGATACAGCTTATTTGTGCGGATGATACAGCTTATTTGTGTGGATGATGCAGCTTATTTGTGCGGATGATGCAGCTTATTTGTGCGGATGATGCAGCTTATTTGTGCGGATGATGCAGCTTATTTGTGCGGATGATGCATCTTATTTGTGCGGATGATACAGCTTATTTGTGCGGATGATGCAGCTTATTTGTGCGGATGATGCATATTATTTGTGCGGATGATGCAGCTTATTTGTGCGGATGATACAGCTTATTTTTGCGGATGATACAGCTTATTTTTGCGGATGATACAGCTTATTTTTGCGGAGGGTGCAGCTTATTTGTGCGGATGGTGCAGCTTATTTGTGCGGATGATACAGCTTATTTGTGCGGATGATGCAGCTTATTTGAGCGGATGATACAGCTTATTTGTGCGGATGATGCAGCTTATTTGTGCGGATGATGCAGCTTATTTGTGCGGATGATGCAGCTTATTTGTGCGGATGATGCAGCTTATTTTTGCGGATGATGCAGCTTATTTGTGCGGATGATGCAGTTTATTTGTGCGGATGATACAGCTTATTTGTGTGGACGATGCAGCTTATTTGTGCGGATGATGCATCTTATTTGTGCGGATGATGCATCTTATTTGTGCGGATGATACAGCTTATTTGTGCGGATGATGCATCTTATTTGTGCGGATGATACAGCCTATTTGTGTGGATGATGCATCTTATTTGTGCGGATGATACAGCTTATTTGTGCGGATGATACAGCTTATTTGTGCGGATGATACAGCCTATTTGTGTGGATGATGCAGCTTATTTGTGTGGATGATGCAGCTTATTTGTGCGGATGATACAGCTTATTTGTGCGGATGATACAGCTTATTTGTGCGGATGATACAGCCTATTTGTGTGGATGATGCAGCTTATTTGTGTGGATGATGCAGCTTATTTGTGTGGATGATGAGCTCACTCGTTTGTTAATTATAGGTCAATTAATGCGTACGTCTTGTTTTGAGAGAAATTAGAAAAATCAATGCACGCGCGCTGGTGTTGATGCGAATAATGCCACGACCCCCGCAGGGGGAGTGGCATTGTGAACAAATCAACACCAGCGCAAGTGCATTGAATTTTCTCATTTCTCGAGAAACAAGACACGCGCATGTATTGACCTAATTCATATACGACACTATACAATTCAAAATTACAATTAAGGCATGATTTTTATCTTTATAATGACAAATAAAACCATGTTAACAAGTTTGCTAACACCCGCAGTGAAAATCGGCGAACCCGCGATGCCTGAATAACGAATCAAAACAAAGCGCGCGGTTCGCGCATTGAACGGCGCACACGCGGAGTGCACTGGATGGACACTTTCAATGCACTGCGCGTATTTGCAATTCCTGCTTTCTGATTGGTTTACCACCACATAGAGTGTATGAATATGATATTGAGACCCGCGGCTAATAATAACAAGCGGCTTATAGCACGGAAAGTACGGTACCGTATACATAAAACATTTATAGATACCTTAACAATCAGATGTGAACATTTTCCATTAAATCGACAGAACCGAAACTTGCCTTCGCAACTGACGATGCAATATACGTCGCCGAAAGACCAACGCCCATTCTATTCCATTTCACGGCCACTACTCCGCTCAACTCCGATCTTGAATTGAACTTTATTTGTAACTGCGCTGATGGTGCAACATCATGTACCGACCAATTCACGCCGATTGAATCCCGGGGAAGTATGACGTCATCTAACGTTGAGTGGGTGTCGCTTATTTTGACGGCTGATTCGTGGAATGTAACATGCAGTCCAGCTGAGGTTATATTGTCCGCTACTGCATATGGAATTACTACAGAAGTAACAAGGCTTGTTAAGGTTGACAAGTCAGATATTATAGGTATGTACGCTACCTGTAACACTTTCCACGCGGCTATTAGTAGGCATAGCACAATGCACACACACAGAGTCTGCCACTGGGAGCATTACACCAGCATGACCAGTGAACAACAACATATGAAGAGCTGTGTTGCATAAAGGCCTACTTCCACTTCTACCTGTTACTCATTTTGCATTATTGAGTGGATGGCTATTCACGACGTGGAATGTGGTTTTGTATTGTTGCCTCAATTGGCGTGCATGGATGCACTAATCCAAGTCATGAAGACAGCCATACAATATTTGGATTAATTAATCATGCAAAATGAGTAACATGTACTATGTAGGAGTGGTCTGTAAGCCCTTATGCAAAACAATCTTTTCATATAATGTATGCAGCTCCACTTTGAAAAACATCCCTATATAAAATTAATTTTCCTCACGGTAGGCGCTCCCTGTAGGGCAGTGAGCTTGCCATATATGGTAGTCATTACCTTGGACTATATAACCTTGATTCAGGTATAATTACTTATCATTAGGTTTTTTAGTTATGACTGTTTTTACCAATTTTTGAAATTGGCTCTGAACTTGAATATATTGGGCCGATTTAAATAAACCTAACCTGAGATGTTGTACTAAACACTTCAATCAATTTAGTGATATGCTCAGTTTTTGCATCCTTTGAGTGCCTCGTGTGAGGAAAAGACTGAGAATTTAAATATGGGTATTTAAGAAATGGAAAAGCTTGTTTAATTTCTAAATCCATCAATATTTGTCAATCAAATTGGGTATACATGTTAAATATCTATTACCGATCACTCTTATGATGGGAAAAAATTGTCGGACATTGCTCATTTGCATATCAATGACTTGAATAGATAATTAGCTAATTTGCATATTTAATGAGCTTATGAAACTAAATTATAGGGACCACCTGAAAATCTTCTCTTCTATCATACAGTGGTATGATGTTTCACGTTAGAGGTCTATCGTGATGATTTTCAAGACCCGACAGCGGCTTATATGCCACGCGTCTTATAACACGGAAGTTACGGTACCTTCCGTGCATATCATTGGTATTATCTCATTGATATCTATCTGTAGATATAAAACCTACCTGTAACGGAAAAGTTCGAATCTGACCTTTTAATATTACAGTTTTCACTATAACATTCCCAGGCATTCAATAGTATCATAATTAAGGCTTCGATATTTATCTTCGTTAAAACCAGACATAATGTATAGTTCTGTTTTGTATTTTAGGTGCAACGGTTGATTTTACAGAAGACCAAATCATAGATTACGATGAAGAGTTGGCTGCCTTTGAATATGAAATTTCAGTGTGGGAAAACATGGTGGTATGTTGATAACTATTCCTTTTAAGATTAAGTCCTTTCATGGCCGGTTGTTGCATACGAGATTCAAATATGATTATTGATTAATACTTTCCATGCGGCTATTAGTTTTACTATAAACAAAACAGATTTTTTTTTAGAAATCTTTCTCAACTTTTAAAATCTTATCTCAAGAATAACTGATTAACTGAACCAATACTAGGCATGTTTGTACTAAATTGTAATGCATTTGTCGTGATGATTCTAAATATGATGATAAAGTTGAATAAATTCGACATTTTTGAAACATTTTGTGAAATTTTGGAACATCGTCTGCAGACGTCTGCCGCGTGGAAGGCGTTAACTATAATCATTTGATAAAACTTAGTATTTTCCTATGTTATACTTTCCTGACACTACTATATTTGAGTATGTTATGCTGGTAACTCATAAAATATTGCATCAGATTCACTCATTAGAGACTCGTTGTGGGGAAGGGAGTGGGGGGGGGGGGGGGGGGGGGTGATTGAGGTGGGGGTGGTGAGCTAAGGCTTCACGCTTTTCAGTCAACTATATACATTTTTTTAAATAGTGTCTTTCTAGCGGAAATAAGAAATATTCCAGGATATTCCACCTAATTATGACCAGGATTGCGGTTCATTGTAGGCTATGTACAGAAACGGAAAATTTAATTTTAAGGAGCATGAGCACGTGGAGCTCACCGTGGCTGCCGTGGCACTGTGGATAGTGACTCGTATTCC
Organism: Ophiura sarsii; assembly: GCA_035610835.1. Lineage (NCBI taxonomy): Eukaryota > Metazoa > Echinodermata > Ophiuroidea > Amphilepidida > Ophiuridae > Ophiura > Ophiura sarsii. Next base: position 78,620,237 of record CM069447.1, on the reverse strand, counting down.
ACACTCGCAGCCAATGTCAGGCGTTGGAGGAACCGCTCTCCCATTTTATTCTTTTCCAACCTCAGCTCCCAGGTTTAAGGTAAAGAAAAAATGGGATTTAGGATAATAATAGTATGATGTTAAATAACAAACTTATTATTCACTGAAAACAATAACATATCATACCCCATAACATAACACTTATTTTAGTTTCTATTTGATTTGTTTCATTTTATTTCTTCTTTTCAGCTCGACGAATGTCCAGATATAGATGTTGACGCTGTAGATTGCAAAGCAAATCCATACGAATAATGAACGAGGCATCATATATAGATACTATTGCCAATGTAGTATTTCATCGAAAATGTGAAAAAGTGCTAAAGCATAATACTATAATAGCTTTCTTTGGGAGTACATGTGAGATTTATGGGTTGTTAAATAACTGTTGTATATTATATAATATATATTTACGAATAGGGAAATTATAGGTGATTATTTATACTCAGACATTCGCAGCTACTATAAAATATATATGTATATACTCGGATTTGTATATCTGTGCTAAAAATATGAAAGCAGTTTATGCCAGAAATGAAATAATAGAAATTTTACGGCTCATTGAGATATTGGTGACAGGGTAAGATATTCATGTATAATATTGTAAGTAATTTTATATTAAATCTTTGAATAAGTTCATCTGGATTGTTATTGAACATTTGAGATAAGATTTCGTTGTGTACAAATCCAATAAAATGTGAATAGGATACTCACAATTTAGTTACGTTTCACTGCTAAACTAGCAGCATCGTCAGACTGGCAACTCTGTCTGGAGGCAACAGGAATTAGGGATTTCCTGTTGCTGGGACCCGCCGTTGTAGAGGGCGTAGTTCCGACGAGTTGATCGTATGTTGTGCAGTGTGTAAGACCCCTCATCTTTGTTGAGTGTGTTCTCCCCCCTTCTCCGAATCCAAATGGCTTCAACGACAAGGCCACAACGATAGACCGCGAATCGGACAGAACAACAAGATGGCTTAAAGAAGCCATTTGGATTAGCAGTGAAGCCATTTGATTTAGCAGTGAAACGTAACTAAATTGTGAGTATCCTATTCACATTTTATTGGATTTGTACATAACGAAATCTTATCTCAAATAATTTTATATTGTTTAAGGGTCATTCTTCAGTAAATGTTAGATTTCGAGTTTCTAGAAACTCGGTTTTAAATTTCAATTTGTTTCTAGCTATGAAGCTAGAATATTTGTTGACAAAGATAAATATTATATGCAACATATTAAAAACATGTTTGACGCAATCTTTACGGATATTTAATTGTGATGGTCACACGCTGGAGTCATCTCCGTCACGTTATCAGTATAAAAAGTTCATTAGAAAAATGTACATGATTCCAAACTAGAAATTGACATATCCCAAACTATAAAATAAAGAGTATTTTCTTCAAATAAATTCAACTATTTTAGTGTTTCAGTATCATCATCATCATCATCATCATCATTGGTCGTCCGTGGACGAAACGGAGGAAGCAATCGCAACGTACTGGGCCCAGACTTTCCTGTCATTCAGGAGTTGGCGGATCTCTAGAGGATCTAAACCCAGATCATTCTTGACGGTATCGGGATACTGAAGGTGTCTTCTGCCTCTATTAGGGGGGATATCGCCATATACCACGCTGTTTGGGATGTGATCCCTCCAACTGATGTCAAATAGTCTACGTAACAGTTGAGTTTCAGTATAACATACCCATTTTAATACTTCGCAAATGTTTACAACCCCCAAAAGTACCGATTTTTGGTAAAAATGTTGACTGTCACTTTATTTTTCATCGACCCCCTCTTAGAGAATATACATTTAAGTTAAGTTAGTATGAAAACACTATTTATTTATAAATTACAACTGATAATCGTGTTCAATGCTGTATTATTTTACACATTATGAGTATCAAATACTCATGTGACGGAGATGACCTGCATGTAAAGTCATATCCGTCACGGTGCCCGGTCATCTCCCGTCACACAGAGTCAACGAAAATGTGACGGAGATGACGGAAAATGTGACGGAGATGACGATTTTAAGTTTTGGGCCGGTATAGCTTCGCTGGAAAAGTATGTCTAGCAGTCTACTTCACGGGTATCATTAGTGGTCACTACTCTTATTTTACCAGTAATCCTAAAAATCCAATGAATACATATTTTCAATTGATTCTATAGCGTTCGGAGATGACACTGAATAAAAATATTCACATACAATGTTTCAACAAAACCCGATTTTTGATGTACTGCTAAATAATAGCGCGTACTATCCTCGCGTGTGTTAAATTTTATGTGCGGTAAGTGCAAACGGTCAAAGCAGTGTTTCTATTCTCCTTTTATTTCGAATGATATGGTGCTGCATAAGGCCCGTGACGGAGATGACGCAAAACATCGGGACAGAAATTTCCCGACAAAAATTGGTAAATTAAGCTCCAATAGGCATATAATTCCATACTTGGCTGGATGAAATACGTTTAAATTGTTAATAACTAGCGTTCATGAGTATTTTCATGAACAAATCCCCTTCACCAAATTAATATGGCAATCGGAAATTTTACGTGTAACCATCGGGACATAGGTGTTTGTAGGGTATTGGCATCAAACATTGACAAATGTTATATAAAAAATAATTCTTCATCCTTGTATATGATTTTATTATGATGGGGAATATGTTTATGAACAGAAATATACTAAAAGAAGTATTCAAGTGTAGGTCAAGGGACAGTTCAGCAGTACAACATGAGCCTATTAACAAGTGACGTTTATTTAAATCATCCCGTTTTTAATAGAAAAAGGAACACATTTATAAAATGTTACAGCAGAGATACAACATTCACATAATGATATTAATAGAATTAGCCTACAGTGTAAAAAACAACAACAGATTTATTCAACTATTTGAAATTAGGTTTAACACACAATTATTGCAGAGTTATTAGTCAGTCGGTGTTCACAAGTCAATACATGAAACTTATTGCCCCAAATTAATATACATGTATATAAAACACTCGTGAAACGGAGTTGATCTCCATAATGTTGCAGATTAGCATTGTGTACAACAATTTGAACTCTTAACACTTTCCACGCGGCAGGGGTCAGCACACGACATTCCAACATGTCACAAAATGTTTCAACATTTCAAACTTATTGGAATTCATTAACATATTTGAAATCATCATGAGAAATGCATTGAAACAAGTATAAATATGCCCAGTATTGGTTCAATATTTCTTGAAATAGACTTTGAAAGTTGGAAAAGGTTTTTGAAAAATTTGTTTTGTATAATAATGGTAAAACCAATAGCCGCGTGGAAAGTGTTAAAGGGCCGGTTATCTTCGTAGGCTTAATGTTGGCGGTAATTATTTAAATTTATGAAAGATAACAACAATTTTGAAAATCCACTTAAGGCCAAGTAAAACAAAACAACAGTTGATCGTCCCCACCCGCTTCCTTTTTTCGTGCCGCATTGATTTTTTGATTTTTTTAAAGATTTTTTTTTAGTAAAACTTATCGAAAAATTGCATGTAAAAAAACACAAACTATTAAATTTTTAAGTTGCTCCAGTAAAACTTAATTAAACTGTATCTGTACATAAATAAATGCATATACAATATGTAAAGAGGCTCAGACTGTAAAATCTTTACTTCAAAAAGCCGGCGGCCATCTTGGAAAATAATAAATATTAAATAAAAAGCCCCTCTCTCATCCTTTTTTGAAAAGTCCGGACGATCAACTATTGTTTTGTTTTACTTGGCCAAATGGATAGTTGCTTTTTTGTTCTTTTTTTTCACCAACTTCGCCATTATTGTTATATCCTAATAAAAGATTTTCAAATTGGAATCTAAGCAGCTAATCTGTAATGTTCACATATTATTTTGATTATTATATCTATTGGATAGCGCTAGTTTCATGTCCAGAAACTTGCGCTAGGAATCGAATCGAACCATGTACATCGTTATCCCCATGGGACCCCAAATTAACATTAACACTTTCCACACGGCAGGCAGCTGCAGACGACATTCCAAAATTTCACAAAATGTTTCAAAAATGTCAAAATTAATGTATTGCATTACCATATTTGGAATCAAAATGAGAAATGCATTGAAATAAGTACAATCATGCCTAATGTTTGGTCAGTAATCTTTGAAAATTATGAAAGGTTTCTGAAAAATCTGTTTTGTGTACGGTAAAAATAACAGCCGCGTGGTTAGCGTTAAGTTTCCCTAACGCCATGCTGCTTGCTGGTACTCAACAATATATTTAGATTCTGATCTGAAAAGCTGATCAGAATGTAGTCTACTATGTATACCTTGTATAATTTCACTGTCACACAATCGAACAACACCCTCTGATACTTCCCATCCGAGAACCGACCAAATACACGGTATACGAAGCAGACTAATCAGAATGGAGATTGGTCAGTCTCATGAATATCTGTCACTTCACTGTCAGGTCATAATTATTACAACAAAATGAAAAGAAAAAAACCAACCAAATTTGATAGCCTGAAGGAAAAGGAAACAGCCCCCCCCCCCCTAATTACTTAAGTTAAAAGCATATTATGCGATCTGACATTATAACTATGAACTTAAAATATATTATAAGTGACGGAACAATACATTTCCTAATTATTTCAAAATCAGATTTTAAAATAAGTAGTCCTGATATCAGGACAGTTTATTTTCTGAGTGGTTTTTTCGTTCGTAAATATAATTCCATGGTTAACACCGTGTACAGTGTTTACGGTTACAATGGTAACTGCACAAAAATGAACACCCCAACGGAATGCTTCATGATGAAAATCAAAAAAATTCAGTAAATTAGAATTAGATTTCCATTATAATTTTGTAAAGTTCTGTGATGGGTTTTTATGGCAAATACAGTCAAAGTAGATTTATGAGTCCAGGACCCTATTGAATACAGGTTAAGATTAATCTTAACACTTTCCACGCGGCAGGCGTCTGCAGACGACATTCCAAAATTTCACAAAATGTTTCAAAAATGACAAAAGTATTGTATATCATTAACATATTTGGAATGAACATGAGAAATGCATTGAAATAAGTACAAAAATGCCTAGTATTGGTTCAGTAATCCTTCAGATAGACCTTGAAAGTTGGGAAAGGTTTCTGAAAAATCTGTTTTGTATATGGTAAAACCAACAGCCGCGTTTTAAGTGTTAAGGGGGACTCAAGGAAGTTTTTGATTTGATTTTTAGAATTTTGTGAGTGCCGTAATTATGTTAAAACGTGAAGAAGAAAAAATAATTGTTGGTGAAACTTTTGAGCAAAAATTTCAAAAAGTATAAGATTAGGTTTTAAAAAAAATCGTCACTTCAGTAGTGTCTTAAAATCATCATCAAACGATTTGGGCATTTTTTACTCAAAATTATTTTGGTTAGATTGTTTCAAAACAATTGGGGTCAAAGTATACTTTTATATACATTTGAGTCATAGTTCAATAATTACAGCACTCACAAGATTCAGCAAAACTTTCTTAAGTCCCCCCTTAAGTGAACTTATAGGAAGAGTTATTTTTATCTCTTAACACTTTCCATGCGGCAGGCGTCTGCAGACGACACTCCAACATTTCACAAAATGTTTTAAAAATGTCACACAACTATTGAGTGCCATTACCATATTTGGAATCAGCATGAGAATAAGTACAAACATGCCTATTATTGGTTCATACATCTTTGAGATAGACCTTAAGAGTTGGGAAAGGTTTCTGAAAAATATGTTTTGTATATGGTAAAACTACTACTCGCGTGGAAAGTGTTAAGCCTGGTTAACAAGAATGTGTATGCAATAGGGCACAGGAAGGTCTTTCCTCATAGTCAAACTCTATTATAAGAGCGGGAAAGAAAAATAATATGTGTAACAATTTATAAAGATCACATACTTCTGCTTAACACTTTCCACGCGGCAGGCGGCTGCAGACGACATTCCAAAATTTCACAAAATGTTTAAAAAATGTCAAAAGTATTGAAATTCATTACTATATTTGGAATCACCATGAGAAATGCATTGACATAAGTACAAACATGCCTAGTTTTTGTTCAGTTATCCTTGAGATAGACTTTCAAAATTGCGAAAGGTTTCTGACAAACTAATAGCCGCATGGACAGTGTTAACAACTCAACACAGTGAACCTAAGGTGTTACGATTAGTGCCTCTAAGTTGGTAGCCTGGACCTATAGCTATACAGGGTGAGTAAAAAAAGTGTACTCAACTTTGGGATTTTAATTCAAACAATCTATATAAAAATATCTCAAATTAGTTATTCCGGCAGAGAGACTGTCTCTTTAGCTTTCAAAATAATGTTGGTTGAGGAAAACATGTTTTATGCCTATTTAGATAAAAGTGACACATTTTAAAAACCGTCCAAGATTTGTGATATTTCTCTAACAAGCTCTTCTGAATTTCACTATTAAAAATTGGCGCACACTCTAATCTGATCATCACAAAAGCCTGATTTTATATTTGCTTTGCTGAATTTACGAAATACTGACATTGTTTTGTCAATATTTTGCATTTAATGTATGAAAATAATATCTGAGCAAACTTTTTTCCTTCTTATTAATTAGCTATTGTGTCTCATGCATGTAGCAATTTAATCATAAATATCATGGGTCATTGAGTACAATACTCAATATTTTGTTCGGTTTCAAAATTCTTTAACAATACCAAAATAGTCATAACTGGATAACGGTACCATGAAATGTTGTGATTCTTTTTGCTGAAAACACTAAATAAATGCAGCTATAGGCTCAAGTATTGATTGCCTTCATATTTTAATAAGAAATATTTTAAATATTTATTTTACTTTGAATACTTTTTTACTCACACTGTACAGCATAACTTGTACCATTGTATGATGCAGAAACAGCACCAAACTAATGTTGGATTAAGCCTTTAAGGGGGTGGGGTGTTATCCATGAAAAATATGAAATTTATTAAGCGCTCTAACTTTTGAACAATTATTGTGATGTATCGAAGTTTCCCTTTTTGGAAAGGAAATGAGTCAGAGAATTCATTTTGTAGTATCACATTTCACTAAAAATGCTGATATTTTTAAATTTTGACCTACAAAATCACTTTTTTGGCTCAATAATTTTGGGACAACGTATAATAAAATCAGTTTTTGGTTAAAGATGTCGAAATTGTGGGCACCAAAATCATCTAAAGACACTACGCTTGGTGAATTTACAGCGCTTGATGAATTTCATATTTTAAGGGATAACACATACCTTAAGGCTGGTGTAAAATACTGTAAATATCCTTAATTAATAACCAACTTGTATTTATATTGCTGTTTCTTTTACACAATGAGTATATGTGCTACCAACATACTTCAATCATGTCAACAGTTAGTTGCTTTTTAACACTTTCCACGTGGCAATCGTCTGCAGACGATAGTTGCAAAATTTCACAAAATGTTGCACAGATGTCAAATATATTTAACTTCATCACCAATAAACATGGGGAATGCATTAAAATAAGTACAAACATGCCTAGTATTTGCTCAGTTATTATTGAGATAAACTTTGAAAGTTGGGAAAGGTTCTGGAAAATCTGTTTTGTACATGGTGACACTAATAATAGCCGTGTGGAAAGTTTTAAATATATTTTATGGCATAGAACAGCAAGAAATTTTGAGTCACATAACTTTTATAAGCTAAATATGAAAGCGTATAAATTTGGTCCCACGTTGCTAAAATTACCGCAAATAAAATCTGAACGATTACGAAAGGAATTCCATTTCAAGCAAATCCTTATAAATCAGAGAATACTGATTAACACAAGACGCGAAATGAAGTAAAGCGTTTACATAAATTGTACGAGTATATTCCCATTTCGTATTTGCCATTTCGTCCAAAGGGTAATCATTGTCGGACCATTTCGCCCACAATCCAATCAATCCTGTTATAATACCACAACGTAAAATCAAAGATTTTCTAGTACTAGAAAATCTTTGGTAAAATGTACATTGCCTTTTTATGGCACATCACTTCACGTCTTGTCGGCCAGATTAATAAGTTATGTTGAACAAAAAGCACCATCTTGCTTAACAATCTGGCATGCGCGTAACACAAAAAAGTCCCATACCAGATAGATGCTTTGATGTTGGCTGATCCAAAATCAATAATCGATACCAGAAATCTGAGATATACATTTAATGAGCAAATTTCTTCTCCGTAGTTTGATACCTCATTCATAAAAATCGAGTGGATAATTTTGAAGTTATGAGTTTCAATGACCATAACTTTATGATTGTTTCAATGACCACCGCTACCAAAAACAAAATTGCACTAAAATTGGGTTTCTATGGATATCATTGCTTTATGTGATTACGCAGTGAAAATGTGTGTGCACAGACTCCCTGTCGATGCCTGTTACCCATTCATCCAGATACCTGACTGGTTGAGATAGCACACAGTGGTGCAATGATATCCCATTTAGGAAACCAATTCTAGTGCAACTTTGTTGTCGTTAGTCGTGGTTGTTAAAATCATCACAACTTTAAAAGTATCCATTCGATTTGTATGAACGAGGTATCAAAATACGGATAAGAAATGTACACAGTTAATGTATCTCTTTGGTATCGATTATTGATTTTTGATTAGCCAACGTCAAATTGCCTGACCTTTTGTGTTAGGTTTATATTGTCTCATATTTTAAAGGTGGACCAGATACAATTAGACGGTTTTGACGTGACGTGTGTCATGTTTAACCATGTCGTCTTGTACCAATTCCGTCTTGTTACCACCCCCGTTACCATACCACTACGTCCATTTTTAAAGTTAGTCAGTGGCGTAACTAGACTTTTTCATTTGGGGGGGGCAAGAAGGGGCAGTGACTTTAAATGGGGGGGGCTCGTAATTTTGTTGAGTCAAGAGATGCGCGCGTAGCGCGCGAAATTTTTCGACTTAACAGCTATTTTTTGGACGATTGAGCTACATTTTGGCTCTAAACAAGCTTGTAACCAAAGAATATCTAATTTTGGGAAGCCATATGCGCGCGTAGCGCGCGAAATTTTTTCATATGTGTACTTTTGACCATCATAATTCCATGATTCCTTTCATTTACAGCCGTACTTGATTTCATTTGGGGGGGGCAAGCGGGGGGGCAAGGGTTCCAAGTGGGGGGGGGGCTCCCGCCCCCCCTGCCCCCCCGCTGGTTACGCCACTGAAGTTAGTCCATGACTATAGTTTGTCTTTTCCCCAGTTGGTCCCTTTCTTTATGTAACCCGTCGGTCCATTTTCATTTCATCCTTTCACATTTTGTCTTTATATCATTTCGGCCATTCCTGTTTTGTTCATTGCAAACGATTCATTGCAATCGTCCGGTGAACGTCCATTGCTTTATCGTCCAGTGAACGTCCATTGCTTACTTGTCCAGTTAAAGTCCATTGCTTAATTGCCTAAGTTAACGTCCATTACTTAATTGCCCAGTTAACGTCCATTGCTTAATTGCCCAGTTAAGGTACATTGCTTAATTGCCAAGTTAACGTGCATTACTTAATCGTCCAGTGAACGTGCATTGCTTAATCGTCCAGTTAACGTCCATTACTTAATCGTCCGATGAAAGTCCATTGCTTAATTGCCCAGTTAACGTCCATTGCTTAATTGCCCAGTTAGTGTCCATTACTTAATCGCCCAGTTAATGTCCGTTACGTAATCATCCAGTGAACGTCCATTGCTTACTTGCCCAGTTAATGTCCATTGCTTAATCGTCCAGTGAACGTCCATTGCTTAATCGTCCAGTGAACGTCCATTACTTAATCGTCCAGTTAACGTCCATTGCTTAATTGCCCAGTTAGCGTCCATTACTTAATCGCCCAGCGGCCCAGTTAATGTCCGTTACGTAATCATCCAGTGAACGTCCATTGCTTACTTGCCCAGTTAACGTCCATTGCTTAATCGTCCAGTGAACGTCCATTGCTTAATTGTCCAGCTAACGTCCATTGCTTAATTGTCCAGCTAACGTCCATTACTTAATTGCCCAGTTAACGTCCATTGCTTAATCGTCCAGTGAACGTCCATTGTTTGATTGCCAGGTTAACGTCCATTGCTTAATTGCCCAGTTAACGTCCATTACTTAATCGCCCAGTTAACGTCCATTACTTAATTGCCCAGTTAACGTCCATTACTTAATTGCCCAGTGAACGTTCATTGCTTAATCGTCCAGTTAACGTTCATTGCTTAATTTCCCAGTTAAGGTCCATTGCTTAATCGTCCAGTGAACGTCCATTGCTTAATTGCCCAGTTAACGTCCATTACTTAATCGTCCAGTTAACCTCCATTACTTAATCGCCCAGTTAACGTCCATTACTTAATCGCCCAGTTAACGTCCATTACTTAATTGCCCAGTTAACGTCCATTACTTAATCGCCCAGTTAACGTCCATTACGTAATTGCCCAGTTAACGTCCATTACTTAATCGCCCAGTTAACGTCCATTACTTAATCGCCCAGTTAACGTCCATTACTTAATTGCCCAGTTAACGTCCATTACTTAATCGTCCAGTTAACGTCCATTACTTAATTGACTAGTTAAGGTCCATTGCTTAATTTCCCAGTTAAGGTCCATTGCTTAATCGTCCAGTGAACGTCCATTGCTTAATTGCCCAGTTAACGTCCATTGCTTAATTGACCAGTTAACGTCCATTACGTAATCATTCAGTGAACGTCCATTTCTTAATTGCCCAGTGAACGTCCATCTTAATTGCCCAGTTTAACGTCAATTACGTAATCATCGAGTGAACGTCCATTACTTAATTTCCCAGTTAACGTCCCGGGTAACGTCCATTACGTAATCATCCAGTGAACGTCCATTGTTTACTCGTCAGTCTTTATGTAATGTTATACCTTTCTATCTCGTCCTAAAGTCATTTCCATCATTTCTATTTCGTCCAGTGCCTGCTAGTCCAATGCAAGTTCGTCATATACATTACAAGTTTGTCCAGTTTTGTCCCTTTCTAATTCGCCTGTTCCTTTGTATTCATTATTTTCCCGCAGTAAATTAAAATAGGAAAATACTTCATGTACTTGTCAAACTGTTATGTCTGTGTAATTTAAGCCATTTTGGTATTTCAAACTGCGTATCCTTGACAAATCGTTCGACACAAACACGTTGATTTTAAATTCGTCTCTTGACATTGACAGAATTTGTCAAATGCGACTAACTTTGCACTTATCATTAACAAATCATATTAGTACAATATGCATGTCCATAGCAAGATAGAGTTGGTACGTTACTTAATAGACCCATATATATGATGTCCCTAATGCTTCGATTCCTTTATAAACTATCTCCGGTTAATAAATGGGAACAAAATACCCATTCCCAATAGTGGAAACTTATACAATTAGTTTGACACCATACTTGTCCCCTTTTCTGAGGCCCCTTAATTTACAACACGAGCTAAAAGGTTTGGTCACATAACTGTAAGTACCATGCATAATTCAACTTAGAGGGCACCAGATGAGCAATGTGTAAGGTCAAAAGAAAATAATTTGTTAAGTGTTTTTTTGTGTGGGTCTATATAAATGAATGCACATTTTTGTGTGTATTGCGTTTATGTTCATAATAAGAAGCATTATTATATGAATTATTTAAAATTTAAAAAAAATAATGGAAAAACCATGATATGTACTTGCTTCCCTTCCTCCCTAAGCGAATTATACTTCACGTTTATGCAGACACCTGTTATTAGAGTTTGGTATCAAATTGACAGTTTGGTATCAAAATATTTGTACAGGTTGCCTATATCCAAATACATTCTCAGTTTTATACTGCGAGTTATTTTAACAAAGTGGCACGATACTTTTGGGACACCCTGTATACGTCTATTTAGCATCGTACACACCTCTATCCTTCCAATTTAGAAACTATTTCTGATAACAAGAAAGATCGTGAATTCCCAGAGCGTCGCACTTTATCATCACACGACGAGTCGAGGCTTCATGAGACGAGAATTATAAGGTTGTAACTAACCTTTTCGGGTCATTTTGAAATATGGCTCTTTTCAGTTTACAGAAAACAACATAAAAGTAAGAAATTTAATCGGAAGTTGTGTTTATAAAAAAACATCAATCTTATAAACACCTACCAAAGTTGTATCTCATTTTAAAGCTTACAAAAATGACGATTTTAAAAATATAAATATCTCCAAAAACACTGAAGTGTCAGTTTAGAACCTTGTAATTCTCAGCTCACGGCTTGTCCGGTTTGTCCCCAATTAATTCTACACGATCGATCGAGTTTCCATGATTGGCAATGCGAAAGGGTTTTCTATTCCAATGCTGTCCTGTTATACCACTACGTTTATTTTAAAGTTAGTCCATTACTAGTTTGTCTTTTTCCAGTTGGTTTTCCCCCATATAACCAGTTGGTCTATTTTCATTTTATCCTTTCTCATTTGATCATAACGCTATTTCTTCCGCACCAGTTTCGTTTATTTTCATTTTTTTTCATTGCTAATGCGTCCTTTTGCAATGATTTTGACTTGTCCTTGTCTCATTTCGTCAGAACTTTGGCAAAATGTCTCTTTTTGAGATTACATCACAACCGGGCATCACAAACAATGGCGCAGCCGGACGGTTAACTTCGAGGGAAAGCGAAGTATTTTGTGGAAAGGTGAATATGTGGACATAATGTTTAGATTTGGTATTTTGATTGGCTTTGTTTGTACATGTTTGATTATGTAGCCAAATCGAAGCCCTGAAAGAGTTACAGCAGTCTGTCCACCTTTTCTGATCCAGAGTTTCTAAAGTTAGCGGTCATCTTGTCCGAGTTGAATTAATAGTCCACCTTCGAATCCAATTCCAATACATTTGGAGTCGAAGTTATGAGTCCGGTATGTTGATTTGATAAATTTGATTTGATTTGATACTTCGGAATCCTAGTTACGAGTTAAAGTCCTGGTCCATGTTGCAATTATAATATAGTCCGTACTTTGCTACCGTACTTGCGTCCGTACGGCGTGGTCATTTGGGGAATCGGGACAAGGATGTACCATAGATAAATGTATTGCAAAACTGGAAAATAACATGGAATTCGTTATCGCGTCATCAACTACTTCTATCTTAATTTGCAAACATCATTGTGAAGGGTTACTAGCGGCACTATAGCCTTCATACAGTTGCTGAATGAAGGCGTTATCAGGCAATACAAATAGTCTGGGTGTTATCAGGCAATACAAATAGTCTGGGTGTTATTTGGAATCCATGATTCCTAGTCCTGGTCCATTTTTCTTCAAAACGTAGCCCGTACATGTGCTGGCCTCACGAATCTGGAACCATTTGAATCTATTTTGTTCCCTCTTTAAGCCAATTTTCAGTCCGATTCAAAGTGAATCGTTGCCCGAGTCCCCATCGGTGTCCCTGCCCATGAGAGTCAGTGAGAGCCAAAATCAGAGTAACAGTGGGAGTGAAAGTCAGAGTCATAGTCATATTAAGAGTCAGAGTTAGAGTCAGAGTCATAGTCAGAGTCATATTAAGAGTCATATTCAAAGTCAGAGTCAGAGTCAGAGTCATATTCAGAGTCATATTAAGAGTCATATTCAAAGTCAGAGTCAGAGTCAGAGTCATATTCAGAGTAAGAGTAAGAGTCAGAGTTATATTCAGTCAGAGTAAGAGTAAGAGCCATAGTCAGAGTTAGAGTCAGAGTCAGAGTCATTTTCAGAGTCATATTCAGTCACAGTCAGAGTCAGAGTAAGAGTAAGAGCTATATTCAGAGTCAGAGTCAGAGTCAGAGTCAGAGTCATAGTCATAGTCATATTCAGAGTCAGAGTAAGAGTAAGAGTCATATTCAGAGTTAGAGTCAGAATCAGAGTAAGAGTCATATTCGGAGTCATATTCAGAGTAAGAGTAAGAGTAGGTGTCATATTCAGAGTCATTTTCAGAGTCATATTCAGTCAGAGTCAGAGTCAGAGTAAGAGTAAGAGCTATATTCAGAGTCAGAGATAGAGTCATATTCAGAGTCAGAGTAAGAGTAAGAGTCATATTCAGTGTCAGAGTCAGAGTCAGGGTGAGAGTCAGAATTAGGGTCAGAGTCAAAGTCAGAGTCAGAGTCAAAGTCAGATTCAGAATGAAAGTCAGAGTCGGAGTCGAAAGGTGGATTCAAGCAAGATGTCCTCTAATGTCTTTTGCGCCAACATCTAGACGTTAAATGGCACCGGGCAATGCTGGTTAACACTTGAAACAAAATGGATGAATAATGCAACCACGGAGATTACCAGTGTAGGGGAGATGCGGGAGAGTTGAGCCACCGGGAGAGTTGAACCACCCCCTATAACTCAAAAAGTAGTAACTTACTAAAATTTATATTGGCATATATTGTTATATAGCATCAATACGACATTCTTAGTGTTAAACTCTACTGTCATGTGTGCTCAGTATCAAAGATACCTAAACAAAATCATTTATTTCACTTTTGAGTGAAAAATAGAAAAATAAAAGTTTTGTCTTTTTCCCCATAGCAATACTTGGAATATAATAGCGGTAATTTGTTTATTGAAGGGGGTATATATGACCATTATTTTAGAGAACTATTGTAAACTACCAAAAGTTCTACACCAGACAGGATTTGGGTTATTTACAAAATGGTCACCATAAGGAGAGTTGAGCCATTGGTCATGGGGAGAGTTGAGCATAGGGAAAACATGTAGTAACATTTTGATTTTTGGACTAAAGGTGAAAAAAGTATAATAAATGAGAGAAAATGTTATTTTGTGCCATGATAATAACAATTGAGCACCATATTTACTTTAAGGATTAATAAATCAAAAGTTGAAAAAATATGATTTTGTTTTTTTCACCAGCCATTGACTTATCATGCTGGCTCAACTCTCCTGTAATGGTGGCTCAACTCTCCCATACTGTAGGGAGAGTTGAGCCACTTTACCAATTTTTTTCAAACCTTTTGTATAAATAAGCCTTAACTGCTATCCCAACTGTTATTGTTTCACAACGAAAACAACACTCTAAAGTTTATCTTACACTAATTTTTTACAGGTTTGTACTTTTCTTCCGCATATGGTGACACAAAATATAAAAAATGGCTCAACTCTCCCGCATCTCCCCTACATGTATATATATTATATCTGATAAAACATTACAAGAAAAGTACCAAAAGTGCCTATTACAAAAATAATAAAAAACAATCGATCAAGAACTAAAGCAACCCTCTTCCACTCATTCTTTAGCTTTGTTTCAGAACTATCGTTATCTACATGGCTCGTTAATTTCTTTACTTCCTTTAAAAGCAACTTTAAAACTTCGTTTTGCTTTGTTACATGCGTTGAAGACAGTGATGGTGAGTTGTGCTCAGAAGTGCACGCCGATCGTCTATCGTCCTTTAGTTCTTTACTCATTGATACACCGTTACATGGAATGACGGATCGATGTCTGATCTGTGGTGAGTTTTGTATATGACTATGTACTATGCTGAGCAGTTCCTGTTGTTCCCAAGTGCGAAAATCTTGCGCTAGTTTCTCCCCAATAACATTCCCTTTTCGCACACCACCAGTAGGACGTTTTCGCATCCTAAGCAATCCCGATAATGTTCCTAAGATGTGCTTTTTCATCCACGGCGGTACGGGACGTAGATCCGGTCCGATGTGATGCATGTTTAACACTCCGACAGACATTGCCAGTGATATAGAGATGAGAACCATTGTGCTTGCAAAATATTGACCTGGAAAAAAAATAGATGGCATGCAATTGTCATAGGCATTTTGAATTAATACTATTTGACCAACTCTGTACTTCCACGTAAAAGTGATTATTGTTCACTTGATGTTGTAAGTGTAATATTCAGCGAACAAATGGTCATGAAAATTGTGTGTCCAGAGAAAAATGTGCCTTAGGACACTAGTGCGTATGGCTCATACGTATAAGTGACTTAGACTTGCGATAGTCGCCAAAGTAATAATAAGTATACATACAGCATACCATGATATCTGAATGAATCTAATGTACAAGATTGGTATAGTTCATTTCGGTTGGATGTTGTACGTTTTACTATCGTAAAAGTACAAATCTCTTATACGCAATAACCATACATACTGGTTTTGCAGTACGGCCTTAAAATATCAATCCAGTTTTCACGAACAATTGTTCGTTTGATTATGCAAACTATTACTCCATCTTCATCATAAGAATGTACCTTTTGCTCTGGAGTCTATAGTCTATTTGGCCATCACGAGACAGTGACGTAACTGCGTATTCGACTAATTGCAGCACATAACGCGCGCGCCTACTGGAGGCGCTGGCGTATACACACGAGCGTTTAAAGACGGAAGATACACACGCGTGCGTACAACTTGCTATGTTAAGTTACGTCACTGGCCAGAGGAAGCCATATAGAGTATAGAGTATTGATTATGTAGCTTTGCCTGAGGGATCACTGCAAAACTAGTACGTCTGGCTCTGACGTAAAAGTGACTTGTACGTTACGATAGTCGCCATTATAATAAGTATGTGGTAGTCAAGGAAAAAGAGACGGAAGTCGCATACAATTGTACATTGATTTTGAGATATAACCAAACAAAGGAACACATCCATATGTACTAGTTTCGCATTGCGTCCTAATAACTGTTAACCTACTTATTACTGGTACTGCACTGGTCGGTGACATGGTCTCAGCTACCATCGTATAAGTCTTACGTACAAGTCACTTATACGTAAGTTCCATTCATACTAGTTTCGTAGTGCGTCCTAATGATTGTTAACCTACCTATTACTGGTACTGCACTGGTCGGTGGCATGGTCTCAGCTACCATCTTATAAGTCTTACGTACAAGTCACGTATACGCAAGTTCCATTCATACTAGTTTCCCAGTGCGTCCTAATAACTGTTAACCTACTTATTACTGGTACTGCACTGGTCGGTGGCATGGTCTCAGCTACCATCGTATAAGTCTTACGTACAAGTCACTTATACGTAAGATCCATTCATACTAGTTTCGCAGTACGTCCTAATGACTGTTAACCTACCTATTACTGGTACTGCACTGGTCGGTGGCATGGTCTCAGCTACCATCGTATAAGTCTTACGTACAAGTCACGTATACGTAAGATCCATTCATACTAGTTTCGCAGTACGTCCTAATGACTGTTAACCTACCTATTACTGGTACTGCACTGGTCGGTGGCATGGTCTCAGCTACCATCTTATAAGTCTTACGTACAAGTCACGTATACGTAAGTTCCATTCATACTAGTTTCCCAGTGCGTCCTAATAACTGTTAACCTACTTATTACTGGTACTGCACTGGTCGGTGGCATGGTCTCAGCTACCATCGTATAAGTCTTACGTACAAGTCACTTATACGTAAGTTCCATTCATACTAGTTTCGTAGTACATCCTAATGATTGTTAACCTACCTATTACTGGTACTGCAATGGTCGGTGACATGGTCTCAGCTACCATCGTATAAGTCTTACGTACAAGTCACGTATACGTAAGATCCATTCATACTAGTTTCGCAGTACGTCCTAATGACTGTTAACCTACCTATTACTGGTACTGCACTGGTCGGTGGCATGGTCTCAGCTACCATCAGTAGAAATAAAGTCAACGACAGCAGGACGCTGATACCAAGACTAATTTTCTCTCCAGATTCAGGCGGTAGAAAGAATGTTAACATTGCCACTAATGAAAGAAACATGGTTGGTATGACGAGGTTGAACAGGTAGTAGAATGGTCTCCTCGCGAAGTGGAACTGTATTGGATTGAATTATATTCAGAATGGTAAAGACATTTGACGTCAAATAAAGCTGTGTATTAATGCACTTTACCACACGGTTATTATAGTTTTATCATAATATACAACACTTATTTTTTCAGAAGCCTTTCCCAACATTCAAAGTCCTATCCCAAGAATTACTGAACCAAACTAGGCATGTTTGTACTTGTTATAATGCATTTTTCATGGTGAGTCCAAAATAATGATTATGAAATCCAATAATGTTGACATGTTCGAAACATTTTGTGACATTTCGACCTGTTGAATGCCGCGTGGAAAGCGTTTTACACTTTCCACGCGGCCATTATTTTTACCATATACAAAACAGATTTTTCAGAAACCTTTCGCAATTTTCAAAATCTATCCCAAGTATTACTCAACCAATACTAGGCATGTTTGTACTTATTTCAATGCATTTTCCATGGTGTTTCCAAATATGGTTATGAAATTTTACAATTTTGACATTTTTGAAACATTTTGTGAAATTTTGGAATGTCGTCTGCAGCCGCCTGCCGCGTGGAAAGTGTTAAGCTTCAGCTTTGTCCGTCCGAATTGTTAAAGCAGGCATTGTCAGAAACTCTTCTCTGATTATACCCCATCACTGTGTACAACGTGCAGGTCTATTATACAGTGAGAGTCAGTTCGCCGTGATTCGGAGAGTCACGTTAAGCCGTTGGTCCCGTGTATTCAGACGCTTCACCCTGAACACGTTAAAAGTTACAGACTTTATCGTTAAGAGTAGGGGATCATCCCGGGTCTGTTACCTGTACAAAAATCACAACCTCTACGTTTCAGAGGGCTTCCAGTTTAGCCGGATAGGCTGCTATAGGGAGTTAACAAGCAATAAGCAAATAAGCAATAAGCAATAAGCGATGTAACCCATCTTACTTCGACTTACAGGATGGCTGCTTGACCAACATAGTTTCAGTTGTGATGAATAATGGTAGTATTGATGCGTGTCATTATTTCTTCCACGCGGCTATTAGTTTTACCATTATACAAAACACATTTTTCAGAAACAATTTTCAAAGTCTATTTCAAGGATTACTGAACCAATACTAGGCATGTTTATACTTTTTTCAATGCAGTTCACATGGTGATTCCAAATATGGTTATGACATTTTATCCATTTTGACATTTTTGAAACATTTTGTGACATTTTGGAATGTCGTATGCAGCCACCTGCCGCGTGAAAAATGTTAAGAGAAGAGCCTAAACAGCACACACAGACGAACACCCCAATAGGACTCCAATGGTATATAAGATGGAAGTGATAAAATGTAATAGTAGTATAGGTATGAGATCACTAGCTCAACTCTTATGGTGGAGGAACAATAATAATTACAAAATATATCAAAAGGAGGAGGAAACCCGGAGAAGAAAAAGAAACACACATGACGTTTCGGCAAGATAAAACCTGTCCCTTTCCACGTAGAAAAATAAAGGATATGTGTAGTACACTGTATATACAAATACAAGGTCGTGTATTTGTACTTCATCGGGATTTTAAAAAAGTAAATCGTTTTAGAAACAAAACAAAAAACGAACACATGGACAAAAAAAACACATTAAATTAAACACATTATGATTAAATCGAACAAACAAGTGTAAAACTAATGAGTTGATAAAACTACAAGTGTAGTTTGACTGATCAGCAACATCACAAAGGCAGCAAAAAGCGAGACACAAATATCAATGTCCTTAAATAACCTTTTCTCGAGGCATTTAATTCACTTAAAATCATTACGTGGATAATTCACTCAACCGTCATATCAATATGGTCAACGAGATGGTATATGCTCAAAAATATTACAATGTTTACATTCATTTTTTTGGTATTTATTATAAAGTTCTTTTTAAAAAGCCCTTAAATGGCGTTGTATATACAATGGTAAAGCTGCTTATTCAAATGCGGAGTAGTCGTATATTATCTAATCGCGCAGTAGAAAAAACACATATTTTGACGATTAAGATATGAATAAATACCTGTAAGGCCAACAAAAAAAAAGGTTTGTCTCAAACGACATGAGAGACTGAAAATCTAATGCTGTCTGCGGATTCTTTTTTTTCTTTTCTTCTTTTCAATTTAGACCTGATCGTCATTTGTTTGGTCAAAAAGTTGGATTTTGCAAGATTTTTTTGAGAAAATTGAAAAAAATAAAATAAAATAGGAAACAAATAGGGGAAAAAAAGAAGAAAAAAAATGTTAAAAAAAAACCCCCACTAAAAAAAAAGCTAACGCGGGCGATTTCGGGAATGCGCGCGGGTCATTTGAGACAAACCTTTTTTTTTGCCTAACCATTATTAAAACATCATAACAACGATGGTGGTATTGTTAAAGTAAGGCGATGGAAATTATAATGCAATTATTGGTTAGATTTTTACACATTTAAGCTTAAATGAAATCGAAATTTTAACACTGCTATAAGAAAGCCAGTATGATATATATGACAATTCAAATGATCAATCAATCAATCAATTAATAAATCAATCACTTTTTCTAGTGTGTTTCTATTATAATAGAAAAATTACAAATTACCCATAACCAGTTAGCTCCGGAACGAGAGCCCGTTTCACTTGAGGGCGCTGAACATTGACGGGTGTGCGTCACCGTGGTAACATGTACCCGTCAATTTGTGCAATCATTGTATTTTTGCTTTTCAACTCTATTTGCATACAAATTAATATCTTAACAAATTGAGGGCAGCTTAGATACCAGAATTCCTCGCGGCAGCTAGTCTGATGATTTTCTCTCACCCTTGGTCCCAACATCTAGCAATACTGCAGCCAGCATGCTTATAGGCTTGTGCAAGCCTGGCCCGATCATTTTGCCTGAGCCTGGTCCCTTCAGGACCCAAGCGTGTGTCCGTACGGACCGACCGTGTAAACAAACAAACTAACAAACAGGTCGAAATTAAACCTTTTGAGCCTATATACCGCAATGAGAATACCATTTGCCAGGGAAGTTTACACCATTTCAATGAATGTTTAGGGTAAGTATGATTATTTTAACGTTCATTTAAGCGTTGCAGTACTAGTATTATATGGTGATCAATTTTGTAATATTATCTCAGAGATAAGAGACTTAACTTATGGCTGAAAATCGGCAAAAAACTGTGTTTTTTTCAATCTTGATAATTACTGTGACTGGAGGCCGTTCCCTTGGAAACGTAGTCCCGTTCCCAAGCCCGCCCTCTATCGAAATTCCCGTTCCCAAGCACCAAGCGGAAGACGGACCCCGTCATTTGATGCCGCCGCCGTCTATAAATAGTACGCTCTCAAGCCGAACGAGCTCCCGTTCCGGAGCAGACTGATAACGCTCATTCAAAGTTAACTTAATCGATTACCCCCGAATCGATTACCCCCGAATGATGTGCATTACAAAGGATTCTAGCAATGCTAAGATCAACTGAAATAGTTACAATATCATTTACGTAGAAGCCCATCAAAGGTTAATAGTTTGTAAATAATATAGGCACATAACATGTCGTTCTATTTTAAGGCGAGGTAGTGTTCTAAATAATATGATTATGCAAAGATGTACTGATATCGAAAGAGCATATCTCCACAAACAATCTTCATCGGTCAGTTTAATAAATTAAATATCATTACCTAAAACCGTAATACAATTCTTCAGATTACACATTATTATACCACAAGAGCTTGCCCTAAATCACTACACAAATAATCATCTTATGAAGCTATTTTCCATAACATTAAAATTATGTTACAAAGAAGTCCAAAAAGCACTTTAAAATATGTGTCTGAAAACTGACCAGCAGTTTGAAGATAAAATACAAGTAGCGCGGCAGAAAGCTGACGAATGATAGAAATACAACATGAAAAGTGTTATAAGTAAGTATTCAAAATATTAGTTCTGTTAAAGGTAGGTGTTCCGATTGCTGGCCCGATTTTCAACTTGTTTTCTATTCTACATGAAGGTCATCTTTAAAATAGTTGTGTTCAAAAGTTTGAGTTGCATCACTCCAATGCTTCTTATTTTAGAATGACCTGGAAATCGCCCGTTGAATAACACACACACTAACCGGGTGGTTAACCACCTTTGGCAGTAATTCACTGTAGTTTGGCCTATAACGTCTAAATGAAACATATCTTGCGCCAAATATTTTACAGAAATAATGAGAAAAATATGTTGATAGGCAAAAAAAGAAGCTAAAGTGATCAGAACATCCACCTTTAATATTGCGCGCACGATATATAAGGTTTATCGCAAATAGAAAAAAAAACCCATTGATTATCCTTTTCTGATGCATTGTGGGTTCGCAAATGGAGCAGATTTGCACCCACAATCCACCCACAATGCATTAGAAAAGGATAATCAATGGCTTTTTTTCTATTTGCGATAAACCTTATTGATGCTGTCAATGTTCACTACTAACTTCAAAGACAAAAACTAACGACCACATCAAAGGATATATGAATTATACACAAGCTTGATATATTTAAAGTTTACAATTGAAGAACGACGCGAAAATAGCAAACCCATATAGTTTTACATACATCTTTAAGAATGTAATGTTTGGCAGTGTTTTAGAACAAGTGACGTAAATTGAGTCACACACTTTAAGTCAAGTCAAGTCATATCAGTTCAAGATCTACCTTAAGTCAAGTTAAACAATATAAGTCGAGTCATGAAACGTCAAATAAAGTTACGTCAAGTCAAGTCAAGTCAAGTTATTTCAAGTCAAGTTAAGTCAAATCACAAATCAAGTAGTGTCAAGTCAAGCAAATCAAGTCAAGTCAAGTCGAGTCGAGTCAAATCAAAGTGATTCAAGTCGATTACAGTCAAGTCAAGTCAATTCAAGACAAGTAAAGTCAAGTTAATTCAAATCAAATCAAATCAAGTCAAATCAAATCAAGTTATATTAAGTCAAGTTAACCAAGTTAGGTTAAATCAAGTTACGTCAAGTCAAATCAAGTCAAAACAAGTAAAACAAGTCAAGTCACGTCAAGGTAATTCAAGTCAAGTTAACCAAGTTATGTCAAGTCAAGTTAAGCAAGTTACGTCAAATCATGTCAAGTCAAGTCAAGTCAATCCAAGTTAATCAAGTCAAGTCAAGTCAAGTCAATTAAGTCAAGTCAAGTCAAGTGAGGTCAATCAAGTCAAGTCAAGTCAAGTCAAAATTCAAATTAAATTCAAATTAATTAAGTTAATTCAAGTCAAGTTAAGCAAGTTATGTCAAATCATGTCAAGTCAAGTCAAGTCAATCCAAGTTAATCAAGTCAAATTAAGTCAAGCCAAGTCAAGTCAAGTCTAACCGAATCAAGTAGAGCCAAGTCAAGCCAAGCCAAGTCAAGCCAAGTCAAGTCAAGTCAAGTCAAGTCAAGTCAAGTCAAGTCAAGTCAAGTCAAATCTAGTCAAGTCAAGTCAGTTCAATTTAAGTCAAGTCAAGTCAAGTTAAGTCAAGTCAGTTCACTCTGATGTTGCAAAAGTCAACTGAAGTCTCTTTCTCTGCCGTCAAGTCAAGTAAATCCAGAAACTCAATTCAACTCGAAGTTACTGGTAAGCTTAAGTCAAATGGAATTTTCTTCCCGTCGAGTCAAGTCAAGTCACGAATTGTAAGCAAGCTTAATAAATTGAAGGTTTACGTTTGAAGATATAATCACGTCGCCAACGACGCGAAAATAAGAGGTTTAATATATCATTTGCAATCAGTAACCAATATTGATTTATACACCTTGAAGGATGTACTTTACGACAATGCTAATGAACAGGAACGTGATCTTGAGTAAAGTCAAGCCAAGACAAGCCTTATCTAGTCAAGTCAAACAACGACAAGGTCAAGCCAAGGTCAAGTCAAAGTCAAGTCCATTCAAGTCAATTCTAGTTAAGTCATTTCGCTCGAATGTTACTCGAGTCAAGTCAAGTCTCTTTTCCAGGTAGTTAAATTAAAACCAAAGTTTCCTCGATCAAGTCAAGTCAGGACAACCCAGAATGTCAAATCAACTCAAATTACTGTTCAGATTAAGTCAAATCAAGGTTTCTTCCAGTCAATCCAGTATGTCAAATCAACTCAGGTTACTGGTCAGATTAAGTGAAATTGAAGTTTCTTCCAGTCAAGTCAGGACAACTCAGTATGTCAAATCAACTCTAATAATATCAGATTAAGTGATATGAAAGTTTCTTCCGGTCAAATCAATTAAATCCAGTATGTCAAATCAACTCATGTTACTGGTCAGATTAAGTGAAATTGAAGTTTCTTTCGGTCATGTCAAGTAAATCCAGTAGGGTTTTATCAACTCAAGTTGCTGGTCAGATTAAGTCAAATCAAAGTTTCTTCCAGTCAAGTCAGGACAACCCAGTATGTCAAATCAACTCTAATTACTGGTCAGATTAAGTGATATGAAAGTTTCTTCCGGTCAAGTCAAGTAAATCCACTATGTCAAATCAACTCAGGTTACTTGTCATATTTAGTCAAATCAAAGTTTCTTCCAGTCAATTCAGGACAATCCAGTATGTCAAATCAACTCTAATTATCTCAGATTAAGTGATATGAAAGTTTCTTCCGGTCAAGTCAAGTAAATCCAGTATGTCAAATCAACTCTAATTACTGGGCAGATTAAGTGATATGAAAGTTTCTTACGGTCAAGTCAAGTAAATCCAGTATGTCAAATCAACTCTAATTATCTCAGATTAAGTGATATGAAAGTTTCTTCCGGTCAAGTCAAGTAAATCCAGTATGTCAAATCAACTCAGGTTACTGGTCAGATTAAGTCAAATCAAAGTTTCTTCCAGTCAAGTCAGGACAACCCAGTATGTCAAATCAACTCTAATTATCTCAGATTAAGCGATATGAAAGTTTCTTCCGGTCAAGTCAAGTAAATCCAGTATGTCAAATCAACTCAGGTTACTTGTCATATTTAGTCAAATCAAAGTTTCTTCCAGTCAATTCAGGACAATCCAGTATGTCAAATCAACTCTAATTATCTCAGATTAAGTGATATGAAAGTTTCTTCCGGTCAAGTCAAGTAAATCCAGTATGTCAAATCAACTCTAATTACTGGGCAGATTAAGTGATATGAAAGTTTCTTCCGGTCAAGTCAAGTAAATCCAGTATGTCAAATCAACTCTAATTATCTCAGATTAAGTGATATGAAAGTTTCTTCCGGTCAAGTCAAGTAAATCCAGTATGTCAAATCAACTCAGGTTACTGGTCAGATTAAGTCAAATCAAAGTTTCTTCCAGTCAAGTCAGGACAACCCAGTATGTCAAATCAACTCTAATTATCTCAGATTAAGCGATATGAAAGTTTCTTCCGGTCAAGTCAAGTAAATCCAGTATGTCAAATCAACTCAGGTTACTGGTCAGATTAAGTCAAATCAAAGTTTCTTCCAGTCAAGTCAGGACAACCCAGTATGTCAAATCAACTCTAATTATCTCAGATTAAGTGATATGAAAGTTTCTTCCGGTCAAGTCAAGTAAATCCAGTATGTCAAATCAACTCAGGTTACTGGTCAGATTAAGTGAAATTGAAGTTTCTTCCGGTCATGTCAAGTAAATCCAGTATGTCAAATCAACTCAGGTTACTGGTCAGATTAAGTGAAATTGAAGTTTCTTCCGATCAAGTCAAGTAAATCCAGTATGTCAAATCAACTCAGGTTACTTGTCATATTTAGTCAGATCAAAGTTTCTTCCAGTCAAGTCAGGACAACCCATTATGTCAAATCAACTCTAATTATCTCAGATTAAGTGATATGAAAGTTTCTTCCGGTCAAGTAAAGTAAATCCACTATGTCAAATAAACTCAGGTTACTTGGTCATATTTAGTCAAATCAAAGTTTCTTCCAGTCAATTCAGGACAAACCAGTAAGTCAAATCAACTCTAACTATCTCAGATTAAGTGATATGAAAGTTTCTTCCGGTCAAGTCAAGTAAATCCAGTATGTCAAATCAACTCAGGTTACTTGTCATATTTAGTCAGATCAAAGTTTCTTCCAGTCAAGTCAGGACAACCCATTATGTCAAATCAACTCTAATTACTGGGCAGATTAAGTGATATGAAAGTTTCTTCCGGTCAAGTCAAGTAAATCCAGTATGTTAAATCAACTCAGGTTACTGGTCAGATTAAGTGAAATTGAAGTTTATTTCGGTCAAGTCAGGACAATCCAGTATGTCAAATCAACTCTAATTATCTCAGATTAAGTGATATTAAAGTTTCTTCCGGTCAAGTCAAGTAAATCCAGTATGTCAAATCAACTCAGGTTACTGGTCATATTTAGTCAAATCAAAGTTTCTTCCAGTCAATTCAGGACAATCCAGTAGGTCAAATCAACTCTAATTATCTCAGATTAAGTGATATGAAAGTTTCTTCCGGTCAAGTCAAGTAAATCCACTATGTCAAATCAACTCAGGTTACTGGTCAGATTAGGTCAAATCAAAGTTTCTTTCGGTCAAGTCAAGTAAATCCAGTATGTCAAATCAACTCTAATTACTGGTCAGTTTAATTGATATGAAAGTTTCTTCCGGTCAAGTCAAGTAAATCCAGTATGTCAAATCAACTCAGGTTACTTGTCATATTTAGTCAAATCAAAGTTTCTTCCAGTCAATTCAGGACAATCCAGTAGGTCAAATCAACTCTAATTACTGGGCAGATTAAATGATATGAAAGTTTCTTCCGGTCAAGTCAAGTAAATCCAGTATGTCAAATCAACTCTAATTATCTCAGATTAAGTGATATGAAAGTTTCTTCCGGTCAAGTCAAGTAAATCCAGTATGTCAAATCAACTCAGGTTACTGGTCAGATTAAGTGAAATTGAAGTTTATTTCGGTCAAGTCAGGACATCCCAGTATGTCAAATCAACTCTAATTATCTCAGATTAAGTGATATTAAAGTTTCTTCCGGTCAAGTCAAGTAAATCCAGTATGTCAAATCAACTCAGGTTACTGGTCAGATTAATTCAAATCAAAGTTTCTTCCGGTCAAGTCAAGTAAATCCAGTATGTCAAATCAACTCAGGTTACTGGTCATATTTAGTCAAATCAAAGTTTCTTCCAGTCAATTCAGGACAATCCAGTAGGTCAAATCAACTCTAATTATATATATCAGATTAAGTGATATGAAAGTTTCTTCCGGTCAAGTCAAGTAAATCCAGTATGTCAAATCAACTCAGGTTACATATTTAGTCAAATCAAAGTTTCTTCCAGTCAAGTCAGGACAACCCAGTATGTCAAATCAACTCTAATTACTGGTCAGATTAGGTGATATGAAAGTTTCTTCCGGTCAACTCAAGTAAATCCAGTATGTCAAATCAACTCAGATTACTTGTCATATATAGTCAAATCAAAGTTTCTTCCAGTCAAGTCAGGACAACCCAGTATGTCAAATCAACTCTAATTATCTCAGATTAAGTGATATGAAAGTTTCTTCCGGTCAAGTCAAGTAAATCCAGTATGTCAAATCAACTCAGGTTACTGGTCATATTTAGTCAAATCAAAGTTTCTTCCAGTCAATTCAGGACAATCCAGTATGTCAAATCAACTCTAATTATCTCAGATTAAGTGATATGAAAGTTTCTTCCGGTCAAGTTAAGTAAAATCCAGTATGTCAAATCAACTCAGGTTACTGGTCAGATTAGGTCAAATCAAAGTTTCTTCCAGTCAATTCAGGACAATCCAGTAGTTCAAATCAACTCTAATTATATATATCAGATTAAGTGATATGAAAGTTTCTTCCGGTCAAGTCAAGTAAATCCAGTATGTCAAATCAACTCAGGTTACATATTTAGTCAAATCAAAGTTTCTTCCAGTCAAGTCAGGACAACCCAGTATGTCAAATCAACTCTAATTACTGGTCAGATTAGGTGATATGAAAGTTTCTTCCGGTCAACTCAAGTAAATCCAGTATGTCAAATCAACTCAGATTACTTGTCATATATAGTCAAATCAAAGTTTCTTCCAGTCAAGTCAGGACAACCCAGTATCTCAAATCAACTCTAATTATCTCAGATTAAGTGATATGAAAGTTTCTTCCGGTCAAGTCAAGTAAATCCAGTATGTCAAATCAACTCAGGTTACTGGTCATATTTAGTCAAATCAAAGTTTCTTCCAGTCAATTCAGGACAATCCAGTATGTCAAATCAACTCTAATTATCTCAGATTAAGTGATATGAAAGTTTCTTCCGGTCAAGTCAAGTAAAATCCAGTATGTCAAATCAACTCAGGTTACTGGTCAGATTAGGTCAAATCAAAGTTTCTTTCGGTCAAGTCAAGTCAATCCAGTATGTCAAATCAACCCAGGTTACTTGTCATATTTAGTCAAATCAAAGTTTCTTCCTGTCAAGTCAGGACAACCCAGTATGTCAAATCAACTCTAATTACTGGTCAGATTAGGTGATATGAACGTTTCTTCCGGTCAACTCAAGTAAATCCAGTATGTCAAATCAACTCAGATTACTTGTTATATTTAGTCAAATCAAAGTTTTTTCCAGTCAAGTCAGGACAACCCAGTATATCAAATCAACTCTAATTATCTCAGATTAAGTGATATGAAAGTTTTTTCCGGTCAATTCAAGTAAATCCAGTATGTCAAATCCACTCAGGTTACTGGTCAGATTAAGTCAAATCAAAGTTTCTTCCAGTCAAGTCAAGTAAATCCAGTATGTCAAATCTACTCAGGTTACTGGTCAGATTAAGTCAAATCAAAGTTTCTTCCGGTCAAGTCAAGTAAATCCACTATGTCAAATCAACTCAGGTTACTTGTCATATTTAGTCAAATCAAAGTTTCTTCCAGTCAATTCAGGACAATCCAGTATGTCAAATCAACTCTAATTATCTCAGATTAAGTGATATGAAGGTTCAAGTCAAGTAAATCCAGTAGGGTTTTATCAACTCAAGTTGCTGGTCAGATCAAGTCAAATCAAAGTTTCTTCCGGTCAAGTCAAGGCAACCCAGTATGTCAAATCAACTCTAATTACTGGTCAGATTAAGTGATATGAAAGTTTCTTCCGGTCAAGTCAAGTAAATCCAGTATGTCAAATCAACTCAGGTTACTTGTCATATTTAGTCAAATCAAAGCTTTATCCAGTCAAGTCAGGACAACCCAGTAAGTCAAATCAACTCTAATTATCTCAGATTAAGTGATATGAAAGTTTCTTCCGGTCAAGTCAAGTAAATCCAGTATGTCAAATCAACTCAGGTTACTTGTCATATTTAGTCAAATCAAAGTTTCTTCCAGTCAAGTCAGGACAACCCAGTATGTCAAATCAACTCTAATTATCTCAGATTAAGTGATATGAAAGTTTCTTCTGATCAAGTCAAGTAAATCCAGTATGTCAAATCAACTCAGGTTACCGGTCAGCTTAAGTGAAATTGAAGTTTCTTTCGGTCATGTCAAGTAAATCCAGTAGGGTTTTATCAACTCACGTTGCTGGTCAGATTAAGTCAAATTAAAGTTTCTTCCGGTCAAGTCAAGTCAATCCAGTATGTCAAATCAACTCTAATTACTGGTCAGATTAAGTGCTATGAAAGTTTCTTCCGGTCAAATCAATTAAATCCAGTATGTCAAATCAAATCAGGTTACTGGTCAGATTAAGGTTTCTTCCGGTCAAGTCAAGTAAATCCAGTATGTCAAATCAACTCCGATTACTGGTCAGATTAATTGAAATTGAAGTTTCTTTCGGTCAAGTCAAGTTAATCCAGTAGGGTTTAATCAACTCAAGTTGCTGGTTAGATAAAGTCAAATCAAAGTTTCTATAAGTCAAGTCAAGTCAAATCAACTCATGTGACTGGTAGTTAGTTAAGCTTCAGTCAAATAAACAACTTTAGTCACCGCTGATTTAGTTATACTCCATCAACTCGCACTGAACATGAAATTAATCTGTACAATTTAACGATGTTACATCTATACAATTACTATTAACTCGGAATTTGACTTAATTTACTAATATAAGTTTAGTACCACATTCATGGCCAGTCAAGTCAAGTCGAATCGTTTGACAATATTCGAGTCAAATATTTCAAATGAAATATAATACAGTCAAGTTTAATCTAGTCAAGTCAAGTCTAAAACGATTGAAATCTAATATATTCAAGTTTAATCTAGTCAAGTCATGTTAAATAAAGTTAAATCAATTCCAGTCAAGTTAAGTAAAATCGCTGACAATACTCGAGTTAAGTCAAGTCTTTTTCCTAGTAGGTAAATACAACTCAAATATTAGGTTAGCCTAAGTCAAATCAAAGTTTCATCCGCTGAAGTCAAGTCAAGTCATCTAGCAGGTCAAATAATCATTTGCAATAAAGCTTTAGTCTAATGAAATAAACCCAGTTAGTCATCACTGATTATATTAAACTCGCACTGAACATTAAATTAGTCTCTACGATGAAACAATGTTACCTCTATCAATTGCTACTATCAACTCCGGATTAAACTAAATTTACTACTATTAGTTTAGTACCCCATTCAAGGCCAGTCAAGTCAAGTCGAATCTTTTGAAAATATACGAGTCAAGTCAATCAATACAAGTTTAATCTAGTCTAGTCATTTCGAAAAACTTCGATGTAACACTGTTACCTTTATCAATGTCTTATCATCTTTGGATTAGATTTGATTTTATAATATCAGTCAAGTACCAGCTACAAGGCAAGTCAAGCCAAGTCAATTCAAATCGTTTGAAAATATTCGAGACAAGTCATTCAAAACGAGTGAATTGAGTGAAGTCATGTCTTTGGGACTTTTTTTAAACATAGTTACAAGCCAAGTAAACAGCTGGACGGATGTTACACTAGAATGCTTAGAACTGTGTTCAACATCAACTGGAGACAGCATGTGACAAACAAGGACCTGTACGCAGATATGCCCAAAGTCTCGGATAAGTTCAGGGAGCGTAGATCAAGATTTGCAGGACACTGCTTCAGAGGGTCCAATGAGCTAGCACCTGTGCCAATACCTGTAAAGGGATTGTATACTTAGTACATGTATGGGAGCTTTACAGCACCTGCGCCAAGACCTGTAAGGGTATTGTATGCTTAGTACATGTATGGGAGCTTTACAGCACCTGCGCCAATACCTGCAAATGTATTGTATGCTTAGTACATGTATGGGAGCTTTACAGCACCTGCGCCAATACCTGTAAAGGTATTGTATGCTTAGTACATGTATGGGAGCTTTACAACACCTGCGCCAATACCTGTAAAGGTAGTGTATGCTTAGTACATGTATGGGAGCTTTACAGCACCTGCGCCAAGACCTGTAAGGGTATTGTATGCTTAGTACCTGTATGGGAGCTTAACAGCACCTGCGCCAATACCTGCAAATGTATTGTATGCTTAGTACATGTATGGGAGCTTTACAGCACCTGCGCCAAGACCTGTAAGGGTATTGTATGCTTAGTACATGTATGGGAGCTTTACAGCACCTGCGCCAATACCTGCAAATGTATTGTATGCTTAGTACATGTATGGGAGCTTTACAGCACCTGCGCCAATACCTGTAAAGGTATTGTATGCTTAGTACATGTATGGGAGCTTTACAACACCTGCGCCAATACCTGTAAAGGTAGTGTATGCTTAGTACATGTATGGGAGCTTTACAGCACCTGCGCCAAGACCTGTAAGGGTATTGTATGCTTAGTACCTGTATGGGAGCTTAACAGCACCTGCGCCAATACCTGCAAATGTATTGTATGCTTAGTACATGTATGGGAGCTTTACAGCACCTGCGCCAATGCCTGTAAAGGTAGTGTATGCTTAGTACATGTATGGGAGCTTTACAGCACCTGCGCCAAGACCTGTAAGGGTATTGTATGCTTAGTACCTGTATGGGAGCTTTACAGCACCTGCGCCAATACCTGCAAATGTATTGTATGCTTAGTACATGTATGGGAGCTTTACTGCACCTGCGCCAATACCTGTAAAGGTAGTGTATGCTTAGTACCTGTATGGGAGCTTTACAGCACCTGCGCCAATACCTGCAAATGTAGTGTATGCTTAGTACATGTATGGGAGCTTTACAGCACCTGCGCCAATACCTGTAAAGGTATTGTATGCTTAGTACATGTATGGGAGCTTTACAGCACCTGCGCCAATACCTGTAAAGGTATTGTATGCTTAGTACCTGTAAAGGTATTGTATGCTTAGTACCTGTAAAGGTAGTGTATGCTTAGTACCTGTATGGGAGCTTTACATCACCTGCGCCAATACCAGTCCTGTAAAGGTAGTGTATGCTTAGTACCTGTATGGGAGCTTTACAGCACCTGCGCCAATACCTGTAAAGGTAGTGTATGCTTAGTACCTGTATGGGAGCTTTACATCACCTGCGCCAATACCAGTCCTGTAAAGGTAGTGTATGCTTAGTACCTGTATGGGAGCTTTACAGCACCTGCGCCAATACCTGTAAAGGTATTGTATGCTTAGTACCTGTAAAGGTATTGTATGCTTAGTACCTGTAAAGGTAGTGTATGCTTAGTACCTGTATGGGAGCTTTACATCACCTGCGCCAATACCAGTCCTGTAAAGGTAAGTGTATGCTTAGTACCTGTATGGGAGCTTTACAGCACCTGCGCCAATACCTGTAAAGGTAGTGTATGCTTAGTACCTGTATGGGAGCTTTACAGCACCAGCGCCAATACCTGTAAAGGTATTGTATGCTTAGTACCTGTAAAGGTATTGTATGCTTAGTACCTGTATGGGAGCTTTACAGCACCTGCGCCAATACCAGTCCTGTAAAGGTAGTGTATGCTTAGTACCTGTATGGGAGCTTTACAGCACCAGCGCCAATACCTGTAAAGGTATTGTATGCTTAGTACCTGTAAAGGTATTGTATGCTTAGTACCTGTAAAGGTATTGTATGCTTAGTACCTGTATGGGAGCTTTACAGCACCAGTGTGCCTTACAATCAACCAAAGAAGAGTTAAGTGGTACAGTGCGGCTGGTGTGTTGGTACTTCTCTGACACTCTAGCTGTTCCAATACGGTCACAATAAGTCCAGATTTGTGGGAAAATGACTAGGCATGAGTGAATCAAGTCTTTTCACCATTCTAAAAAGTTCGAAAGTTAACCCTCATGTATACCCACAATGACTGCCATTAAGTCATGTCGAATGGCGAGTTACGTCCATGTCAAGTTAATAAGTGATTAGATCCTGCTGGCGCACTATTTGTATATTCTGTCGACATATTTGACAGAATAAACACGTAATAACAACAGAGTGAACTAGCTGCTACATTTAAGTAAGTCCTTTTATTGCGGGGTTAACATCGTGTTGTTTGACGGTTAATCTTCTTTTTCTAACAGACCGGAACATAGGAATAAAAATGTATCAGAAATACATTCATTACTTCATGAAAAATCGCGATAGCTGCATAGCAAGTGCGTTCCAATAAAATCAATCGTTAGATGAGAACGCGCACGCCGAGCGCAGATTACTTATAATTGCCCGAAAGCACTGCGCCAAAGTGTTCGATTGTTTTGCTCATTGACCGACCAATCAAATTAAAGCCTCACGCCCCTAAACTGAATATTCAATGAGTTATGAGAAAACACGATTAAAGCTTATTTCTGATTGGTTGAATAATAAATATGTTAATGAGGGGATGACCTGCTTTGGACTGTTTCAATAACTAAGAAGGGGTCGACAAAATAAACATAAAACTAAGTGATTATTAGCGCGATTATATCGGTACAAATCAACGATTTGGATAAATATGCATCTTTTTTAGTAATGAATGAGAATAATGACTGCTTAACAACTATTTTTCGTGAATTTAAACAGTTGTTACGCAGTCATTATTCTGTAACTAGTGCTCTTTCTACAAAGGACAGTTTGAGTTTAGCGCGTCTGCTTACATTCATTATTCCTATGTAACTATATTCTAAACGAAAGTTATACCATTGAAGTTTCAACATGATGGGTTTTAAAGGGGTATATTCTTTTCAGGTCTATTAAGGAAAATGGTATAATTATCAAGAAGAAAGTTTGAGTTTAGCATGTCTGTTAATCATCAATCAATATTACTATGGAACTCTTAATCGAAAGTTTGCCTTTGAAATGATGATTTATAGCCACTTATCTGGGTGTTAAATGAGTATTTCTGTTCCAGTTATAAGCACATTAGGAATTAATACATATTGAATGACATAACATGTTGACTCTT
This sequence comes from Ophiura sarsii, assembly GCA_035610835.1. Taxonomy (NCBI): domain Eukaryota; kingdom Metazoa; phylum Echinodermata; class Ophiuroidea; order Amphilepidida; family Ophiuridae; genus Ophiura; species Ophiura sarsii. Next base: position 78,586,351 of record CM069447.1, on the reverse strand, counting down.
TCATAACGACTTTATTCCAGCATGATATAGTTGACAGGCCCATAGCTCAGTGTTCCAGTTTCCATAGACTTACTCATAAGAAAGTGAGACACTTTATATGCTAGACATTTATCAACGTGCGCAATATAAAACACGTGCTGCTGTATGCCTTAGACTCTCAGTTTGAATTGCTCTATTTCACGATACCGCAATAAAAAAGGTCTAACTCCCAAAGTACTTTATCGCTCCGGTGATGGATAACATTCATGCCTGCTTGAAGCCGAATCTTGATCCATACAACGGGCATGTTCAAAGAAGATTTTAAAGACAGCACCACAATGCATTGCATTTTTGCAAAACGCTGTAAATCTGGTCCCCGATTCATCTCGGTTCCCATAGACATATGCAAAAAAATAATGACTTGCGAGCGCCATCATTGTACGAGCTCTTAGATTCCTGTTTACATCAAAAAATAAATTAGTTCTCAGTGTTCCTTTTTCTTATTTCTGAAACCTAAGAGCACGACTAGTAAACAACTCACAGTTATTGGAAAAAGCAAACAGGCAAGGGAACCATCGATTTTCCGATACGTGTCATGTGTGACAGAAAGCCACGATATCGATATCTCAAAATCACTGATATATCGATTGTATCGTTACGAGTATCGATAAGGGGAAATCCAAATGCATCGTGGAAAAATCTTGAGTTGGCGCAATGCGTTGTGGCTATGACGTTAACATCTTCTTGAGTGATGACGTATTCGTTATGCATTGTGTGGTGAATTCGAACATTCATTTAGTTATCACGGGAACAGGAAAGGTTGGAAAATGTATCTGTATATTTTGTTCAAGAGATTAATGTATATACTTACTTGCAAGATCTTGAAACAATTAAATTCTTTCCACACAAAATTGCCCCTTAATTGTTAACACTTTTCACGCGGCTATTCGTTTTATCATATTATACAAAACAGATTTTTCAGAAGCCTTTTCCAACTTTCAAGGTCTCGAGGATTACAGATCTAATACTAGGCATGTTTGTACTTATTGTAATACGTTTCTCATGAAGATTCCAAATAATAGCAATGAAATAATTGTTGACACTTTTTGTGAAATTGTTAAAACATTTTGTGGAATGTTTGAAACATTTTGTGAAATGTTTGAAACATTTTATGAATTTTTGAAACATTTTGTGAAATTTTTGAAACATTTTGTGAAATTTTTGAAACATTTTGTGAAATTTTTGAAACATTTTGTGAACTTTTGGAATGTCGTTAGCAGACGCCTGCTGCGTGGAAAGTGTTAACATTATCATGCGTGCATGTATGTACTGGCATCATTGTACTAAAAGTGAGACTCGTTGAAGAATTGTTACAACTACTTTGCAGCCTCAATGTAATAATGTTCTGTTGTGTGAATTATCACAGCGCATAATACATGTATAGTCATTTCTTAATATAAAATATAAACACGACCATATGTTCCTATCCGAAGCTATATGCACATGGAATATTTCAAAAACACACGACATAATATTTACGGACTTTACTAATCTACTGCCACACACGAACCATTATAAAAGCATGAATAAATTGTATAAAATGATTGTACATTTATAAATCTCACAATAAAATGACATGAACAATAGTCTGTTTTTAGTATCCTGGGACCAATATACTACAACTACATTTAACAGTTAGTATAATCATTATTTGATATGGTTATTTTATTACAAGAATGCTGCATGGGGGGGGGGGGGGGGGGGGGGGGGGGGGGGGGGGGGGGAGGGGGGGGGGATTTAGAGTCCATTTGTTGTTAATACTTTTCAAGCGGCTATTGTTCTACCATATTCAAAACAGAGTTTTCAGAAACCTGTTTCAACCTTTAAAGTCTAGTTCAAGAATGACTGAACCAATACTAGGCATGTGTACTTTTTATAATGCAATTCTCATGGTGATTCCAAATATGGTGATTCCAAATATGGTAATGCAAGTCAATAATGTTGACTTTTTAAAACATTTTGTGAAATTCTGGAATGTCGTCTACAGACGACTGCCGCATGGAAAGTGTTTAGATTTATTAAAAGTAAAAAGTTACTGATGAAGTATATTCTTAAACAGCTAAGAAAGTTTAAGCAATCTCATTGGTTCTCAGAGAAATCGGCGACATCTCTATCAGACAACATAACACGGGGAGGTGGGCCTACGTTTTAACAGTGCGTCCGACCTTCACAATGCGTGGTTTGCTCCATAACGCGCACTTCTGCAGTGCGTCTTTAGCGCTTTTCCTGCGTTTATGCCGGCGCCGCGACGCTTACGCATGGTTTACTCATCGCATGTGATTGGATGGAATGTTTGTGGGTTATTCGATCCTAGCAGGGGTAAAAGTTGTCAAATGTGGACAATAAAATGTACTTATTTCTTTGATAAATGTCTAAAGTATGATTGTTTAAGAATGAGAATAAAGGTATTGTTTTTAGACCGTACCCGTGTTATATTGTCTGACATAAATGCGTTCGATAGTATTATTTTTTGCGTAGAACAACTCCGCCTGCGGCGTCGTTGTTCTACTTAAAATAATACTATCGTCCGCATTTATGTCAGACAATATAACACGGGTACGGTCTAAAAACAATACCTTTATTCTCTAATTCTAACATTCTAGAACTGTATTACTAATAGGTACATTGTGACATTGTGTTTGTTTTAGGGAGCAAATCAAAACTCGACCGCGCGGCAACCGCCGGTTCCGTGCGGTTCCGCCTGGTAGGACCGCATATCATTGTTTAGAACAATAGAGACCGGCTGCAACCTCACGGAACCGCACGGAACCGGCGGTTGCCGGGCGGTCGAGTTTTGATGTGCTCCCTTAGTGCAATCTAGGTAATAAGGCGGGCATAGTGTATGTGGGAGATTGTGTAGTATATTGGTCCCTGGTATTCGTTTTACATTACGTTTAATATAAATAGTTTACGATAGATAACATAGCATATTGCTTTAAATATAATATAATTATTTATTATTACTATAATATCAATTGTACAAAAGCCATGTAAGTAGAGCTAAAATGTATAATGAATTTGTTTGGCGTGACGCAACTGAACCTAGAAATTGATGTGTTGTTTAGGGATGGCATCCAGATTCGTACGGATCATGAAAACCGTAGATCGGAGAGGGTAAACGCACTGGCTGTCCGTTCACGGGAGTTGTTCAATGCGTTCGCTAAGCATGGCTTAACACGTATCGGTTGGTCATTATTTAACCGCGGTCCGTTTATCTACACAAAACTGTCCGTTTATCCCAGTGCGTTTACCCTTTCCGATGTACGATGTTCAATCCGTACGAATCTGGATGCCATCCCTTATTATTTTATCGCTATACATTACCAGGTTTATTAAACAATTTAAGCTGAAATAAGGCGACGAAAAAAATGATGTTCTACGGATTTTTCGGACTTCTCAGGCAGGGTCGGTCGGTCGGGTTTCCCCCTAAAATATCCGGTCGGCGTTCACTTGTACAATGTAATATGTCTTCAATTTACAAAGATCTGGGTCGGTCTGACGGTCTAACCCTTAGAAGAAACAAATCGTCGCCTAATAGCCTAAAATACTATTTCGGGGCAAATTTCAAATATGTATGCGGAAGTTAACATGTTAAATCCATTCACGTTTGGGTGAAATACATTCAAATGTGCGACAGAGTAGTTAAATCTCACACCGATTTGCAACAAATTGCTACGCCCACACACACAACGGTGTAACGGTTTGGGAATAACATAAGTCTGGATTTCACGTGGCAAATATGCTGTAATGGTGCGGTATGACTCCATAGTGCAAAATACAACATTGCGAGTCGAGCTATGCTGCTACATCAAATACATAGTACGCAATGACGTGACAAGAGTACAGATACCCCGATATTCCATGTGATTTTTATATACCGGGAAATACCGCGCTTTCCCTAGATAATCCGCGGTAAATCATGTGGATGAGTATATTGGAATGAGCCCTAAATATTAACTCTGTTCTACGACTTGGAAGCACGTCACATCACTTCTCTATGTTGACTTTCAAAATGTTAGACCAATACGAGTGTTTGCGGTTGTTTACGCGGTTCAATTTGACCCAAACGTAAAAAGATGACAGAAAGTTATTCGTTCAAATTGTTTGTCTATTAATATGGTTGGGCTGTCAGTCACTTATTTTTAACTACGGCTTGGTTCATATGTTCCATATAAACTGTAGCTGAATTTAAAAAAATCGATAACAATTTAAAAAAAATGAACTAAAATACTTCTTGTAACATCTCAAAAGTGCAAGGCTAATGAGGAAGGAACGATGCGCTGTTGATTGACATATTTCAAATATATAATGTTAAGTCTTTTGTATCATGGCTAATCAGGCCACGCCAAACAAAACAAAAACATCTTTGACAAAGGTTGGGTCATTTATGATATCGTTGTTTAGATGATACATTTCTCTGAGCTGTACTTCTGGAGTTTATTAATAGAATAACCACCAGGCTATTTTGGATATGAATTAAAACGCTCCGAAATTATGTCATTTCATATTTCCAAAAGTGTGGACATTATTCATCTGTCGAGGCGTAAACAATTGGGGATATTAAAGGGGCACTGAGATATATGTATGGGAGTGCGCCCTCAACTTTCCTAGAAGTCAGGTTTTTGCACCTACATAATTCTTAGGCATCTGAAACCGTTTAATTCGCACTTCGCAGTCTATCCTGTAAAATGTAACGATTAAGTCATTTCGATGTAGATGATATCGACATGATCAACACCAATCGCCACATCAATTGCTTCAACCGAATTTCTATATCTAGCGCCATCATTCAACCCTTTTCCAATAAAATATCACACCCAATCTGTTGAAAAGATGTTTTTTCTCCAAATTTAATTTTCTTTACAATCTCTCAATGCCCCTTTATCTGTTTACCTATTGCATAAAAAACTCCTGGAGACTAAAGTTCAAGGTATAATCATTATCTTGGGACCAAAGTTGGAAAATTAACTTGGAACTCATTTGTTAGGAATATTTTGGTATGACCCAGATATCTCAATGCAATATTAACACTTGCGATAATTTTCAACATTTTTTGTGGCGAGGAGGTAAAGAATGTCAGAAACAGTTTCCCCCGATGACTTATGGGAAAATTCACTTATGTTATGTATGTATTTTGGGCTTGATAAAGAGATCATCTTATAATACTGAAAACCAGTAAGTACAACTTATTATTTCGGTTAACTAAAATGTCATATTTGTGTTTAGCAATGCCTCTAGCTGTCTTTTTGAATACGGTGTGGTAAGTCAACCTAATGAATGCTTTCCAGTCAATTAGGGGAAATAGGTTCAATCTGCGTAGACATTAGGTTTCTAATGTAATTGTTGTCTGAAGATCTATCATATTAAAATATGATATCAAAGCTTTTCCAATTCTTATGCTGATAACATACTAAGGTCGTTTAACGATCCGAGTCGCTCCCAATACTAAGGTCGCTTAACGATCCGAGTCGCTCCCAATTACGTAATTTACTTCATTTGTTGTTCAATAGAATGCAATCAAGACAGTGGCGACCTCGCGCGACTTTCCTAAAGTTGAGACAGGTCGCAACAGGTCGCTAGGCCTGAATCGAAGCAGTTGACTTCAATTCAACTCGTGCGCGACTGGTCGTTGTGGGCGATTTGCGTTCCATAGGCCACTAAGATCACCACGACATTTGTTTGTTTGTTTGTTTAAACGGTCGGTCCGTACAGACACAACCGGCTAGCATGTCATAAGCATTACATATGGATGAGAGGTTTTGTTTATTATGGAAGTTATCGACTGTTACGTTTTGAACCCTTTTTTTGAAACGCTGTATAAGCACTGGCCCGTACTTCTGTGTATTATGACGAGCTATAAATAACATCCTGTTTGCGTCAAAAAGGGGTTAATTACGGGTACGCTCTATAGTTTTCTGATTTTCTATTCCAATTGTTGTTAACATGCAAAACTGGATGTATAAATTAAGTTTGTAAACGAGCATACAACACGTTTTCATCTGAAGCGATCATGTGGATGTGCTGCCCTCTACTGTTGATGGCCCTGAGCTAAGCCGCGATCAAAGACTGGGCTTGCCTTCTTTACTTGTTGACGTAGTACACATTAGTAACTCATGATTGCTGATTAACGCCTGGGCCCATGATACATCTTTACCGAATTATGATACTGCCATAGACTTTTTGTTGTGATCCATGGTTTCAGAGGTTCTTAACGAAGTTAGCGTGAGTCAGTTGACATGACAACGTGTACAACTACGCCCTGTACTACGGCACCGATAACAACGCCCTCAAGAAGACACCAGAAGTCAAATTGAGGGCTGCATCTATCAGAACGGCACTGGATCTCTTCTGATGAAGGTGTGTAAATACCCAATGTGTTGTATGCTCGTTTCATAAAAGTAAGCATTAACCCCCTGAGAACTACCGGCCGATTGGTCAGAAAGATGGATACATCATTTATTGCACCAATGAGAGACATCGTTAGAATAATTGTATCCCTGATAAAGATGGGAGTGAAACATTTTACAAGCTGCATTTGAATTGGCTATTCATATGAGTACATCTTGTAATAAACCAATCAGAACCACTGTAAGATAGACAGGTAGACCCCAAGGGGTTAAATTACATTCTGACACCCTAACTTGTTGCCGTAAAACGTACAATAACATAGTCTTGGCTATTTGCATTTTGTATGCAGAAAAAACATTACAAATTGATGATAATGATTCTTGGCATGTTTGAAAATATAGATACCAACTAATTCAGTCTCACTAACAATCTTAAATGTAAGTTTCTGTAATTTGTCGATGTTGAATTTGTATTAGGTAAATGGAAACACTGGACATTGTAATTATATTGTTACATGTTTGGACAAACATCGGCAATGTCAGTGCCCATTCCCCTTAACACACTGTTTAGACCCATGTTTACAGATGCAGTAACGCTGTCAGAGGGTTGTATGTGATGATATGACAACACGGTGGCAGCGGCCATGTGATGATATGACAACACGGTGGCAGCGGCCATCTGGAAGGACTAAGGGGTTCCTGGTAATCGCCACAATAACGTCTGGTATTTTGAAGTCGATCTTGCTATCATTAATTCCGTCAAACGGGTACAATATTTGAAATGGTATGGTACGTTAATGACCCAATATACCCAATAAAGCGATGCGCCTGGCATCTCCTGATCTGTAACACAACTGTTTTATTCAGCCCACTCGTAAAATTGCGTTATCCTTCTAAAATTGGAAGCGGATAGATTGCTGATTGTCTTGCTCCACACATACTCTGTCGTGTGTCACAACTGTGCAAACATGATGAGGTATGTCCCTAGCGTACCGATAACAAAGATGATCATAAATAACCGATCAAGAACCAACGCCACTCTCTTCCACTCGTTCCGTAGTTTTTCATCCTCATTTCCTTCATCGATATGATTTGTAAGCTTCCTTACTTCCCTCAACAACTCTGTTAAAACGTCATTTTGTTTTACAAGAGGCGCTAAAGAAGAGGTGGACTGTTCCGGTGGGCCAGGAGACTGCCTACCACTGTTTGATTCATTGCTTAATGCTACACCATTGCACGGTATGTACCCACGTTGTCTAACCCTGGGCGACCCATGAATTTGACTCTGTACTATGCTTAGAAGTTCCTGCTGCTCCCAAGAGTGAAAATCTTGAGCAAGCTTTTCACCAATTATATTCTGTTTTGTCTTCTGATCCGGTGGGGCGGGTTTCATCATAAGATAACCTGCCAGTTTATCTAAGATGTGTTTTTTCATCCACGGCGGAACGGGACGTAGATCCGGTCCGATGTGATGCATGTTTAACACTCCGACAGACATCGCCAGAGATATAGAGATGAGAACCATTGTGCTTGCAAAATATTGACCTGGAAAATATAAAAATTGATACATCACTGAATCATAATGATAAAAGTCTAATAAAGGCGTTCGTGATGTGAGGGTAACAATGATGAAATCAATTCCACATCTGAAAAGCCAATCAAGTTAGTACGCTTAAGGTTGGTGGTGTTGAACATTTTAAATGTTTAAAAATTTACTTCAGAATTCAAGATGAACATTAAAAATTGCCATTATTGTTGTTTCTACTGACAAAAACACAGCAAAACTTGATTAAAACAATATCATCGCTATTTATTGAAAAACGCCCTCTATGCAAATATGGTTCGCGTTATGTATCACGCGTACTGCAGGGGGATACTGTCGGACGTAAAATGCTCGTCCCGCGGGACGAGCATTTTTGAATCAACGTTTTCTTGTACAAAGAGAGCTGATTTGTCTTAATCCTTATAGGTGTAAGTTCATACATGTAATACAATTATAAAAATAAACTAATCTCAGTTTTTATCATAATTGAGGGCGCTGCCTCCAACACATCTCTTAGTGTCCCTTTAAGGTTACACTCCCGGATTCCACTAATGAATGCATAGGCCGTGTTCTCGCAATAAACGCGGTTTTAGCCTAACACCGTTTCTAACTAACTAATGTTTAATTTAAATGCAAGATTATATTTTAGACAGGATGCTTAACAAAACACGTCTTCATGGGCACATGTTGTTCCTTTTCAATCCTACAATGCATCAGAAAAGTATAATAAATTGATTTGTACCTATCTGCGATAAGGTCTATACACGATGAATATCGTCTCCAGAAAAGTCGACGAAGCGTGCCATTTTATGGAATGTAAGAAAATCGCTACGCGAACTTGGTGTAAATGTGTTGTAAATGTTTAGTTGAACGCGAATTAAACTACCCCTTATTCAGGTTAAACACTCTTCAGCGTGTTAGACAATGTTAAACGCGTTTTAACTTAAAACCGCGTTTAAATACGTACGATGATATGGCCCATAATCTTTAAGATTATAGTTGAGATTGTCATACTACCATCTTGAATAGCCATTTGGCAACTATGAATGATTTAATGCATAAAAGGCATTAATGTTTTCGTTTCAATATATTTCGCACTATACGTGCTTTTGTTTTCCTTTTGTCTGCTCTTTAACGTTATACTCATTACGGTTCTGTTCCCTCTATATTCTGAGCTTTTTTTGACCACGGATATGCCATGGTATCCAGAGTTGTAAATCATGATTCCTTTCCCCCAACTCTTTGAGTTATTGCACCAGCTGTTAGTGCCTACAGCACTTTGGGTACCTGCTCTGGCCCGGACAACCCGGTTTTGACTAGGGTGTTTTGTAGCAACGCCGTCACACTAGTGGGGTCATTGTCAGATTTAATAAATCCAGTTTTTTCTTTATATTCGTGAATTAAAGTACAAAAATGAATACATTATATAAAGATAGCACAGTCTGCTTTTTGAACGAGCGGAATTGCTTGGATATAACTTGACTTATGAGAAAATATTTCATGTTCACAATATGTCATACTCAGTAGCTGTCTATAAATAGCTTCCAAACTTCAATACTAATTTGGGCGAGCAGCAGCAGGCCCAAAGTGTTAAGTTTATCATTTGTTATGTTATAAAAATTATACTTTAAACTTTAATTTGTTATATTAGTGCTGATTCAGATTTTGTGAAATAAAATGTTCAAATTTCGAGAAAAATCACGATTATACTATTGCTTGAGCAGGTTTTAGTTTTTAAAATGAGCCCAATTAGGACATTAAACAACCCTATGTGGCAACACTCTCATGCCTTGGTCAAGGAAGGAAGCCGTCAAGCAATTGCCACAGCATGTGGGCTTGTCCGTGGATGGTGCAATGTAGGTTTGCCAGGGCTGTATGCCTGTATTGGCTAGACAAAGTCAGGATTCATGTTCACGGAGCAATCTTGGCCTGTCATTATAGTCAAAAAACTAAATTCCAAAGTGGCTCAAATTATAAAGGCGATGGAACCATAATGTCCGGGATTTATACACACACCTAGATGTACTTGCCGGCAAACGGGGACCATGTTCGTACGGGACCGGCAAATGGGGACGTGTTTTCTTATGATTTCCTGCGCCTTATCGGGACAATGACGAGTGTAACAAATTATACACAATTTTGTATTAGATTAACATATCAACTGGGGACTGATTTGTTTTGTATGACCAATAGAGGACGCACTTTCAAATGTATTTTGAGGCTGTTTGAAGTCCATTGCTCATATCCGCCACATGCGGACGGTCCCCAAATGCAGGTACGTCAGCGGTTGGAAGGTGTCCGTCCATTTACAAAAACATCCATGTTAAACACGTACATGTACACACAAGGGTTGAACTCACCTATAACAGGTACAGTATTGGTCGGTGGCATAGTTTCAGCAACTAACAACAAGAACACAGTCAATGACAGTAGAACGGTGATACCAAGACTGATCTTTTCGCCGGATTCCGGGGGGAGAAAGAAGGTCAACATTGCAACTAGCGACAGGAACATGGTTGGTATGACGAGGTTGAATAGGTAATACAATGGTCTTCTCTTGAATTGAAACTGTACGAAATAACAACAAGACAAAATAACGATATACGGTTAATGATACGTAAACATAACAATTTAAACGCTTAAAGACTGAGCATACTCTACAATGCTTGAACACTTTGCGCTCTTACACATGCGTAGTAGCTCCACCACAACAAAATGACGCAGACTGATTGGTGGTCAACGTTTGCGCTCAGCGTTGGAGCGTTGTGGAGTCCGCTGAGCCCTTTACTATTATTCATGAACACTGTATGATAACTGATTTGCGGATTGCTGAATGATGACATTGTATTTTGTCTAATACCATTTTTAATTGGCAAATTTTACATAATCCATAAAAAAGACGATATTCATATATCGACAATAACATTTCCAAAAGAAAATAGACCCATCGACATGCACTAATGATTGTGAGGTAACGATGTATATTACACGCATATTGATAAATACCAAATGCATTTAACAAGAATTGGCGTATGACGATGTTTAACACTTACCACGCGGCTATTAGTTTTACCAGATTCATAACAGATTTTTGGAAACCATTCCTAAACTCAATAATTACTGAATCAATAATAGGCATACTTATACTTATTTTAATGCATTTCGTATGGTGATTCCAAATATGGAGATGTAATTCCATAATGTTAACATTTTTGAAACATTTTGTGTTATTTTGTAGCTGTCGTCTGCCGAGTTGAAAGTGTTAAATAATATCATAGCAACACCATCATGCTGAATTAATAAATGGAAGAGTCAGTAAGAAAATCAAGAGAAAACAAGATGATCTAGATATATGATAATGTAAATGAAAAGAACGCATGCTGGTATCGGGCTATTCCAGATAATAATGAATTCCAGACTTTTCCCCCACCAATTTTTCAATGGAAATCCATACCTTTTTGGCACATGTTCTTAGAATTCCAGACTTTTTCACAATTTAGACCCCCCCCCCCCCAATAGAGGACATCGGAATTCCAGACTTTTCCCCACGAATTCCTGGAATTCCATACTTTTTTGAAGTTTGATCTGGAATTCCATACTTTTTTGAAGTTCGACGATCTGGAATTCCATATACATTCCATAGAGGGAGTCATGGAATTCCGGACTAAAAAATAAAGAAATAATTTGTCCTCTATATTTCATTATTATCTGAAATAGCCCATTGCCGTATAGCCGAATCAGTTCAGCGAATGAATACAGAAGGACGCTGGCACGCATGATGGCAACACGCGCATTGTGGTGCATCATGTATGAGGCCAAACCGCCCGCGTGTGACCATGCTCGGATTACCTAGCGGAGAGATAAGAACCGAATATTTCTAGCCAATTTGGAACTGATTAAACTATAGTAGTCCCGGATAGTAGTCTTCTTTTGGATGTTACCAATTTGAGTTATCCCCCATTTCGTCGATATGGAAGCAAGGCTCAAGATAACAGTTTTTTTACCAGGAGCTACTTTTTTTCAAAAGTAGCGCCCGGATCATGGGATTTATTGAGAACCAGGAGCTACTTTCAGTCTACCGGGAGCTAACTTTTTATTAAATCGTATTGTCAAATCGAAATTCGATGTCTATAAGCTTACCAATCATCGACGGGCGCTGGTTTGGACAAAATATCAGCGCTCGGTTGTTTATTTTTCAGCATTACCGGGCGCTATGGCAGGAGAACCGAGGGGTAAAAATCGCCCAGCGCCTGCTTATCTTGAGCCGTGTATGGAAGTACATTGAACCTCAGACATTTCCAAGCGTTCAATTATCATTGTCCGCATCGAAAAAAGAGATTCAATGTACGAACCTGTATTACGTTTGCATGCGAACAATGCAAATATTTATATATTAGGCCAAACAAAGAAGAAAGTCTGTCTCAGAAGCCCGCCCGCATTGGTATGTGAAATGAGCTACGGCGCGTAGGTCTATGCGCTGAGGCCTAAAAAAACAAAATTATTATTATTATTATTATTAATAAATTTTGTTTTTGATTTTGTTGATTTTTTTTAGAAAAAAAGTTTTTAAAAAGTTCTCTGAAGCTTGGATTAGCTATAAAAAAAAAATCTCGCATACCTCATAGTCTTTTTTCTAAAAATAAAATAAATCGCACAGCACTTGGCTTATTTGCAAAATGTTACTGAGACAGACTTTCTTCTTTGTTTGGCCTTACTATGTTAATATTTGCATTGGTATCAATTTGATGTTCAGTGGCGCTTTGGACGTAATGCAATACGAGCCATACGGATTGATTTGCAGTGCTCCCTAACGTGTATTTGATCGAATAATGAGTATGGTGACGTTAACCATTAGAGGACTAAAATAATGTTCAATTAACTTAAACATTTAACTAAATGTTCAATTAACTTAAACATTTAACAAAATAAAGTTACAGATATAGTGTAAACAAAATATCTGTCTGAATTGAACATCTCAACCTTGCCCCTTAGTTGCCTCCCTCCCCGATGCACTGTTACATAGTTGAACAAATATATGTCTAGGCTTGTTGCCGCATGTCTGTTCCGTTAAGTTTATTATTACACTTATTATTCAAGCAGCCAGATCGTGAGAGTATGGTGTCCGCCATTGCTGCGGGTGCATCCCAGCTGTACCGATAGATTCTGTATACATGTATATGTAATATATTTTAATGTATTCAGACTATACTGTATACAAGGGGATATTTTACCCACGCAGATTCTTATTTTACGGAAGAGGTGGGATACACTCAAAGTAAAGTAGGACTTCGCCCTTTCCGTGACATTACTGGTATATCCTGGCGGTGAAGAGGTTAAATCGACTAAAGGGAATCCGCACCCGGGCCCTCGCATTATTATCATTGGATCTCTTCGGGCAGTGACTTAGTTATAAGGGTCACCGGCACACATATTGGGATCATATATAAAGTGCTCAGCAAAAGAAAGTCATACACTTTGCTTATGTCCTATAGAGTAACTTTCGACTATTTTTTGACCAAGCAGGCTAGATAGACAATTAGATGGATCTGTTATGCACAATCTGGTACTAAACTTGCTATCAAGAAACAAAGATAAGCCATCATTAGCACCATTTAACGAAAATATGTGCCGTTTCCAAATTCACATTTTCAACTAGCTACGCATACATGTTACCTGTTCCCAATCAAAAATCCCGCTCGCTCAGGCAAGAAGCAACGCAGTTTCACTGTGTGATCAATATCCCTTTCATTCCTGGCCATTGAAGTGATACACACACAGCTGCATTGTCTCGCCGCTTGCGTGTGTTGAAAATGTGAATTTTGAAACGTCACGGATTTTTATGAAACGGTGTTAATAATGGTTTGTCTTTGTTGTGTTGTGGCATGTTTGGTACCAATTGTTCCGAAAAGATACATCTCAATGTCTGTCTAGCCTGTTTGGACCAAAAATAATCGGAAGACACACTATAGGACTTTTTTGTTGTTGTTGAGCACCTTACATCAAACTAACACCAATGCAACTACATGTATGTCCATAGTAATATAGAAATATTTATTTTCCTTGGTCGCGGTTGAATTCTATGGGTACTTCTTGTATGAAGACGCGAAACATTACTTTAGCGACTGTCGTCTTACGTACAAGTCATTAAAACGCATGAGTCATACGTACTGGTTTGGAAGCGTAGCCTTAGTAGTACGGTGACATCTAATTTACTATTGATTTTGAATGTTATAAAATCGTATTATGACAGATCTTTCGGTACTACTTTAGAAACGGTCAATAACCTTAACACAACTCTCCTGTATGGCCTTACCGATGTTAGCTGTCACCTTTACCGACATGTAAGGCAGCATTACCCCTTAAAGTGGAGTTTTTAAAGGTAAAAGTGGTTCATAGTTATTTGATATATAACGTAACTGCAAAAATACCTCAGTGGACTAATATTTAGACTGGGATGTGCGCATTGGTCTAATTTCATTTTCATTCCAATTCTAGCCTCCAATACTTGAATACGCAATCAATATTCGAAGATGTTACCCGAATTAACATTTCTTAACTTATAGAGAGGGTAATTATAAACAACCTTGTGTCTCCATTTTACATTAGCATTTCATTTTTACATACTTTCTTTACAATATTGTGCATTTCTTCATTGTGGCCATTATATCCATTTGCCTAGGCCGCAGTGTAAAACCAGTTCGTATGGCTCTGCGTATAAGTTACGTAATTAATGTACGTAAGACATATACAACAATCGCCAAAGTAATAATTTACGTATAAGCACCAATGACAATGTTACTTTGTCGTCTTTCGTATAAATCTAACGCCACTTATATGTACTTGTCAAAGAAGATTTCTTGAGGCACCCCAGCATGCTTAGCGCCACTACAGTACCGACAGGGCTTTTTCACCAAAACAAACAGTGCCAAACATGTGCTGAAGTAATTAACAGCTGGGGGTCGTCTGGACTTCCACCTTCTAATACATGGTAGAGATAGGCATCACTTTGACAAATATATGAATAAGAAGTTGAATCCCAACTAAAACATGCATATGTGTTATTAGGCAAATAGAGGGTCTTTAAGAAAAACAAGAGAGGACTAAATTGAAGTCACATCAATTGTACTACTTGCTGAAGGATTTTCTTAAAGACCCTCGTTTGACAACATTATAAGCCTTTCATTGTACTGTAATGTCAATGGGAACCAGTAGACACTGGTGACAGAAATCAGTGGTCATGTGATGAAAGTGAAGCATGCTGGGTCTGCACAAGAAATCTTCTTTAGGTACTTGTTTTGCAGTGCAACCTTTTGGATTCCTTATAATATTTTCGATAAACTTGTGAACTGTGTTATATCAAGCATTGACATTCAAGCCACCCCTTCACAGGAAGCATATGAATGTAGTAGTGATCTATCTATGCTACAGTTTTACATTCAGATTGAGCTGAGCGCTTATAAACTGTAGTTGAGGTTATCGTACAGACAGATGAATAGCAGGCTTAGATAAATGGACGTCCGTTAGATGAAAATGAAAATATCTTAAAGATGCTTTCATCTTCAAAATTCGATCATCATCTCCGGGCTATTTCCTGACTCTCTTCCGAAGCCCCCAGGTTTGATACCATCAGATACTAAGGTTGGTAGGCGTCTTGAATAACAGTCATTTCCTTTATGGGTGTTTTAAAGGGTAAAGTGATGAAACTTGCTGCGAAGACTGAATCCTGTGCGTTGAGATAAATCAGGTTCTAGGTATGGTATATAGAGTTTGAACATAAATACAATGTGTTCCATGCAAGCAGTTTGGAGTTTGATACTTGAAATGCACAAATCTATCAACAATATTAATGTTATATGTTCAGCTGTGAGTGTGACCATCCACACACTAATTTGTCATACGCTCATCAGTGGCGTTATAACAAGCGAGGGGGGGGGGGGGGGGGGGGGGGGGGGGGGGGGGGGTGGTGATGAGACTTCTTGCGCAAAACGAATGTCCCTTCATACCCCTACCCATAACATCAGGAAAGTTGTAACTTTAATCGATAAAGAAAAGCCATCATGATTAAACTGAGAAAGTTATTACTGAACGTTTTGGGACTTTTAATGTAAACGGTATAATCGTTTCGATTGCAAATGTGTTTTCTTATGAAAGTGCGATGCCTCCATCATTATTTTGTTGTCCCTGCCTGCTCCCCAAAATGAAAATGTCTGGGTACACAACTGCCGTTTACTGCATCAATTATATTTACGACATACGAACGAGTGAAATTTAAAGAGATATCACTATAATTCAATAGAATACAAATTATTTTAAAGAGGAGGATAAATAATTTTAATACCGAACAATAAGTACATGTTCTCTCTCTCTCTTATAATGAAGTTTGACTGTCAGTAAAGACCATTTTAGTTTCATGGTTATATATGTAATTTGACACACACATAAAGCATTTTTAGGATAAAGAGGGCATTCCATGAGAAGCATCGCATAATATGCCTTTAAAGTAGATTTGCAGATTTAAAAAAAATTGAACATTGTAGAAATGTTAAACTATTAACTAAGGTCAACTTAGGGTAAATAGTCAGAATGTGAATTGAAAAAGAAAAAGAAAAAACAGCTTGGTTCCCATGGTTATTGTTTTATGAAGCGAGACGAAATTACAAAACGGCAGTCATTTTCCTAAAATAGCGCAAATGAATGCTGCTGGTAGGAGCTGATATATAAATTTCATAAAATATTTACAAACACTTATAGAAATAAATGATATTACGAATGAAAAAACAAAAGAATTACATCACGCACATAGTCATGATAATTCATTTTGATAGCGAGACATTCCTGATAGCCTTGACAGTAATATAAGCATGACATAAATAGTACTTCGAAATCGGCGATCATAGAAAGCTTATGGTTATTACGTACAAGAAGACTATGTCGTAATCACATCCACAATGAAGCGGTGGTGTACTTAGTTGAACAGATACACATTCCAGAGCTATTTCCCAAACCCATATAGTATGAAAGGAAACAAGCTTATCGTCAATGAAGATAGGTTCAAACAAGAGCATATGATGAAGATGAATTAGAAGACATTATGATCAAACAGTATCAGTAGATTCATTACCCACCACCAACCAATGGACTTGAATATGTTATAGTAACATCGACAAACTATAATGGTATGATATGATATTATATCCCAGATGGAAGACAAACGTCTCAAGGCAGACAACCATTTACGGAACACAAACATCAAGACAACCCGAGCAAGCACACATGTTTTATCTAAACTTCATCACCATTTTTAATTTAATCCATTAAACAATGCAATATTACAAACCTACACGAACATAGACGAGGAAGGCAATGCATTTCTAACAAAGCATGTAGCATCAAATCAAGACTAAACCACTAATACTATTGCATTTATACCGCTGTGCAGTGACATCAACGCGTATTTCAGTGAACGCAGCTTTAATATCATCGCACATGTGAATCTATTGCAATAGCGTTTGTACGCAGAACGTAGACAATTTCATCTAACAGTAACGACGGACAACCAAGTTGCCACACTAAAAGGTTTAGTTTTGATTACACGCATTTCCTAATAAGTGCATTTATTTCAGAAAAGCATTACCTTAACATCTTTGTGCTTGCTTTATAAAGTCCTCAATTCAGGAGATCGAACCACACCCCAATCATAAAATGCTCAGCAAATGAAAAATTGTACCTACGAAGAAATTATAAAATGAAACGGGGTAAGTATATCTCGAAAAGCATTTCCAGTGACCGGCGTGTGAAAGGAGACATGGTCCCCTTGGAGCCATAGTCCGGCCTCCATAGACATTAACGGAATGAAGCGTGAAACAAGTGTTACGTGTGTATATGAGTGCCCTATACCAACCAATACGTTACAGTACCGGACGGACTATGACTCCAGGGGGACTGTTACACCTACTGCACCGGTACTAATAAACGCAATGAATATACTTCGCTATCGGGAACATATGTTAGGCCTATGTATAAAAAGATTGTTCTACTACATATTTCATTCAATATTTTTGAAGATTCTGCGCTATTAAAACCATGCAACACAAAGTTAAACAGCGCGCCCTCATCGACTGAAAAGTGTTATGAACAAGCTTGGCTACGTGAGTTACGCTATCTCAAAAACGTTATTATACGAGATAGCACGAGAGTTGTATCAAACAACGTTATACGAGATAGTACGAGAGTTGTAACAACATCATTTTCTTTATCACAACATTGTTTCCCCGGTCGTTCATTTCAAGACTAACAATCAACATTACACATACGAATGATTTTATGAAAGCCAATGTGATACACGATGGAAAATCCTAATATATCTCAGTATCAACGCACTATCATTGTTCAATATGCGTATAACGTTAATGCCCAGACAGTTCTATACACCATGAATGAACACATTGATATTATGGTATGATACGAAGTACAAGCAACATAAAATCTATTGTACTCACCATTGTTACATCATGGTTACTATAATTGCTAAAGACGATCCGCGTAGTGCTTTAGAGGCTGGCTAACACAATGTTTTTGCTTAACTAACGGAGTGTTGAGACTCATACAGACACTTTGATAAGAGGATCAAAAAGCAATACCAACGGAGTGGTGGAGAGGTGAGATATATGTGCATTGAATTAAAATATGAAATATAGACCAAAGTAATCCAAGCATAAAGAGCTGTCAATTTTCAATGCACTACTAATGCTGTACTTCGTCAACATTAAGACCATTGGCATATGTCTTAATCATGTTAATGAAACAATCGAATATTGTGAATGAACAAAAACTGAAATTATTTGTAATTTACAAAACGCCAGAATTATATTGGGAGACATCAAGCTTTTCAGGGAGAAAGTAATGAATTAATAAAATCAAAAGAATATTGACGAGATTGTTTGTCCAATGTATGAGCACAATTTCTTTCCAACTTAAAGAACATTTGGTGGTAGTAGTGATGATGATACAATATTGTGTACTAAGTTTCTTGGCGCCATAAGAAAACATTGTCGATAACATGATCAGAAATCAGCGTCATGTGAAATTCTTGACGACGCAATGACAAGTCTTAATACATATTCTATATTGTCGATTGAGAAAATATACTGTACTCCCATACATCCCATAGCGAAAGTTATGTAGATCAATACTTCTGTCTACGACGTCCAGGGAATTAGATACCGATAGTCTTCCTCAATATTCTATTAATAGTGTTATTATACTGCTTGAAAAGTCAAGTTTTTTCCTTTGAATAACAAGTTATACTATTCGTATACAGTATTATAACTGGAACCAGGTGCGGGGCAGACCAAACAAAAGGTCGTACTTGTTGTAAGCCAACTGAGATAGGAGAAGTAATAATGCAGATCTTACTGGCGAGATTTATAGATGAATCCGTGATAGATGCAGCACATGTTGTGACTTTACAGGTTTATAGAAGTGATTACTATGAGAAAACCGTAATGAAACAGCACACTTTACACGTGAACATATCACAGTATTTGACAAATATCCGTACTACATGTACGAGAGAAATTGTGATAAAAGTAGCACTTAGAGACACGAATAATGTAACTGTACTGGGTAGATATGACTGCTAAGAAAAACCCATAATGAAACAGCACACATCACACGTAAATGTACCACAGTATTTGAAAACTATCCTTAATACGAGAGAAATCGTGATAAAAGTAGCACATGTTAAAGGTAAGAAGAATCATGTCTATGTACAAGACATGTTGACATGAGAAACCCGTAACGAAACATCTCATATCAAACGTGAACATACTACCGTCTTCGACAAATATCCTTATACGAGAGAAACCGTGATAAATGCAGCACATTAAGGTAAGAAGAATCGGAAAAAGTGTACTTTAGCTCCCAGATTCTGGACTGATACTAGTATCGTCAGATACTGGAACACACAGTATCGTTCGATACGGGGACATATACAATGTACCAGTATCGGGCGATACTGGAACAAAATTATGTACCAGTATCGTTCAATGCCGGGACAAATTAAGCTGGTAGTACGTGTAGCCAGTATCGCCCGATACTGGAACACAATTTGGTACTGGCAACTTTTATGTTCCAGTTTTGAACGATATTGGTATACCAGCGGGAACTAAAGTACACTTTTCCCGAAGAGTCATGTATGCACAAGACATGAGAAACCCGTAATGAAACAGCACATACTACTTGTGAACATATCACAGTATTTGATAAAATATCCGTACTACGAGAGCAATTGTGATAGAGGTAGCACTTAGAGACACGAAGAATGTGACTTTTCTGGGTAGATATGCTTGCTAAGGAAAACCCGTAATGAACAAGCACACATCACACGACACCACGGTATTTGAAAAACTATCCTTAATACGAGAGAAATCGTGATAAAAGTAGCACAATGTAAAAGGTAGAAAGAATCATGTCTATGCACAAGACATGTTGACACGAGAAACCCGTAATGAAACATCACATATCAAACGTGAACATACTACCGTCTACGACAAATATCCTTAATACGAGAGAAACCGTGATAAATGCATCACATTCAGGGAAGAAGAATGTTGGGTAGAATCATGTCTATGCTGTATGCACAAGCCCATATGAGAAACCCGTAACGAAACAGCACTTATCACACGTGAACATACCACAATATTGTACAAATATTCTCGCTACGAGAGAAACCGTATATCGCGTATACGTCTGCATTCATATTTACACAATATAATGAAATATTTGAAAGAGATTAGTTTAATCCGTAAACAGTGTCTGTAAAGACGTTTTAATGGCATGTTCATTTTTCAAAAAATATGAGATTCGAACTGATGGATGCTATGCAGACTGCAACACAGATACAATTTGCAGTTACATCTATGAGCGTGTTTCTACTGGAGAACTGCAAAGTAAACTCTAAGATTAAACGCTTTGATTAATCGGTAAGTTTGTTATCCCCCTGTCTCTATTCGCAAAAAGTTACCGCTAAGTTTATCGATCCTAGTTGATGGGCCGCGACATTTTACCTTTTGTAATACCAAACAACGCCATCGCACCTGAAAACGATTGCTTCACAATGTGTATAACCCAGCGTGACACGGTTCACGGTACAAACCGCTAAGATTCCTTACTGTTTCTATTGGGTTTCTTGTCGTTTCTTACCGGTTCCAAACCTGGTTTGTGAAGGTTTTTGGGATTACCAAAAACCCCGATTCTTTGCGGGTTCTGCCTGTTTCTACTGGGCAAACTTACCGATTCTTAGCGGTTTCTTCCCCAGTAGAAACACGCTTTATGTCTCCAAGAAATACACGCATCGGTGACATGATGTTTCCTAGTGCAAACTAATTCATATTCATGGTTTGCAACAGCAGGTGAGGGTTATAATTGCTTTTATTAATACAGAAATGTCATCAAAGGAATTGGAGCATAACACCGTTTGATTGTAATAATTGAAATGCCTGGCGTTGTATCACCACGCAGGAATGATGAGGGTGAACAAAGCAAAACGATGGTGTTGTTTTTCACTATTTCACTTTTTTCTATTTAGGAATAAATATTTATAATTTGATTATGTTTAAAAACCGAATCTTTTCATCAAACTTTTTCCACCACTGAACTTGTATGTTCATGGTATGATCCATTTATTAATTTAACGAAATGAAATATATTTTTGCGAACTCGTTTGTACCGGTAATAGAACACAAAACAATTACGTAATCAAAACTATTTTGTACAATCGGTTTTTAACAGTCTGGTAAACGATTGATTGAATGTGATTTGTTATCACTTTAAAGTTGAACGTATAGACCATTTAAAATCGAAATAGCAACACTTCGGAAATACTCTTTACAGGTCACTTGGAGCCGGCTTTCTGACAAGACTAGATGCGCAGATGGTTCGCAGACGATAATCCCACATTTTGATTTGTTTTGTTTGTTGTTGCCCAGGTAGCCCACTGTAGCCCACAGTTCGGACTAAAATTGTGGCTTTAGGAGTGAGCGATAACATTGTCTTCGCCCAAAATATTTCCTTCATGGATTTAGCTATATTTCAGCATACGTGGCTGTTTGATAGCTTTAAAGATCGAATAGTCAAAAGCATAAGTAAACGACAAACCCTTTACAGATCTTAAAATAGCACTATCACATTCGTTACATGGCCACTCGAAAAGAGTCTAATTAAAAACTTAGAATGAGGCGGGCTTTGTGACTCTGAGGTTTTTTTTCTCGGAATAGAAAGAGCGCCCGTCCTTTCTTAATCAACATTTTGTAGTTATGTAATTGGCAGCAAGAACTTGGAGGTCATTAGACTGTAACGGGGTTCAATTGGAGGTCATTAAACTGTAACGGGGTTCAATTGACTATATGAGATGATACACTTCACAAATATTGTTGCAATTATTCGCAATTTATTATAAATCTTAACTAAGAACAATGTTAGTTATAAAAACTAAACATAATTATTGTCGTAATTAATATTCTGTGAACTTTAAGTCACTGGACTGTAACCATGGTAACAATAATTTATTAAACAATGTATTCTTAGGTTATGCGACGAAAACCCCTTTTTCTACGGGCAAACGGACCCTCTTCTCGGATAGGGTCGGTCGGTTGTGTGTTTCTTATCCTTCAAATGTTCTTGAATATCTAGTAAAATTCAACAATTTCTAAAATATTAAAAACAATGCAAACATTTTCATAAACATTTCAAATAAAATAAATACAGTTGAAGAAAAATATATATTTTAAAAATACCGCCTCCACACAAAAAACCCACCCCAAACCAACAATACCAATTATAATTCTTATACACTGATGAGAACAAGTATATGACAAGGCAGTCAGGTTTGTTAAAGGGGCCCTGTCATACCAACGGCGATCAGGCCAGCGATTGCTGCACTGCGCTGAAAACTATCGAAATATGAATAACACGCAGTGAGAGCGCGGAATAAACAGTCCGAAATTGCCAATTTTTAGATCAAGGTCACTACCCCTTTCACATTCTGCTGCGATCAGGCTGGCGCTTGCATAACGCTGAAAAATCAAAACACCAAGCGCATCAAGGTCTCCAAGAAACCCTCGGTGACGCAGTGGGAACTGGCTGGGACGTGAGAGGGTCGTATTGTGAGAGGGTCCCCATCGTCGCCCTTGAGCGCCAGTGCACCGCGCTTGTTTTGTGCATGCACAACACAAGCGCAGAGGTTCGGCGTTCTGTTCAGAGCGCTGTCCTTGAGTGCTCAAACCCCGACAAAAGACTTAGCAGACAGGAGGCTATCTTTATAGGGCGATTGCACGGGGTCACTAGTTTAAAAAATCCTTTAGAAAACGTCATGCATGAATGGATTCCAATCACTTGGATTAATAAGTTTAACAGGTGTTTGGTGATGGTTTGAATCTAATAACCATCGCGCAATCGCTCTGTACTCTCCGCGCACACGCAGAGAACGTTGTACAAACGTATTGAGAACATGTTAGTAACGCAGACAGCGAATTGGACGCACTAAGGATGTTTACAGCATAGTGGAAGCGCAGTAAGAGCTCGTGAGTCTTTTAAGTAGAAACACAATGGGGCGTAATAAGAGCGCCGTGAAAGTGTGATAAGCGGGATATAAGCGTAATAAGAACTGTGCCTTGTTTTAAAAAAATGATAATTTTGAGCAGTTTTCCGTACTCTTCCTGCGTGTAACATGAGGACCCTTTCTCACGCTCCCCTATCGGTTCTTATTCGTTTGCTCGGCGCTTTGATACTAAATCGCCGTAGGTATGACAGCCATATTACCTACGCGGTTTATCAAAAGCAGGTTAATAGACTTTGTTTCAATTCTAATAAAACCAATGTTAGTGTTGAAACGATGACAAATATAAGAATTGTTACAAATATACCAGCACCTCATGAACAAATATCATAACTACATATATTATCACTGACCAGCAGTGAATTCAATAGTGGTACGTTATAAAATTGACAATTTAATATACAGAATAGTGTACAATATATACAGTAAAACAAAGACGAATCATGTCGTATGTTATTATACAAGTTTACGGATAATATTGGTTACGAAACGTCTTATCTCGGAAGAACCACGGAAGATACAGAATCATTTTTGTGAAGAACATTTCATGTCGTGTCTACAAAATGATCTTCATCATCGGAAGAGAAAGACAGATCCTTTATAATAATAATACACCGTTCTATACAGCGCTTTCCACACTACAAGCAAAGTCCCAAAGCGCTTTTGGCAAATTATTATCGCTGCCAATTTGAATCAGAACCCTTTTCATCGCTACACTTAGGCGGCTACCGACCAACAGTGCACATCCTTTCAGCACTTATTAGATTGTGATTCTTAACAGCTCCCCAAGTATCGCTATGGGTTGACGAGGCAATTGAGTAGGTATCTTGCCCAAGGACACAAACAAGTTGGCCACAGCGGGACTAGAACTCACAACCTCATGATCATGAATCCCCCGCTGTTCCGTTGCACCACACGTGCTCTAACGTGTTATAGAACAAATCAGTGTTATGTATCGCATTTTGGGGAACATTTTTGACAAAAGTGTTTTGTTTTAATTCGTAGAGTTAATGAATGTTAGTGAATAATTGAAGCGTCAACCTTTGTGATCATATAAAAAGCAGCAATGCCTCTATTATATCAATGCCCATTTCCCATTAACACGCAAATACCAAGACGCACATCATATCGAGGCTTAACACGAGATGCACCCATGTCCATATTTGGGGAAGGAAGGTTAAGCCCACTAAAAGGTTTGTATGTTAATAGTGTGTCTATGAAAAAAGTGACTATGGCCCCTTTTGAATACTGGAGGGTGTCAAAAGTGTGTATATCCAAAACGTTTTTTATATAAAGCTATAATCAAACTTTTAAAATAGTTTTTCTCAAAATACAATTTTCGGACATACATGTAGGTGGGTCTGGTTTCAAGCCCTCGATATATATATGCAGATATCCTAATGGATATTTATGTTTTATATCAATAAACTTACAACAACATTGAAAGAACAAGGGCAACAATAATGTCACATCGCTAAATAATTGTTTTTGAACTCATTGACAACTGTGATGCGAGTATTTTATTTGTGTTGAATCAGAAAGCTGTCAGGATTTTCCAGGAAACGCTAACACTCAACTGAATAGGAAGTAAAGCGTGCTTAGGGATTCCTCAATCGAGCCAGCAGTAAAAACCAAGGAGTTAAAATGTATTCCATGAGAAATTCAGCGGTCAGTTTCCTAGCAACATTATATTTCGGAGATATTGATATTATTGAAGTGTCTTATAATGCAATGGCATTACTATACAATGTTTTGATTGAAATTATTAACCATCGAACCCTATAATACACAGGTAAACTTTAACTACAATTCAACAACTCCTCCATTTAAGTACAGTAGCATTGGGTTGTTAATTTGAGATAAACGACACTGCAGCAAGAAGAATCTTGCCTGGTTTACAAATTTGATAGATTTGCGTAGATTTACGCCTAAAAAAAGTGTGTCAGATAAACGTGTGTCAGATAAAAGTGTGTCAGTTTTTCAGATCAAGTATGTCAGATTACGGAAACACACAGATTTACGCGCTTTACTCCGTAAACTATTTCCGGTTGAAAACCAGACAAGATTCTTCTTCATGCAACGACACTGCTATGGAAACCAGCACGCCGATAGAACCGCACTACGCGGATAATGTGTTTACGCGCGACGCGATCGCAGCTGTAACGGTTGTGTTGTTTTGGAATGATGGCTGTTTATATCAATTTTTGACACTAATAGGTACTTGACTGTTATTTTAATTTGGATATTTTATTGTTTAGGTTTTTGAAAATCATTTGAATGAGATTGTTAAAAGTAAATACAATCAAATTATATGCTTATTTACATTGTCTATTTATGAAATGGCGTTCAAATCTTTAGTCGTTGTTGAAATAATTTAAATCATATTTCAGCGTAAATGTGCTTCACCATTCTTCAACTTGCGTTCTGCGCGTTTGCATTTTTATTTCCCGCAGACGACGCAAACGATGTTGTAGATTGGTGATACACATATATGCTGACATGATTTAATCTCTTATTATATCAAGGTTGCTATGGGTACTGAAGGGGAATTATGTAAAAATGTGAGGAGACGATGCTTTAATTTGTGGGGAAGGTAAATGGTACATGTAGATATACACAAAGCATTTGTAATTGGTAATCGATCAACACCGTACAAAAGGTCTGTTGACTTAACTTTTGAGTCTTGTTTTCTTTTTCGTTGCCTGTTTTAAAGTATAACGCATTGCCCCATATTTCACACTCACGAAAGGTCAATTCACCCGTAGACCTTATGATTCTTGTTTTCTCTTTCGTTGCCTTCACCCGTAGAACTTTGTATTCTTCTATTCCGTTTCGTCGCCTGCTAACGCATGCACCCACATAGTATTTCACACTCATGTATGAATCGCGTGACGGAACATTGCTATTAATCATGTGACGACACATTTCGGGTGTTTTTACAGCATTATATGAACAACATTAAATACACAATCCACCAGTGATGCGCGGTATGAAATATTCCACTGAGTGACTTCTTGACTTGCCACGCAGATGCGCCGGGATAGATTAACACTTTCAACGTGGCAGGCGTCTGCAGACGACATTCGAACATTCACAAAAGGTTTAAAAAACGTTAAAATTATTGAATTTCATTACCATATTAGGAATCACCATGAGAAAT
Source organism: Ophiura sarsii (assembly GCA_035610835.1). Classification (NCBI taxonomy): domain Eukaryota; kingdom Metazoa; phylum Echinodermata; class Ophiuroidea; order Amphilepidida; family Ophiuridae; genus Ophiura; species Ophiura sarsii. The sequence goes on along the minus strand of CM069447.1, from coordinate 78,559,646 downwards.
GCATTGAAATAAGTACAAACATGCCTAGTATTGGGTCAGGAATCCTTGAGATAGACCTTAAAAGTTGGGAAAGGTTTCTGTTTCTGTTTTGTATAATGGTAAACCAACAGCCGCGTGGAAAGTGTTAATGCCCATTTGCGCGCCTTGAACAAGCACCTGTTTCAACTGCGACAACGTGCTCGATATTCATGCTTCATACATTTGTGTTGGTGGGATTCTGGACGCATTATTTGAAAATAGTATTCTGGATTGATTTAAGAGACCTGATTGATTAAGATTTCAAACCGGGGATTTCAATCGATGAAACAATGGATGCTATCAAACTATTAAATAAATGCAGAACGAGTTTAATAATATCGATTTGTGCTTGAAGCATAAAGTTGCTCCCAGAACGGAAATTAAAATGCTAGAAAACTTTAAAAATTCCAGTTTCACATACCCTTATATGTTCAGCTCACATACGACTCAACTCACGTGATAGAACATTGCTACATATCACGTGACGACAGGTGTGAACAACATTATGTTAACAATTCACCTGTGATGCGTGGTATGTTAGATTTCACTGAGTTGTTGGCTAATTTACTTGCCACGCTGACGCGCCAGAATAGGCTATATCACACATTCTTCTTAAATGTAACAACTGTACAACTAACTTTAGTTCGACATGTGTTTAACCAGTGCGAAAAGAATTTGAACGAATACAAATAAACAAATGACAAAAAGGCCAAATCTGTCCATCGGCGTCACGATAATGGTCGTCTATATAGTATACGCTGTTCAGATTTTGTCATCGTTGGTCTAAGTGCCTTCGAGGCCCTTTTAAGTACGTCCTAAGCTGTATGTTTTGATTTCGTCACACTTCATAGCCCCAGGAAAGAATATTTGAATCGACGTTTTGTTGTAAAAAGAGGGGTGATTTTTCGGAATCCTTACAAATGTAAGTTCACATGTAATACAATTGTCAAAATGAAATCCCACTTGTTATCAAAATTGAGGGCGCACTCCAACATATCACTAAATAATCCTTTAATATTGTTACTGACCATAGAAGGACAAAGATTAAGTAAGAACCAATGATCGGTTGACACGGGGATTTGCAACTTCCCGAATCCTGACAAGCTCAGTGGGTAAACATTGTAAATAAACATTAATGTGCGCGCCAAATGGTTAGTCCCAGGAAATCGTCAGCACAACATGCTAAGGTAGTTCTCGTTATGTGTGTTCAAAAGCAATGCAAACGCGTCTTGCCTAGTTTTCAAAATGTAGGTTTATTTATATTTTCCCCAAAGAACATCAACGTAATTATGGTAATCAATGAAAGAACCATCCAAGCGAGATTTGGTGATCTGCTAGAAAGCACCAGATTTAGAAAAAGGCACAACTAACTTCATTACGCATATCATCTTCTGTAACATATTCTAGTCACTGATAAATAGCACAGCGAAAACTTAATGTGAAATCAAACTTATAGTATTACCTCGTACCAATATCGGCAATAATGACAAATTATTATATAAAAGCACTTACCTACTTTTTTAATACATACTGTTATACTAATTACAACAACCAAAAATTAAAACAAAAACAGTTATGAAAAAATTCATTTGAATGATACAATTTTGGTCCTATCTATTTATGGAATTAGTAAATCGTACACAAGATAAATATATAAAACGATACGTATCAAAACTATTAAATCCAATATATATATTTATATAATTCAGAAGACATAGTTATATCAATATAAAAGAACTCCTACCATATACGAAACTTGCCTATTTAAATTCAAATTAGCGGACAATGGTGCGATGAACACTTGAATATTGAGATCAAATATTTATCTTGTCGATTCATGATTTAAATCCTTCAGAATGGGAAGTAAATAAGTTCGATCCTTACAACAACTAAATAATCGCAATGAATTTCTAATGTTACGCCTCGCCTGTAATACATAATACATCCACCTTTAACACTTTCCACGCGGCAGGCAGCTGCAGACGACATTCCAAAATGTCACAAAATGTTTCAAAAATGTCAAAATTGTTAAATTTCATAACCATTTTTCGAAACACCACATGAAATGCATTGAAATAAGTACAAACATGCCTAGTATTGGTTCAGTAATCCTTGAGATAGACCTTGAAAATTGTGAAAGGTTTCTGAAAAATATGTGTTGTGTATGGTAATACTAATGGCCGCGTGGAAAGTGTTAACACTTTCCACGCGGCAGGCAGCTGCAGACGACATTCCAAAATTTCACAAAATGTTTCAAAAATGTCAAGATTATTGAATTTCATTACCATATTTGGAATCACCATGAGAAATGCATTGAAATAAGTATAAACATGCCTAGTATCGGGTCAGTAATCCTTGAGATAGACTTTGAAAATTGTGAAAGGTTTCTAAAAAATCTTGTGTATGGTAAAATAATAGCCGCGTGGAAAGTGTTAACACATACATAATACATCCACCTTTAACACTGTCCACGCGACAGTCGTCTTCAGACGAGTTCCAAAATGGCACTAAATGTTTAAGAATTGTCATAATTATTGAATCTCTTCACCATAGTTGATACCACCATAAAGAAATGCATTAAAGGGAAGCGGTCATGGTGAGGATTCTAACGAAAATTGAACAGCGCGCGGCGACTATTTGAATCTAAACAAGTTGGACATTGGCGCAGTCTGTAATTGTTCTACGTATGTTTACATGCAAGCGGTATTGTGTGCGACTCTACAACAATCTCTTAACCCAATGTGGACGGCGCGCTCAATCAACCATCCTTCATTTTATTGAACGCATTTTCTATCGTATGATGTAAGTGATGTATTAGTTATGAGCTAAGGTTTAGTTGGTACAAAATCGTCGTCAGCGGTTTCTTTTCCTCACCATGCGCTATTCCCTTTAAGTAACATAACACATAACATGCTTAAGATTGGTTCAGTAATTCGTGATATAAGACTTTGAAAGTTAGGAAAGGTTTGTAAAATATCTATTTTATATGTTTTAAAATTGATAGCCGCGTGGAAAGTGTTAATACTAATTATAGTACGTCTTGATAATGCCGTGGATTGAAGTAGATTGTTTCTTGAGACATTCGGTTGACGGTGATTCGTATAATGTTGACGAAATCGACGACGACGAAATCGACGACGACGAAATCGACGATGACTAAATCGACGATGACGAAATCGACGACGACGAAAACGACGACGACGAAAACGACGACGACGAAAACGACGCGACGAAAACGAAGGATGTCGACGACGAAAGTATAGTCAGCGATGCGGTTATTATTGTAGTGGTGGGGTCCAAGATCATTTTCATCAAAGCTGTAAAAACATTATAAGATAAGTAGCCAACGTTCCAATTACAAATATGATCATACACAACCTGTCGCATACCAAGGCCACTCTTTTCCATTCATTCTTTAACATTTCGTCCGCTTGCTCCTCTTCAACGTGACCGGTCAATTTCCTAACTTCTTTCAACAATTGGTTTAGCAATTCAGTCTGTTTTATAACAGGTGTAGGAACAGGTGTGGCTGAGCTATTGTAATCCCCCGGATAGGATAACTGTCTCTCTTTACTTGTATCATCCATTAATGATACTCCGTTGCAAGTGATACAAGACCGTGGTCTTTTACGCGGTGACTTATGCAGTTCTCCCTCAACAAGACTCAGCAATTCTTGCTGCTCCGATGTGTGAAACTCCTGCTGTAATAGCTTGGCTGAGAGCTTAGATGGTCGTTTTTCTCCTGGTGGTTTTCGCATCATGAGTAATGAGGACAAGTGTCCCAGCACGTGTTTTTTCATCCAAGGCGGGACAGGTCTCAAGTCCGGTCTAATGTGATGCATGTTTAACACTCCAACGGACATTGCAAGAGAGACTGAGATAAGAACCATTGTGCTGGCAAAATATTGTCCTGTATTAAAAATAAGGCATTGATGCAAATCATGAGAATAGCAAGTTTTTATCTTTTGCTTCTGATATAAGTATTTCTCGATACCATACATTGTATATCAAATTCATCAAAAATGCGATACAGGTATAACAACGTAATGAATTAGTGAACATTTCAGGCAGTGTTAAGGAACCAATTCGTTCTTTTTCACAGATCCGCCATTTGCGAGGAGAGCCTCGAACTGGTACCACATTGATTATTCTATAACATTATGTATAACTCTCTTTGTGCAATATGACGGGTCATGCAGTGCGACATTGTGACATAATGCAATAATTTCATTCAATCTGATTCCAGTTCGAGACTCCTCGCAATGGCGGACTGCGAAAAGAGCGAATGGACTGGTCTATCATAGCAACATAAGATGTGACGCGATCAGACGGAACGAGTTGGATGTCGGGAATATTGACGGCCGAGTGCACCAATGACGGGTAGCTGAAGAATAGCGCTACCTCGCTAGTAACTGAGGCGTAACCCAAAATTTTGAGAGCGCCAATGCGGGGTAAGCTACTAGGCTAGTAACTGGCGGGTAATTTACGCTAAATGTTATACCTGGCCGGACCCAAGAGTAAGTTGGGGCATAACGTTTTATGCCACAAGTCAGTCGATTCTAGCAGTAGCGTAAAATTTGTTGTGAACATTGGAGGGGATAATTCGCTGATGCTGAAAGACCAACTTCGCTTGCATGCCCAGGGGATGTATATTTGAAGTGGAATGTGATCCCTCATAAGCTGAAATATTTTATATTTTGAAAATCCATTCATGCAATTTGGGGATTTTTTTAGTCAAAATTTAGATCAACTCCTTTTGCCCATTCAAACACTAAACACTTGGGTCATATTTTGACCAAAATGTACTAATTGTCCAAGGATCTTAAATAATGACTAAATAAATAAATAAATAAACTTATTATTGTTTTATTAGTTAAAAACTGAAGTTTCAACATTATTGTGAGTGGAAGGGTAAAACTAGAAGAACGAAAAAAAGAAAGCATATCTTGCCGTGCGTTATCTGGGGATCGAACCGGGGTCCTAGCGGTTAACAAGCGCAGGACAAGGTATCCACGCCACGGAACTATCTGTGTTACGAGAGGTGTTATAATTGTATATAATTGTTTGCATCGGGTGCTTGTGTTTGTCATTAAAATTGTGCTTTTTGGTGCAATATTTGTGTGTGCCCCTCGCCCAAAATATGTTTGTAATGTCTTGATAGTCCTTATTTTTGAAAAAGCGTTGAACAAATTCGAACTTTTTGGCCAAAGAAATGGCGTCATTTTTTTGTTCGGAACGCAGGCAGACTCAACGTGATTATTTATGTTAATTATGTACACTCACCTATGACCTAGCGAGTGACGACACATTTTAAATATTACGGAGGACCACTCACGTCAGTATTATACAATAAACTATAGGTTAACACTTTGCATATGCGACAATTTATTTTGTAAGGGGACGATGCTGATTAATGTGGATATTTACCTCGCTAGTTGCTATTCTGATGTTACTCGCCAGTTATGCTCTAAGAATTACATCGTTAGTAAGTTATGCTACAGTTAGAGCATAACTACTAGGGAGGTAGCTTACCTCCCTATTAAGTTACCCGTCATTGGTGCACTCGGCCGATGAGTTATAGGTAAAAAGAAGTGACACATTTTTATGTTTTACTTTGTTTTCTCAGTTGGTAAGCTGTTTTTAACTTAAAACATAGAAGTTCCATTTTTAGTGGAGTTTGAACCAGCATTTTCCACCTGCTTGTAAATGATGGACAGATATCACTACATTGAAAACTGCCGACATGTGGCTTGATCACGTCTCAAATTGACTTTCACTCTAGGCATGTGCATTGATGGGAAAGTAATGTTCCACAAAAATTAATCGTATTGTATTCCAAACATTTTGGGAACAAATCCAAAAAAAGAAATCAACAACTTCCATTTCTGTTCAAACATTTTAATTGTTTTTAAAATGAGAATTATATTCAGACACTTAGATTAGATTTATAAAATACCGTATGTATTGTCAGTTTAAAACTAAACATTTCACTTCAAATGTGTGATGTTATTACAGTATTGTATATTTCTTACCTATTACTGGTACAGTACTAGTCGGTGGCATAGTTTCAGCGACTAACAACAAGAACACAGTCAATGACAGTAGAACGGTGATACCAAGACTGATCTTTTCGCCGGATTCCGGGGGAAGAAAAAAGGTCAATAGGGAAACCAAGGAGAGGAACATACACGGAATGACTAGATTGAATAGGTAGTAGAGTGGTCTCCTTCGGAAGTGGAACTGTAATGGGATAGGGATGAAAAGTAACGCACAAATCTGTCAATAATTGGGTCGTAGTTGCTTGGGACTATTTTTCATTTGAGCCAAATACTTATTATCACATGCCTTGAATATGTAAGTAGAATGGTAAATATATTCCAGGTTTTGTTATTGCTTTTGAGAACAAAATCACTATAATATTAACACTTTCCACGCGGCGCGGCAGGCAGAAGCAGACGACATCCCAAAATGTCACAAAATGTTTCAAAAATGTCAAAATTATTGAATTTCATTACCATGTTTGGAATCACCATGAGATATGCATTGAAATAAGTACAAACATGCCTATTATTGGTTCAGTAATCCCCTTGAGATAGACCTTGAAAATTGTGAAAGGTTTCTCACAAATCTTTTTGTATATAGTAAAACCAATAGCCGCGTGGAAAGTGTAACTATTTTTCATTTGAGCCAAATATTTATTATCATATTCCTTAAATGTGTCAGTAAAATAATGTGAGATAATAAATATATTTTAGGTTTTGTTATTGCTTATGAGAAAAAATACCACTATGGTATTTAGTGCAAATGTGTAATTTGGAGAAGAAACTTATGCAATCTTTTGACACATACAGAAACAATACAATCCTAAAATATCCAGACTGTGATCTAATGAGATAAGGCAATACTCCATATAAATTATTCAAAATTGATATTGGGACATTTTTTCAAAATATAATTTTCGTAATTTTTGACGGCAATACGAAGACTATTTTCTTAAGGCGATGTTCCCTCATGATTCCATTGAACACATCAATTTTAACACTTTTCACGCGGCATGCGGCTGCAGACGACATTCCAAAATTTCACAAAATATTTAAAAAATGTCAAATTGTTTGAATTTCATTGCCATATTCGGAATCACCATGAAAAATGGATTGGAATAAGTACAAACATGCTTGGTATTGGTTCAGTAATCCTTGAGATAGACTTCGAAAATTGGGAAAGGTTTCTGAAAAATCTGTTTTGTATATGGTAAAACTAATAGCCGCGTGGAAAGCGTTAAGAATAATTTACGATTTGTGGTGCAATGTTAACGCTCAAAATCAATTGATGAGTGCAGATGCAAACAATAGTATAACAGTATTGAATGCATGCGAGTGTGATAATGCGCATTATATCACAAGGTGACATTTCGAATATTCCGTTACAAGAGGCGAAGCCGAGTAATAGAACACTCCAAATTAGACCGAGTGATATAGTTTAGGGTGTGTTAAAAGTTTCGAAACCATTTTAAAGATTTGTATCACTTTTAAAGTAAGCCGCAGTACCAAATAGAAAATATATTTGGAAAGAGAAAACTTATAAAATCATTTCGGTACCAAACGTTATTAAACACACGCTGAAAGGTTTGGACACATTACTCACAGTACATGAAATCGTTCAATGTGCTGGACGCACTGTGTAAGTCACTGTAATCACATGCCTCGTGTTCCTCACATTCAATTCATGTGGATTTCTTTCAAAAAAGGTTTTCACTTATCAAATGTTGTGAACAACGCTAATAATGTTCATAATAAGAATCATATTAATCTCAAATTAAAAAAGAATCATGTAGAGAACCTTGTCGTTTCTCTTCCCTACCTCTTTCCCTTTGTCGACTTTATTCAGATCGTTATAATACGCTTTCATATGAAAGTGCTGTTTTTCAGTTCGGAAAACTGTTGCCTTCATTTTGGCAAAACAGATATCAGTTATTGAAAGTTTGGAACCAAAATAATTCTACAAGTCTTCTATATCGGAATATGTTGTTATTTTAATCATTAGGCTACAAGGCCCGCATAGCAGCGCTATAAATTCATGTAAATTGGTGCCCTAAAAACCGGCACCAAATTTAAATAGTCGCCTTTCATCAAAGCTGGTTGCTATATATGACATAATTCTCGTGTGCAACCAACCGGCTGCAACATAACGGAAACTCACCCATGCAGTTAGCAAGTAGTACCGCTCGTACACGCCCCGAATTTAAATATGATTGTCTGGTTGTACACGCGCACTGGGCAATCCTCTCGTAGTAATTGATAACAATAGCTTTACCAGACCGAATTAATAGCGCCCCTAAGCGGGCAATTTATGTCATGTCTGCGAAATATTTAACCGGGGATATAAAGTTTGAAAAGGTTTCGCAACTTTTGGGACACTCTGCATATTCAATATTTGTTTTATACATAAAGATACTCATGATCACATAATTATTAAAACTACCATATGGCTGAAATCAGTCCTATTATTATAATAATGACTATTTAAATTGTCAGCTTATATAAATGCTGCATGAAACGGACATAGAAAGAAAGGGGGTAGCAAAAAGAAACGAAGTAACAACATCCATATTAGGGTGGGGAGGGGGGGGGGGATTCATGCTTTACGACATTTACTTATATCATTGAAAATTAGCGTGGTGAAAGTAGCAGCAAGCCGTATGGCCTACCAAATGCGATGACATATAATAGCCTCGCTTCAAACGTTAAGCCAGTATAGCCATATGGCCCACCCACCCAATGCGATGACATAATAGCCCACGAGCCTTGCAACAAATATTAAGCCAGTATTATATAGCCAAAAACATCACGATTGGAAACACTAAGACCCGTATTCTCGTACATATTTAACCATGATTTTAAGCTAAACAAACACATCGTTTAACTGAACGCAATTCTCGCATTTAATAACTCACTGAAAAGTGTCTAACTTTAAACATGGGTATTGGGTATTTTAACGCGAGTTTAACTTAACTCATACACCAACTAAACTGCTCACAAAAAGTATCGTAACACTTAGAAATGATCCAATATATAACGGCTCGAAAAGGTATGCATTAATCGAAGCAAATAACCAAGTGCATAATTTTGTTCTGCGTATTTTGACACCTCAATCGTTGAGATACGATGTTGCGGAGCGGAGTTATTGTCATTTCAATGATCGTGGGTCCAGTTTCCAAGGTGACACTCATCCCTATTGAAAATCACGAATCTGATCATTCTAAACAGTAATGCAAACCTCTTTCTATAGGGTGATTGTCACTTTTGAAACTGGACCCACGACCATTGAAATGACAATAACTCCGCTCTGCAACATCGTATCTCATCGATCGAGGTGTCAAAATACGCAGAACAAAATTATGCACTTGGTTATTTGCCTCGATTAATGCATACCTTTTCGAGCCGTTATATATTGGATCATTTCTAAGTGTTACGATACTTTTTGTGAGCAGTTTATATGCCTTGAATGATTACTCAACCTAACGTTGCCCGGTGCAAGCTAACGTATCAAAAATACACGTCCATTTGAGGAATTCGGTCGATATCTATAATTCGTCTTGTTCTGACATACCGGCACATCACTTTACTTATTTCTGTTGTGATGTGCCGGTATGTCAGAACAGCGACGAATTGTAACCCATTGGGCCACCATCACACTGGGGACGAGATTCGCAGAGTTTAAAAGCGGGTTTTGTTAATTACTTCGTTAAAAAGATAAACTCGAGTTTAATTTTGACACGAGTTAATTAGTCACGATTTTAAGCTAAACCCGTGTTAAGTACGAGAATACGGCCTTATTGTCATAATCATTCATTTGGCACACTATACCCTCAATACACGTCAAAAAAGGTGACCATTAGACATTTTAAAAGAATCTTATAATTTTCAAACGTTATCAATTAGCTTTTAAAGGAGGTGTCCCGCAAGCATAAAAGTGTGCATTATATGTTAGAAATATAACTATCGAGCCCAACTTTTGTAATGATATAGAAGAAAACACCACACTTATGACAAAAACAAATAAAAACCGCAATCTCTCAACATGCCCTTTTTAAAATTCGCGGCGATCAAAAGTCCCAGTGTCGATGATGTCATAGTTGTACAATACACATGCGCAAATTTGAGCACCGATACCCATGACGTCATCGACACCGGGACTTTCAATCGCCGCGAATTTTAAAAAGTGCATGTTGAGTGATGGCAGTTTTTATTCATTTTTGTGACTAGTACAGTGTTTTGTTCTATATAATTACGTAACTTCGGCTCGATAATTATGTTTCTAACAAATAATGCTCAATGTTGTGCTTGCGGGACCATTCCTTTAAGTATAACTAGGTCCAAGGAAAATGTACTAACGATAAAATAGCACGAGCTACTGGTGTTCCCGAAAAGTGACCAATGTTTAGGCTGACATAGTCTGACATAGTCTCGGCATGCTGATGGCATATTAAGGCAGGCGTTAAAGACCTACTAAAATGTATCAATACGAGAAAAATCGTATAACCCCCACATTTAACACAAAACAATATAATGCAAACACTATGTCAGACTAAGTCAGCCTAAACCTGGGTCACATTTCAAAAACACACATGAGCTACCGACGGCCCTGCAACGCGACCTATGATTGCTTCGCCTACTCATTAAAACTGTATAGCCCAAATGCAATACTTTAATGTTTTTTTATTTATGTAAAATGAACTTTTGTCTAACCTAATTTGCGGAATTTGTAAAGAATAGTTGCTTGAAACAGAAAATCAAAGCGTTTTAAATTGTATTTTAAAATAACGATGATATGAAACAGAACTACAAAACAACACTTGGCGACAATGTAGTTAGTTTCTCATCAATTAATTAATTGAAGTATAGCAATTCTTCTCACAGCTGGCAACAGGGGTTAAATAGTCACCCGTTATGCCTCAACGAACAGACTGAATAGATGCCAGAGCGCTATCACTGGAACGCACATCGGGTTTACATGATCTGGGACGAATAAGTCACGCCCACATTCAAGTCTCCAATCAACACTCCCTAAATAAGAACTCGTTCTCCTTGTGACGTTAGAGTACAATCTCATTAGGGTAACATGTACAATGGCGGCTACACTCCAAGACTAGATACAACGCATACTTCGGTTGGTGAGAAGATACAGACCGAACATTTCGCAACAGGACGACTTACTCAACCCTGCGTTGATTGCCAGTAGCTGGGAAGAAATAAGCAAGTACAAAGTATAAAGCAAGTTCCTTTCTGATTGACTCCACAGAACCGCACACATGATACTTTGACCAGAGAGATGTTACACCTCCCTGCTTTGACTACGATACAGTTCTGCTTTGGATGCAATGATATGTTGTAAGAAAAGTAGAGTAAAATAGATTTGGATTCAAAACTTAACACTTAGTCACCATAAGATTGCGCAATTATACAACACTGAATCAATGAGTGCACTGTGTGTTGAGTTTTGAAAGCATACTTCAGTCGTAGTATAGAAAGAAATGCATGGTAAAGTAGGTAAAGACTAGCTCGGAAGGCTTCAAACTGGGTTCGGAAGGTTTCGGACTGAATCGGAAGGTTTCGGACTGAATCGGAAGGTTACGGACTGGCTCAGAAGGCTGCACTAGGTTGTTGCAAATAAATATTGATAATTTAAAATAGCTTATAATTTAAGCATAGCGATATTATATTGAATAGGTTTGTGCGGGGTAACAGATAGATAGAAGGGTTAAAAAGGGTTGTAGGTAACTGTACACACTATAAGAGCTTAAAAACGGTTCTAACGATTATTATACCAATAAACGGTCAAAGATTTCTAAATTAGTTCAGGCAGATTTACAATGGTTCTTGCATTAAACAAATGTTAGAACCCTTTATAGAGCGTGCAATTTTCATTCGCGATGGTCAAAGACATACTTTTGAATCGCTGAAAAGGAGGCTTGACATTTTCATGTTTCCAGAATCTTCATCAATAGTCTCTTGCTACAATCGCAATGTCAGATTCGCCTCCCATCTTGTTAACGAGGCTTACCATTAAATTGTTTACACATTTTTATTGTGTTTTTCTGTTATTATTTCTTTTATAATTTTAAAAATTAATGATAACACTTTTATCTATCGAAATGTTCATGTTTTAAGAAACGCCTTTAATTAATAACTGATTTGAGAAAAAATAAAATAATAGGGTCGCTATTATTTTATAATTCTAAGCTTATTTACGATAATTTATTTTATGAGTAATGTAATGTTGTCTGCACCAGGGAACTTACCTAGCCTTAATCTTTCAACATCTGCCATCTGAGAACTGACTCATATATTTATGTTGATTGCTCCATTTGCTAGCAGATGATAAGACGTGTGAAGCGTGTTTGTTGCAGTTCATAGCCCTTGCAGCGCGATGCTATCAATCTAAATTACTGGCAGTGAGTGATGATAACACACGCAGAGTGCTAACAATGCAATTAATTCCAACCCCGATGCTTAAGCTTTGCTGAAGAGCAGTGTTTTAATCCTCGTTATATATCACATGTTATATTTCCGTAGGTATTTTTCACATATATATCCCGAAGCGTTAAGGTTACACGGTAGTTTCTACCTCATCTTAGTCTCCTCTTCACGTTATCATGAAGACAATCGCATTCCCATAGACGATTTCGTGTAGTACAATCAAAAATTATCAGTGATATCAGTATAATTTATTCCTTAAAGGTAGATGAAGATAATCCAACTTATTCCTGTCATAAATACATCTGAGAGAATTCCATTGATCCATTGTGAATAGTCCAGGGAGTGAATTCCAAAAATAAATCCATTGTCAACTCGTTGGATGTCATTTTCGCCACCGTATAACTACGAGTAACACACACAAGATACACATTGTAATTTGTATAGTGGATAATTTGTTGTTGGTTATAAATAAGGATTCAGGAAAAATGTAAAATAGAGAAGTCATGCATTTCAAGGGAAGGATAACTACGAAAAATTAGAGTACCTAAATTAAATTTCACTTCATATATTACTCAAGTCTTTATGCTAGAATAGACATTTAGGACCCATATAGATAAAAAAAAAAAATCCCTATCAAAAAACGTTTAAAACAATGCTGTTCTCATGTCAAGCTAAAATTAGGAACGGTTACGATGCATTAACACTTTCCACGCGGCAGTCGTCTGAAGACGACAGTTCCAAAATTTCACAAATTGTTTCAAAAATGTCCAAATTATTGAATTTCATCACTTTATTTGGCATAAAATGTATTTAAATAAGTACAAACACGCCTATTATTGGTTAAGTAATTCTTAAGATCAGACTTTGAAATGTATAGACTTTGAAAGGTTTCTAAACAAATACTTTTGTATGGTAAAACTAAGAGCTGCATGGAAAGTGTTAGAATACTTCCATAAACATTTATGATTGTCCTTATTATAACAATCATAACGAGTGCATGGTATGGTAGTGAAACATTGATGTCATGCAAGGATAACACTTAGATCCATCTAGATCTATGGAATCCAGAAAATACCAGAGTCTATTTTGGCAACGCATTTTAATCATGAAAATGGAAGTATTTGCGCTATATTTATAAAACAGATTGTTGCAAGATGAATACCTTCCTTCCGATCTTATGCTAGAAGTACACTATAAAACTTGTATTGCGAAGTTGCTGAATAATATATGATTACATTTGAAATGACAGATAGGCCTACCAGAATATTTCAAAAGGGGAAGAAGTCACGAACAAGAAAGTATGATTGATTTTAGTATCATATAAATTGGGTCACAAACACGTACAACAAGAAACTGAGGGTAAATAATTTAGCATGCCCAATCGCTCACATTTCCGCCGACGAGCAGAATGGTCTTGTAAGTTGGAAACTAACCTATAGTTTGTTCAGTACCAAATTGGCGAAGATTCCTTACAGCAGCAGATAAATACAGAAGGGCGCGAGCGCGCGTGAAGGTAAGATACACACACACTATGCATCAAATGCGTGAGGCGGGCGTGCTACAAAAACCTCGTGCGTGTGGCCATAATCGCTCGCGTACGTTTGGATTACTTTTTGCGCGCGGAGAGATAAAAACTGAATATTTCTCGCCAATTTGGAGCTGATCAAACTATAGTTACAGTTGCCTTCGACGTTCATTTGGTTTCTGTCCGCATATCAGTCGTTTTTGTAACGATTGTGCTGCTGATGATTGGCAATTTAAAAGGTTTGAATATTGTTACAGATAATTTGCATTCCATGTGATGGCCGTTATAATTACACCTAATTGCATATTCTGTGATGAGAATTTCCGTGCAAACATCTTAAATGTAATGCCGACTAACTTCTGACGACATCAATGTGTGTCACTGTGTTCCTACGAGCACATTTGATCGATAATTAATGGTAAATATGGACATCAGAATAATTCTAAATTTTGAACCTGATTTGTTCCACTTAAACTAAGGAATTTCTTGCTCCACAGCATGATATCAAGCATAAGGACAACACAAAACCCCCATAACAATATGTACAGGTGTACATGTACCTTTAGGCAACAATTAATCATGATCTACGGATCCTAACGACACGTTTATTTTTCACTTTGAGATGGTTTTGTATGTGAATTAAAAATAAAATAAAATGTTTGAACATTTTAAGAAAAGTTAGAATTTTCTTAAAATTCACCAACATTTTCACGAATATTTCGGGGATAAAAGTCAAACAAAGAAAAACCCAACCTTAGGTTACAAGGCCCGCTTAGCAGCGCTATAAATTGATGCCCTAAAAACCGTCAACAAATTTAAATATTCGCCTTCCAATCCAAGCTGGTTGCTATATATGACATAATTCTCGTGTGCAACCAACCGGCTGTATTGAGTAGTTTAAAGGCATGAGCGTAGATGTAATTTGCAACATAATGGAAACTTACCCATGCAGTTAGCCCCGAATTTAAATATATGCACTGGGTAATCCTCTCGTAGTATTGATAACAATAGGTTTACCAGAGCGAATTAATAGCGCTTCTAAGCGGGCAATTTATGTCATGACCGCCAGGATGACGTTATCTATTAAGCGGTCCGTTTGTCCGTAGATCCGGGATATTTTGTCGTCGACTTATACCGATAATACCTCAGCTTGGGAAGTGACGTCCGCGAGCAACCCAGTGACAGGCGCGGCATTTGTTTGTTTGTTTGTTTGTTTGTTTGTTTACACGGTCGGTCCGTACAGACACACGCTTGGGTCCTGAAGGGACCAGACTCAAGCAAATTGTTCGGGCCAGGTTTAAAAAGCCTATATAAGCATGCTGGTTGAATTATTATTAAAAACAGCCACTCCCAACAAATAAAGTTAACAATTTTGCTGTCAGCCATCAGACATGAGAAAAGAATAGTCTTGATCCAATCTCATCCAACGTTCATTTGATCGCGCGTGCCAAAGGGATTGTGAATAGGGTATCAAATAACCACATGGCCATAGTGAGACTCAAGAGGGCGCATTTACAATTAGCTCACTGCGCACAAGTCACAGAAAATCGGTAAACAATCAAAGACGTGAGTTCGAGCTTACGTGATATGTACCACAGACGGCCGTTTCGCCTGTTTGGAGTAAGGTGTGACCTCGTATACGCGCAGTCATACCCGTGTTTCGTGCGTCCATTGGGGCAAGTGCTTGATATTGCTTATACTACCGCGCAGTCATACCCGTGTTACCTGCGTCCATTGGGGCAAGTGCTTGATATTGCTAACTGATGACGTCACTTCCTGATATTCTAATAATGTCCAAGTGTAAATGTAATCAAAGTCTAAATGTCACTTTACGTTACAATGGCTTAAAATATGATTTATTTTACTTTAAACTCTGAAAAGAATACCGTATGTCTTACCAATTCTTTTGTTTTACAGCCTTTTCCCTCGAGATTCGGGACCCAATCTGTTACGGGGTCTTATCTAAAAGCAATCTGCGCTCTATCTGATGACGTATCTGCTCTCTCTCTATGATTGCACGAGAATATGGTGATTGCTGACCAACGGATTTATTTATCTGTTTGTTTACTTCAATGCATTATCAGATCATCATCTGTATCGAGGTCAATGGACGTATTTCTTAACATGTCCAGGTACCGAATTGTGTAGTTTTATTCGAAATTTTCAGTACTTTAGATTTTAAAGATACAAACGCAATACCGGATACATTTTTAAGTATATTTTGTTTATCGAACAACCTAGTGCAGCAGTGCAACCTGTATCGTCCATGACGTCCGTTGTCTGGCAGATTAATCTGACGGTAAATCGCTCAAAGGGAACAAGGAACTAATCCCCATCGCGGATATTATCAAAAAGAAAAAAGACACATCACTTTGATGAAGTAATTGCTATATACATAAGTGTACAGTAAAGCATAGAAAAGAAAGAGATACAAAGAAAGAGAGAAAAAAGACATTACGAAAATACAGTGATTAAGCTAATGGCTCAGTCAAAATGCACCTGCATCCCCCTATTGTGACTCCACAGTGATTTGTTAAAGTATACGCCAGGCCAGGAAGAGCGAACTCCCTGTGTACCCGTCAAGATTAACGGAAACAGATAGAGGTTGAATTGTTAACGAAAATAGAAGTCAACAAACTGGAGGTTGTGTGACGCAACATGTAGTGTCATGTAGGAGGCATTGTATACATATATGTTACCTTGAATTATCACTCTGGCTCTATGTACTGAATGCCATTATCGTTTATGAAATAAATGTATGCAATCAATGTACGTACACTATACTAATCATAAATCTCACTCAATTCAATCCACAAGGTAGGTGCTAGTGCATAGTTTTTAGCTGTTTTTGAAGAAGAAAAAAACAGACCGAAAACCCCCAAACATGTGTGTAGGATTTGCTTGCGAGCATGCATAAGGATTTTGAGTCTCGTTATATAGAAACACGCTTTATTTTATGTTTCTTGTTCATGATTTCGTATAGAAACATACCTAGTGAATCATACTTTAACCATAACTTGCGTACCTTGTGTATATTGTGCACGAGCACACTCATTGGTTGAACGAATTCGAACCTTGCGAAATAACGGGTACCTAGAGTTTTTGATGGGGGTGGGGGGGGGGGGGGGGGCAATAAATGAATGTGACGTGCATGACTTGTGTATTTTTTTATCGGACACGACTTTTCTCTGTTATTGCAGCATCAATGGGTAGTTGAAGATCATGATAAAAAATATTGATCCAGCTTAAATTAAGTTGACGTATGTTGAAAGAGAACCATTTGACCTTACTTCTTTTCCAGAAGTGATATCGGAAAACTAACTATCAATATTCATTGCGAACCAGTAACACGACTCAAACGTTTGAAAGTATTACAGTACCTATACATTTCAAATACCTATATAAAATCAAATGACTCATAAAACATGCATGCTTTGATTATTTATCAGCATATCATGTTATGCTTTATTATTTATAAGGCATTTCATTGTCATATCTGTTTTTTCTCTCTTCAAAACGCGGTTATTTGACCTCAAAATAATCTCCCCGCAATAAGTGTCCTACATTTACAACCGGATTAATGTGAATTCCTAAAACGGATGTGCCATTGTATAATAGCGTAATATCGCGCAGGACAACAGGTGCACTGATATCCAACAAAGAAGATTTCTTGTGCAGTCCAGCATAGGTATCATCACTACGGTACCAACAGGATATTTCACCCATTACGTTACCTGTATATTTTGAATGATGTTTTTGACAGGTTGAATGGTCATGAAGCTATAGTATTCGCTCCATGGACAACCTTACCACATGTCGGGAAAGGCATAGCCGAAATGCATTCTACCTTCTTGCCACATGTTAACTTTTAAACAGACTTTTAACCCCGTCAAGTAGCCACATTAACAGCTGGAGAATGTCTGACTTCCACCATGCTTCCATCTTCATAATACATGGTACAGATAGGCATCTTGGCCACGGATTTGAAAAGAAGTTGAATATCAACTAAGTATGTCATTAAAAAATAAAGGGTCTTTAAGAAAAACAAGAGAGGACTGAATTGAAATCACATCATAGCAGGATTTTCTTAAAGACCTTCGCTTAACATTATAACTCTTTCATTGCAATATAATGTCAACGGGAACCAGTGAACACTGGTGACAGAAATCAGTGGTCATGTGATGAAAGTGAAGCATGCTGGTGTTGCTCTAGAATCTTCTTTGGATAATTATTCCATAAGAAATCATTTTTGTGTAAATGCGCACAGAACTTCGTATAATCATCAACGGCGGTATTTCTATTCTATCTTTTGTGAAATGTTTGTGGTGTTTTAAAATTGAATCGAGAGCCAAAGGTATTGAAAGGCCCGTTTCAAAATATTCCAGTATTGCCCGATATTGGAACAAAAGAATGTACCTGTATCGTTCTATGTGTACAAGTTTAGTATCTTTGATCACTTTAGTATCATTGTGTACTTGTTTTCAAAGCCACTAATACGTAAACATGTACGTAAATAGCCCAACAAAAGAAAGTCATACACTTTATTTATGCTCTGTGGAGTGACTTCCGATTATTAGTTGACCGAACAGGCTAGATAGACATTAGGATGAATTTTTTTACGGCACAATTTGGCTCCAAATATGCTACAAAACAACAAAGATAAGCCACGATTATCACCATTTAAAGAAAATCCGCGACGATTCTCAATTCGTAATTTTAAGCCATAACGTACTGGTGTTGCAGCAAGTGATACGTATTACATTATTAACTAATGTCTAACTATCACAACTGCATTATTGTGATATTGCAATGTATTACAGTGTAATGTACATTATTACATCCGATTGTTATAAGCAATATAATTATAACATTTATACTCAAAACGCAGTTTATTTACAATTACAGTTTTCATTCCAAACAGCAATAACGAGTTTCAGTCGCAGTAATGTATTGCAGTTCACTGTTCAAACCATTCATCACTTTAACTTCTTAGAATATGACAGTGACTCAATCTATTTTGATGAAGTTCAAATATAACTTCGGTGGCAGATTACTATCACGAAATGCACCTTGCTACTGATACTACGCCAAATGAAGAATACGCAAAGTGCAAATAATAATTACTCCAGACTGGAGATGGAAAACAAAACCCATGGAAAAAAGAATAGAAACGAGTAAGACACACGAGGTGAGTTATTGACAAGCCGATACTAGTCGGTGAAGTGATACCACGCCGTTCATTTAAATGAATGGTTGCCACTGGGAACGTAATATGAAACCATTCGAAACTGTATGATTGCCTTCCTGGTGTGACTCGCTTCCCAAAATTACCAATATGGGTTACGCCACATTACAGATTAATATATACAAGAGATGGAGATAGCTAAGAGAAAGATATGTGGATTCTCATTTGATTAAAATAATGGTATAACCTTGCTTGACAGGACGGATGGGATCAAAATCAGAAATGTCTCATTTAGACACACAATAAGAGCTGGAAAATACAGGGTGTCCAAAACGTTACTATATGCTAGGATAATCTTTAAGTTACGGATCACCTGTGCATTGATTTGAGGAAGTATTGAAGAAATGCAAAATGTAGCTACGTTAAGTGTTCGTAGCATTGGATTTAATATGATATTCTTATTGTTACACTTCCACATAATTAGTGTCCACTCCGAGAAAAGAGCGAATGGAGGTTTTATTCAAATCTAATATAATATGAAATGGTTTTAAATATCCTTAACTAAGGTGCTTCATATTATATTTTGTTAGGGGTTGTTGAATCTTAGACTTTTGGCACTCAAAATATTGTACATTTTTGTCTTGTATCACCGCTTTCCAGCGGGAAATTTGGTATATCCTTGGTGTAAGATATTCATAAGTTAGACCAGTGCACTACCTCATTACGGAATAAAGCTGTATAATCCTTTAATCCGTCAAGAGAGGGTTTTGTGTTAGGTTAATTCCATGCTGTCTTTACACCAAGGATAAACCGAAAATGTCCCCTTTCTCTTACTAAAGATTGCGTAATAATTATATCGACATAGGCAGGTGTAGAAGGAGCAACTACAACACTACTTTCACACTTCATTCTGTGTAACTCTATGGAGGCCGTTCTATGGCGCCATTGGTTCCATTGCTCCTTTCACACTGGCCTAAACTACAATAGGTGTTGACCGTGTTGCTGATAACTAAACAGCGCGTCAGCGAATACGGGTTCCAAACAGGGCAGAGGAATGAAGTAACAAAAATGTTCAAATCCATTCATATACATTTAAAATTATTCAAATATATTCAAATATATTCAAATGTATTTAAATACATTGAAATACATTCAAATATATTCAAATATATTCAAAATCATTCAAATACATTCAAATACATTCAAATACATTCAAATATATTCAAATACATTCAAATATATTCAAATATAACAGGCTACGCATACAGTGTTCACTGACCACGTAGACACTCCTGTCGAGTTAACCTCATGGGAAATTAACGCATTCCCCTCCAAATAACATTCAAGGTGGTTTTTCTAATATCATTTGACAAGTACTATCGAACCTTGTCATGTCTGGAGTGGGGGAAGTCACTTGTTCATATGAGGATATCATGTCACGAGTAAAACGCTAGCTTGAACAGAACTCTCTGGAACTCACTACCTTATAATTTAAGATGCTGTGATTCACTTGACTCTTTTAAGAACTTGTTAAAAACAAGATTATTTGACTCAGTTTATAATTGATTTCTTTGTATTATACATATGTACATGTATATGCACATCATCCTTGTTTATGTATTTTTCATGTTAATTTGTATTTTTGTTTTATATGTTTGCGCCTCGGAATAGTTTTACCTAGATTGACGGCGCATTATAAATGCCATTATTATTATTATTATATTATTATTATTATTACGGTGTGCAAGTATTTTGCTCGTGGTACAAATATACGGTTTTGTTAGTGGTATCCTTCGAGATAGTGGTTTCGGGCGAGAAACAGGAGGGGTTAGTTGTAATATTTATTTTGGGTATCAGCAGAAAGAGTACTCATCATTTGTTCAGTCAAATCATACACATTATCTACTTGGATAATTTGACTCAGATGCTTCGTTATAAAATGATTTTTCCTTGTTGAACATGTTTTCTTATAATATACGGTATTTTCTCCCCCTCCTTCACAGTTTATCAAATGTCTTGGTTTATTTTATGATCTTGATTGATCATAATACTCATGAGCAGGAATAAAACACCCTGTGTTGCTTAATTGTACAGATAATGACAACATAGCCCCTGTCTATCGTCCGCAGATGAGTGATACGGGATCCCTACCGTATACCCCCATATTACCATTATGTTCCCAGTCCCTTAACACTTTTGGACCGGTGATTTGACATTTCACCGGTAATAAATCATGTAAGGATGTGTCTATTTCCCACTGTCAGGTCCAATTAATAAATGACTGCAAATTACATAATTATGCTCAAGGTCATAAACTATCCTTCATAACCCTGAAATGGACCACATAGTCAGCGGTTGACAAAATCTTAGATGATTTATTACCGGCGAAATGTCAAAATTACCGGTCCAAAAGTGTTAAGGTATGGGAACATAATGACGTTTTACCAGCTTGGCCTTTGCAGACATTTGTCAGGAACACATACATATATACTTTAACATGAAACTATAAAACGAACATTAGTGTTCATATTTCGGATGCCATCAATATATCAGTATAAGCTGGACGTTCTGTATTTTCCGTTAGCAAGAATTGAAAAGGCTAACAAAACACAATCAGACTGTATTCATGAAATTAATCATACCGAATTTTTGATAATAATAATGTTGTATATGAACTTTTCGTAAGAGCAAGCTATATCCCAAACAGGGTTTTTGGCCGCCACACAGTTTTCAGGTCACCTGTGTTAAGATCACGTGTCATAAATATTCCGCAGCTGATACAAGTCGAAGGAATCGAACTGACTAAAATAATACCAGGTATCATTACGGTTCCGTTCCCTGTATGTTATCCAACTTTCTTGACCACGGCTTTGATGCTTTATCCAGGGTAATAAATTATCCTCTCCTACACCATTTATCTGATTTATTTCACACTACCTGTGTCTTGCCAGCGTGCTTAGTCTGGGTGTAACTAGAAGCTCTATATATTACTTTTGATAAATGTGATTGTGTTAAGAAATTCCAACTTTTAACTTCAATTTGTCATAGAAACTAGTGCTATATCATATTTTGTAAAACAAAAGTTCAAATTTCGAAAGAAAAATCACATTATATTATCCGAAGAGCAGATTTTTAGTTTTAAAACTAGCCCAAATCTGGCTGAAAGTCCCCACGTGTGCTAATTCATGTGGCAAGACTGCAGCGCCTACGGGCTTGCTACCAGTTCCACCGCTGCCACACTAAAGGTCCCCAGCATGCGGTCAATGTTGTTGTGAAACTTATATACTAATACTAATGTCATGGCCAGTTAAACCTGTCAAACTTGGGCTCAAACATTACAGGCAACTGGAATGTAATGTAAAGGTCATCGATGCAAAGATGAGTCGATTAGTTAAATTGTGATACAAAATCAAGTATTTCAATTCAAATTCTAACAACACCGAAACATTATAATACAGTTTATACATTGTACTAATATTTATTCCTTGGCTGAAGACATGACCCACGACAGCATACTATCATCACGATGCACTCTTAATGACGGATTTGGAAAATCAATATTCCGAGCTAAATATTAAGAGATACTTTTCTTGCAGACTATTTTTGCATCACCAACTGAACAACATGTAAACAGTGCTCAAAAGATCTCTTACCAGGTAATAACAGGCTCATACCCACAAACTATAGAGCCTACTTAAAACATACCAAGTCTTACAATTGAGAATAAAGTGAGATATTACACGTGAAGATTGATTAACAGAATGTTAACAATAATATGTGTCAAAAGCCAGAACAATGTACGTTTTTCATTTGTTTTTAAGCACACATCAGTCTTAGAGTTGCAATAGGCAGATTATTGATTCACTGGCAGCAACAACTCACCGGTCAACGGTAGAATGAAGATTGGGGAAGCTTCAATTGATCAATGCCACCATACACATCATGCATGGTCAACATCCAAGCGCGGCAAATGATAATTGCACTTTTTATTATTCTTTTTAATAGTAGCATTCTTAATTGTAAACTAATCTTCGCGAAAAGAAATCTCACATGAAAGAGGCGAAATCACTCCATAATTTCATAATTTAACATTTCAATGTGGAGCTCGAACTCTTTTGAGCTCTCACACAAGCGTAGTAACTCCACCACAACAAAATGACGCTGCCTTAGTGGTCAACGGCAGCCAACGCTTGCGCTCAATGTTGGAGCGTTGTGGAGTCGGCTGAGCACTTTATGAGCGTAGTTTAGTATCTGGTGTTACTTTGTGAGTACTGCATAGCATTCGGTACAGAAGAGATTGTTGGTTTCAGTTACTAATTAATACGGCAGTCGTTTACAAACGACAGTTCCAAAATTTCACAAACTGTTTCAAAAATGTCAACATTATCGAGTCTCATCACCGTGTTTAGAATCACCATGACAAATGCATTACAATAAAAGTACAACCATGTCTAGTATTGGTCAGTAATTCATGAGATAGACGTAGCCTTAATCTCGTTTGAATTTGTATTTGTATTTATATTATAGGTAACGCATGGCTTGCAACGTTACATTCTAAGGTTACTTTTGCTCCGAGTCCAAAATACTGATTTCGCATTCCTGTTGTTAAAAAACTTGTCCATGATAAATAGCTGTAATTAACTGATTTAACTTTAAATACAACATAATTGTATGCATTAATTAATTTGTACATATTGCTTAAAATTAAACCAATGTTTCGTACAAACTTACCGTATATTCAACGTCCCAGTAGAATTTGCCTGGGTCGTCCGGGTATGTCTTACTTGATGTGTTAACTGACATGGACACCATATCCCATTGACCATCACTGTTAAATACTTCGTCATCACCTGCACAATAGGAACGAAATAGTTATGTGGCTTTTAAAGATATCGTGGTTTTCTTTAAGAAAGGGGATACAATTATATAGTCAAGCGCAATGGACCGTATTGGTATTGGTTGTACGGGGTATTCGATAGATATTCTGTCGCGCGTGTGATATTAATTAGTAGAATCGTTACAGAAAAAATATAAACAAACAGTTCTTCAAATTCAGAGGGAAAGAGTCACCCACACGGTGCCAGTAACTATTGAATGTTCTAATATGTTGATTTTGGCATATTTTGTTTTGTATTGTTCTTTTTCTTGGTGGCAGCGTCTTTTTTCAAGTTTCTTAATTTACGTAATGTCAGGCATAGTGTTAGTGCGTCAAATAAATGCATAATTATAAATACCAAAAAAAATAAAGATTGTTAATATCAAAAATTCAGCAAGTAATTAATGCAGACCTTAATTCCACATATATATTATCTGATGATGCATATTCATATGGGTTTGATAAATAAGCAATTAAACGAAATTGGAGTAATAAACGATGCATGGAATACGCTTAAGTAGGGCCAATAGTATCATATACAGCACAGCAAATATCACACTTTAAATTTAATAATTGAATAGTATATGTTTAACCATTTCGTATTTCAAGAGACAATCATAATAACTATTAGATTTAAATAATCGAGATGAGATATTAATTATTTCAGATATAGAGAAGGTATTAGCTGTTAGTGCGTAACGTTGAATCCCATGCACGAGCTAGCTCTGGTAATTACACAAAGTGCTTTCCATGCGCCGCATTGCATTCGCCCATTATGCAGGTACATTTACAATCAGGTCAAAACCATGCTATTCTCATCCTTGTTAATTAACTACTTAAAAGTACCAATTTGTCATTCATTTAGTAGTGTCAGTTAGTTGTTGCAGGTCAAGCACACATGCCTTATCATACATACGCAATTATACACGTTATATACAATTTCCTGTTAAAGGGACAGCATGTAAAAGAGAAACTTGAAAAAAAGATTAAGTGATAATTAACAGTGAAGATTATTATATACACAGAAGATTTGTTGTAAATGTAATCGGTAAAATGCCATTTTAATTAGTGATTCTGAACAATCCCTTCATAAAACAATGGGATTTTAAGGGAAGGTAGTTAGGGAAAGGAATGCTACTTTTATAAATATGGACACATGCTTTATATTGACAAATCAGATGGTAATTACTCAAATTTAAACTGTAGCACTGATAGTGATAACATGTGATTATGAAATTGAATTTTTTATTTATTTGTTTTTCTATTTGAATATGATTTTCTCGTTGTCGTCATGTTCAACATCTACACGAGAATTTGATTTTCTCGTTGTCGTCATGTTAAACATCTACACGAGAATTTGATTTTCTCGTTGTCGTCATGTTAAACATCTACACGAGAATTTGATTTTCTCGTTGTCGTCATGTTAAACATCTACACGAGAATTTGATTTTCTCGTTGTCGTCATGTTAAACATCTACACGAGGCAGGTATTAGATTTCAAGTCCCGATGTAATTCTATCCAGATACTTGGCACATACCAGGTGCACTTGAAATGGAATACCGCGTTGCCCTTTTAGATGAAAAGTTAACGGCATTTTTAACAGAGGTCAAGATAAGTCCTGCCTTTCCAGACACAGCAGTGACGAATTTTGATTTTATGCAAAAACTTGAGAGTATTGGTCATATCTTAGTATAGAAATAGACCTTTTCAGTCAAAGTGTTAAAAGCTAATGATTTGAATAATGGTATTTACTTTGAGTTAGTATTTCTTGACAGATGATTTGACCTTGCATATTCTTCGTCAAGAGTAGAATAGGTTATTTAAAATGATTTCGATCGACTAAATTGTAACGTTTACAATTTATACAGGGGTCACGATCAATCAATTTAAAATCTTGCCACCAACTTGATTTAGTGTACTATTCCAGTGCTTTCCTCGGGTCTGCTTTGGCGGTGGAGTTGTCGTGTAATCAATAGTTTGAGCTCAAGAATGTTACTCTCGACTATATTACGATGACGCTGGAATTCATGCTGCATTAATCCTCGTACAACAACATGTATGCCCAACCGGGCGTGGCCCTTGAGACCATAATGCATTAATACCGTATAGAACATTTGCAACCATTAGAGTAAACTGCTAAGTATCTGGAGAAACGTTTCAGCAATTACATTTCATAGGAAATGCTTAAAGTAACCCATTCGCTTTATTTCTTAGTCCAATAGCATGGTCATATCATCTGAACTTGGAATTTGGCAGTGAATCATCTTGGCCCTGTTTTGCCATTATCGATTTAAAAAGGACACATACCGTGTTTACGAACTGTTTAAAGTAAACACGGTGTTAACCTAATTATATATAAATGGCCAAACATAATAACTTTCACGTGAATGATTATTACTTAAAAGCACTCAAATCGTGCGGCGCTTCGTTTCATTTGCTTATCGCTATTAGTCAGTTAGTTATTATGTTATTTTATATTTAGATTAATACAATAATTCTATTTTTCTAAAGTGTATGTTGTAAGTAACAATTAGTCATGAATGAAATCGGTGATTTTCTAAGGTTAGGTGACGAAGAAAGAACTCGTTCTATAGGCCAGACTAATTCATTTGTTCGCTGGTAAAGTCATGTTTTTGTTCATATTTGTAATTTATTGATAGCAGTATGTTTAAAAAAATATATATATTTTTTAAATTAAAAAAAAAATTAAAAAAATTAAAATCATTTTTTAGAAATAGGTGTCAAATATCCGCGTGCAAATGGTATGATTACCGACCTAAACGGGTTTGTTGGCTCGTCAAAATACTTTATTTTTAGACATTTTTGTTTCATTATTTACGGCAAATTTGAGAGAAAAAAACCCATCCGACCGATCTTTCAAATATTACAGGTCTGTTTGCCCTTAGAACGAGTTTTTGCGCCACCGTAACGCCATTATTTGTATTTACTATCAGTTCAAACGAAATAGTAATTTATATTTTCTTTGAAATTATAGAAAATTAGTTTCTTTCCGGTTAACGCCATATATATATTTTACTTTATATTTTACCAAAACGGATTTCTATTAGAAAAATGCAAACCTGTTTATAACCACGAATAACAACGTTTCATCCCCAGACCGGAATACAATGCATGGGATACAATCATTCACAACAAAATGCAAACATTAAATGGGCCCAATACGCAACAAAATGCACCGCACAAACCAACAATTGGACTCGGACACTAAATAACCAACACAAATTTGATAAAAAATAAATAGATAAATAAATGAGATAGAGAAATCAATAAGAAATTAAATCAAACTGAACAGGGCGCTACATTTATGCTGTTGATTCTTTAACGCAATAGCGCCCCCTCTAGCATGTGTATCTTTAACCTGCGTAACTGAATCGCGATGCAATAACAAGTGTGTATAGTTTTCAAATCTTTTACAAACTAGGGCTTCGTTCAAGATGTTTATAGTTTAGCATCTGAACTCCAGATTAATATCTCAGCTAGGAGCACATTAAATTTGCTTTTCAACTTAAAAACAAAAGAAGGAAACGTGCAACCATGATAACGATTTGTAAATGAAATGACATTTGTTTTAGGTTTCTTATTTATTATTTATATCTGTTTAAGTTACATCCTTTCCAAGGAAACCATTTTTCATACATGTTGACCATTCCAACAGTGTGAGATGTAGGGTTTAAAAACAAATCTTTTGTTGCAAATTGTGTATTTGCGACGTGTTATTTAGTAAGAATTCTAGTATACGAAATATTTATGACTAGTTCTTATTTCATTTAATTCTTTAATTAATGCTACGAATGCTTTTCCTTGTATATATAGGCTACTCATGATAACATTTTTATTTATTTTGTTAAGCGCCGTGTTCTCTGCAGTGCGCTATATAAATGCTAATAATGCTAATAATAATAATAATACTTTAAGTTGATAAGTATAATTGCCCATGATCATCACCGTTATCACGTTACATAGATTTTCTTGCAGATTTACATTTCTGATCATAAATCATAAATATATCCTGAGTGACTGAGCGATTACGATTCCTAATTACTTCAAAATCATGGTTTATAGGGGTTGGAGATAGATTGTTCGCTAGCAAACAGGGTTTTTTTCACTCTATTTTCACTCTGAAAAACATGATTTTGAAGTAATAGGAACCGTAGCGCTCTGTAACTCAGAATATATTCATGATTTATGATCAGAAATGTAAATATGCAAGAAAATCTGCATCCAATTTCAGGGGCGTTCCCTGGAAAAGATCACATAATACGGTTTTAAGTTTCGTTCACACTAGGCGATGTTTACCGTGCGGTGCGGTGTGGCAGCCTTATTTCCGCTGCAGTGTACAGTCATTCATCGCAGGTCACCCTGGGTCAACGCGGGTTACACCATGCGATAGCCGCCAGCGCCGTGTCAGCATTAACGCAACGCGTCGCAGCCTGCCACAACAGTTGAACAATTTTCAACTCCATTGCGATATCACACCGCAACGCACGATGAATAACGTCTAGTGTGAATGGAGCTTTATTCTCTTTCATTTGCAATCTTATTATGAGTTGCTTACGTGAACATGACTTTCTTTGGTTTGTTTACAACTCAAAAGGAAAGAAAACTGACTTGGAATTTATATGATTACTGAGGTACACCAGGTCTATAAAAGACGTTTATCTTTAATATCAAGTGGTCATTATTAGCAGTTCAGGACACTAATACAATGTTATACGCAATTAAATTCCATCAAGAAAAAACCCCCAGTAATAGACCTGATCGCAAATTGGTAAAAATCGATTGATTATCCTTTTCTGTTGCATTGTAGGATTAAAAAGTGACAACATTTGCCCACTTTTCTATCCAACAATGCATTAGAAAATGATAATCAATTGATTTTTACCTATTTGCGATCAGGTCTATCCCCGGAAGTAACAGGTGCAAAAACACGACGCTGAAAGTTAAGCAGCTCATTTCAATTCAAATGCTCGCACACTTTAAATTTCAAACAAGCAATAATCATACGTCCCCAGCAGGCATACCAGAGCCGACAAACAATAGGTTTAATCACCGTGATGCACTAATATTGGTATTGCATACCCGAGGGGTATTGTGGGATACTTATCAATAACGCGTTCCAACAGCTGAAGCCTGATCTAGTCGCTTTTAAAAATAATACAGCGGGGATTGAAATAAGCATAAGTCGTGCTACGCGTGCAACATTTGACTGGCGCTGTCAGACAATACAATACACGTTCATGCATATCTACAAACAGTTATTTTACAACGAGAAGGACGGGTTGGGGCGGAGTTGACAGCAGGCATTATTTTGATTTTCGGCCTTCAATTTCATGTGCAGGAAAAAAATGCAAAAAAGGACGTCATAGATGACGAAGAAAATGAATGCGAATAAAACGAAATGAATTAGTATGCCTGTTGTTTTATTATTTACGAGGCACATCATAACGTTATATGTTACGTGTAGGTGCAAACACGTTGGGGAGGTTGATTATTTGGGGAAGACTCGAACTGGAATATGTTCAGTTAACGCGCGAGTCTGTCTACTAATAAAAAAACAAAAAGTTGAAAAAAATATCAAACCAATAAACGCAAATATATCCATAATGATAATGATAATAATAATGGTATTAAAATGATACAGGCATCTACAAAAATATATTAGGAAAAGTAAAAACGTTAAGGTGGATCAAAAATATTTGTGGGTTTCAAAAAAGATGGAGTTGGATGGACTAATGATCGGGCTTACCCGAATCCCTGTCGTCTTGATGAATGAAGCACAGACACATAGGTTTGGTGGATATAAACATAAAAGAAACGATACGTCTCAATCTTATAACACAGGGCAGACCAATCTTATAACACAGGGCAGACCAATCTTATGTTCTCACTTCCTTAACAATTTTGGACTGGTGATTTGACATTTCGTCGGTAATAAATCTTCTAAGGTTGTGTCTATTTCCCACTATGCGGTCCAATTAAACGACTGCAAAGGACATCATTAGGCCCCAAGGGCATAAACTAACCTTCATAACCCTGAAAATGGACCACATAGTCAGAGGTTGACAAAATCTTAGATGATTTATTACCGGCGAAATGTTAAAATCACCGGTCAAAAAGTGTTAAGGGATGAGAACATAATGTTTTCACAATCAACCACTTATCGTCGTGGTAGTAAAAACCTCTTTATTATCATTGCGTGCGCAATTCGTATAATTGTATTGTGGTCAAAACGAACGCTTCCCAAACAAATCAGCCGTCCCCAACATAATTTGCTTTTTCTAAACCTAAGAAATGGCTGTCGTAATCGGTTTATTATGTGGAATGTGCCCTCACGTGGTTGAATACAAGTTTACAATGTGACTGGAAAGGTCGTCGTCCCTTAAAGCCCTGACCTCTGTTATAGTGAGATCTGTTTTAAACTGACTTAGAATTTAACCCTGACAGGCTATACTTCCAAATTCGGCAACTCATCGGGATGGAAAGTCTGTAGAGGTTGCCGAATTCTATGGTTTGCAACCTGCCAGGCTGTCAGTTCACAGGCACAGGAATTTCGTTTAGGGGTAGTAAAGAGTGAAACGCTAGCATTTTAAATTCAAATTTACTTGATAGATTCCTGCCTAAATCCGTGGGTGTTATGTGAAATGAGCTTAAAATTTCCAAATGGTTTAGAGGGCTGAACTCGTTCGATAATGTCGCTGTATCGGAAAAGTTATAGATACTGGATTGACAGTTGTTTTATATACACACATGTATTCAAAACCCGACTCATTATTATAACAGCCACCGAAGTAAAATAAATTGGGGTGAGAAGAAGGGCAAAGAAAACAAACCCCAACAGAATGTACCGATATTATAATGTAAAACAAGCACATTTTAAAATCATATTAGTTTTATATGGCTTACCAGACTTGTCATCTTGAAGTTTGAAATATAATATGATTGGATATAAACGATTAATTTTATGTTTCAGACTGTATATTAAGTAAAGAATGAGTACTTCAGGCCAGCATATCAGTATATAGTAAACAGGCGAATAATTGTGTATTTAACACAAGTCCATTTGATGAAGAATAGGATAAAAAGGAAAATATATGACAAATTATTTTGATCTTTGGTGAACCATTTCGGTTACTCCTTCATGTAATATCGCACGAAATATTATCAATATTCACGTACGTTAATTGAGCTATAAAGAATGAAAACCCCACCAATTGAATTTACTAAAGCTGAAAGTTGAATTTTGTTTAGTCATTATAGACAGATGGTTTACAACGGTCATTTGAATAATGAAGGTGTTGTTTCTATATCCAGGTAAGGTGTAAGTTATTATATTCATGCAATACAACAATGTCCGGTAGTGAATTTCGAAATTAGGAACATAGATGAAATAATGTGTGAACAATCCTTTGAATTTTTGAAATACTGACACTTATGACCTGCTAGTGTTATATAATGTTTAATTGAAGCAAGCGTTGTTGCCATGGACAAGAGTAACTAATTGGAACAATGTTACGCACGTAATATAATGCAGTTACGTTGAAACATTGGAGAGAGTATAATAGGACAACGTAACACATGTGTTGGAACAGAGTCACACGTGTAACAGAAAAAAACACTTAACTTGCGGAATTGCGTAATTGAACAATGGAAGGTACGTAAATGAACCAACGCGTCGTATTAAAAACACCACGTAACCTAACGTAATGGAACAACGTAACATATGTTTTGGAACAACGCAACGTAGGCTATGTGTTGGAACAATGTAACGTATACAATGGAACATACATAACTGATCTTGTAACTTGATTACTCAATACGCACGCGTACGGGCACAATTCCACAACTCATTAAAATAACAAATTCTGCCCCTAAAATATTCTCAAAACAGGCATGACAATATCACTGCCATTTTTATATTGTATACTAGTATTAGTAAAGTGTGTTAACATGCAAACGTTTTAAACGACAAGACGAAAGCATATCTATAATAGTGTTGGTAACCGCACTGATTCAACTTGGTATCACGTGATTAACTAATTCATATACTCAATACTGCATTTTCAGACAGCCGTGATGTTATTATATATTAACGAGAGTTTGCTAAGAGCGACCTAACTACACTCGATTAACACCCATGCATTTTATCCACGTGTAAGTATAGCACTTCATATATATATGTATATAAAACGCTACGTCGGAATTTAAGAGTATATAACGATATTAATCATATATGACGACAATTAAAGTGTTAGTAGCAAGTGACGATTTACAAAAGTTGTTATAATATACTTACCTGCAAAAGCATGCAAATATAAATGCAAATTTGATTTATCTTTTTTTAATCGTGGTTTAAAATTTCCATCATAACCATTACAGTCATGGGTACGGGTAGTCAATTCTCTTTACTTTGGTAATATTAACACTCTCCACGCAGCAGGCGTCTGCAGACGACATTCAAAAAAATTACAAACTGTTTCAAAAATGTCAAAATAATTTAATTTCATTACCATGTTTGGAATCACCTGCATTAACATAAGTACAAACATGCCTAGTATTGGTTCAGTAATTCTTGAGATAAGCTTTGAAAGTTGGGAAAGGTATCTGAAAAAAAATCTGTTTCAAAATGGTAGAACTAATAAGCGCGTGGAAAGTGTTAATAATCAAATTGCGTTATTTTGAAGCACTTTCAAATATTGATATTGAATGCTGGCATATCCACAACATCCGCGAGGCGTTTGACATTGTAAAATCCCCAAAACAACAACAACAAAGCAAATACGTCGTAAGAATTCATGAAAGTCGTAAGTGATATTTGCGGCCAAATTGAGTAATTAGTTATTTATGAAAATATACGCAAATCGTAAGCCAATTTCTCACTCTTGATATATGATTCGATTAATTTTTAATCTTATAATAAAACAATCAATAATTTAATAAAATTCAACACACAGTGTTTCTATTGCAACATGTATCTTACGATATTTGTGCATTTACACGACGATATATGATCTGCAATTGAATACTAATATTGCAAATATAATCTGTACCCTAAGTCCCAAATTAAAGTTGTGATTGAATCATACTTAAGATGTTGCAATTACATACCGGTGATGGGAGTACATTGACAACACATAGTGAATCACGTGATTATGTTGAACTTCTTTTCATTGGTATATTTCATTGAATACAGTTTTCCTGAATGGTCAATAGAAATCATTTTCGCTAGCACTAAAGGCAAAGTTAAAGACGCTAATACTAATACTATAGGAAATACAATTATAACACGATATAATTCAAAACGTTGGCTATTGTTACAAGCCCGCATAGCATTTTATTCAACGGTCAAAAGGTTTTCGAACCCAAGCAGGACATGCTTTTATCAATCCATCATCTCCAGACATCTCTGACTGCCGAACCCGTGACTGCAGTCATAGGTGCCCAATAATCTAACACTTTCCATGCGCAAGGCGTCTGCAGACGACATTCCAAAATGTCACAGAATGTTTCGAAAATGTCAGCATTATTGAATTTCATTCCCATATTTGGAATCATCATGAGAACTGCATTGAAATAAGTACAAACATGCCTAATATTGGTTCATTTATCCTTGAGATATACTCTGAAAATTGCGAAAGGTTTCTGAAAAATCTGTTTTGTATATGGTAAAACTAATAGCCGCGTGGAAAGTGTTAAGGGAAAACCCCAATGCATTTCGAGTTAGATTTACTTTATTTTGGAGATGATAATTAATTACAATAAGCTTAAGAATCGTCCGAAACACCCAGGGCCTGGCTGGCTAAACAATTATTTAGAGCAATGCATTGGCACTGTAGTGTAAACAGTTTATTGAATTGCATTCATACACTCGTATCAGTGTCGAAGCAATCAGAAAGCAAGAAACTGAAATACGCAGAGTGCATTGAAAGTGTCTAATTCACTCCGCGTGTGCGTCGTTCAATCCCCGCACCACGCGCTTTGTTTTGATTAGTTGTTCAGGTTCGCCGCTTTTCACTGCGGGTGTTAGCAAACTTGTTAACATATTTTATTTGTATTTTCATAGATCAAAGTTATGCTTAAATTGAGAATTTTGATTTGTACAGCGTCGTGTATGAATTAGGTCAATACATGTGTATGTTTTGTTTCTCGAAAAATAAGAACATTCAATGCACTTGCGCAATTGTTGATATGCTCACAATAGCACTCCCCCATTATTCACACATCAACATCAGCGCGGGTGCATTGATTTAAAAAATAATTCTCTCGAAACAACACATACGCATTTATTTACCTATAATTTATAAGCAGTAATCTTACTCAGACGTTAACCTTGAAATGTTTGTTATGCTTTGGGCCCAATTGTCTTAGTCCCTGTAATTTCACAAATTTCGTGATATCGATCTGCCATCTGACAATTGCCATGCTAAATGAAACCATCGACATATACAGGGTGATTCAAAAAACACTTAACCCATTTCAGCCATGTTGAGCAACTTACTAATAACATTTGCTTAATATCTTTACATTTTATCAAAGCAAAGGCTATTAAAGGCATATTATGTGATCTTTTCCAAGTAGCGCCCTCTATCATTGATTTTTTACTTTGAATGCAGATTTGCATTTTTGATCATAAATCATAAATATCTACTAAGTTACAGATCGATACGATTCCAAATTACTTCAAAATCATGGTTTGAAAAATAGATTGTACCGAGCGGTACAATCTACTCGGTACAATCTATTTTTTTTTTAAATTTTACTCTAAATTCACTCTTTAAACCATGATTTTGAGGTTATTAGGAATCGTAACGCTCTGTAACTTGGAATATATTTATGATTTATGATCAGAAAGTAAATCTGCAAGAAAATCTGCTTCCAATTTTTTTGTCGAGGAATGAGGGCGTCCCATGGAAAAGATCACATAATATACCTTTAAGCATTACTGGGCTAACAATCTGAGACATTTCGTAATATGGAACGTTAAAGAAAACATTTGCAAAATTGGTTTGTCCACAGCAGCCTTCTCAACTTAGTCCGTTTGACTAAACGATTCTGAACAGGAATCAAAACATGGAAAATAGCACTTTTAGACAACGTTTTTGTTTGTCTTTAGTTAGTAATAAGTAAGCAATAGGAGTTAGTAAAGATTGCAATGGCCTTAAATCAAGTATTTTGACCAGGTATGATATTTATGAGAGATACTATCCGTGGACAAGTCAACATTGCACATGACATCGTTAAACTACCGTATTTCATGAATGGGAAATAATCCAGATAGTTATATTTTTTGCCGATGCTCAATAACCACTGGTTTAATAACACGCAAAGACATTAAACATGAATTAGTAAATAGAAGAAAATGGCTGTCAGATGTAGGTTAACTTTTTGAACCACCCTGTATTATGTGAACACGTATGGATCACTCATAGTTATTCAGATACCAATGTTATATAGATTGTAAGGGTGTCCCATAATGTGTTATGCTATATGACGTGTTAAATAAACACACTTAAGTCATAAACTGCTGAACTTGTAATCATATTCTCATAGATGGCACGCCCTACCGCTGATATGTCGTCTTTAACTTTGTCCTATAGCTACCGTATACTAGGGAAAACCAGCAAACCAGTATCTATACCAGATATCATCTTATATTCCTCAGGAATTAATAACAAAACAAAAGCAAAAGCAAATGCAAAAAATAAACTAAATAAAGCATCAGTACTGAATAGTGTTGCTTCCTGCTATTGTTCTAAATTCTACATTCTAATAATGCATGCGTGGAATGCGAGGGATTTTACTAAAACGCATACATTCGAAAGTGCATTGCACGAAAACAGCATTGTATTACTGTCATAAACAAAACTAAAAGCAACAAACTTAAAGCAACAAACTAACAATCATTTCCAACATGCGCCTAGGGGCGTATCTTAAACTAACTGTATTTTGTTCACTTTTTTGTGCATGCACACTCCTCGATGATATTATTATCATTAGTTTCATCGAACATATTTGTAAACATCATGATCACGTGCTAATTTGGTATTTATTAAATTGATAGACTTGAGTTGACATGATGTGCTTACAGATAATATACACAGGAAAGTTGATCGGACTTAACACTTTCCACGCGGCAGGCGGCTGCAGACGACATTCCAAAATTTCACAAAATGTTTGAAAAATTTCAAAATTATTTAATTTCATTACCATATTTAGAATCACCATGAGAAATGCATCGACATAAGTACAAACATGCCTAGTATTGAGTCAGTAATCCTTGAGATAGACTTTGAAAATAGGGAAAGGTTTCTGAAAAATCTGTTTTGTATATGGTAGAACTAACAGCCGCGTGGAAAGTGTTAAGAGAACTGCAGCTAGTGACTGTTATATGCGGTCATTGTCCTTGTATCTTACATGGCGCGAGTTTTAAGAAGATGTTTAAAACATGATATGCGCTCATTTTGCTGCTTCTCTTGGACAAATGCCTCTCTTGGCATTGAACACTGAAAAGCAGAAGGATATGTATTTCTATTTAGTGAAATAAGTTTTTATTTGTATTCTGGCCAATGATAAGCTCATTTGAAAGGAGTTTCATTAAATAGAAGGAAACAAATATCAGTTTCTAGTGATCGTTACACGTCGCTGCATCTGAAACACTCTTGGAAGGTGGATACGCAACATTCAAGACAAACATTCCGTTTACGCAACATTCTAATTGATTTCAGAGAGTTATTATAACGTACTCTCTCTATTCCACTTCAAATACAGAAGGGCGCCCTCGAATATATAATAATTAACCACGACCAGTAAATACGTTATAGTGGCGCATTCAGTAAGAAAAGCACATGTGCTTGATTTGTGGTTGGGATATCTAGTCAAAATATAATCATATGTAGCATAACGTGTATGCGAACTTATTCAGCTTGAATATAACAAATTAATAAAAAGCTGTACAACATATATTTGATGCACGATTATAATAAAAGTGTATTCAATTACAGTGCTCTGTGTATCTATTCAAATGTGAACTGTGATTCAACTACTTGCTAAAGTGAAAATAAATCATAGCACTATTTCGTGCACTCAGAAATAAGAATATGAGAGAAAGATATGTTTTCATCGCCAGAAAAAAGGAGAAGCAAACCCACCCCAAACATCTTAAGTAAAAGTAAGCACAAAACAAGGGACTATTAATAGAACTACTTGTGATAATAGTGACGATAAAAATAACAGTGGTGACTTGTCCTAATAACAAAATAAGACAAATACCTTCTCCTTGTAGTTTAACCTGGCTACCATCGTGTTGCCATGGGCCGAATTTCATCTTGCACATTTGCTCATCGAAGGGGAATGTCATCACGTTGATTTTGCAGTAACTCGTGAAGATCTCGGGTGCGGCCCACATCAATGTTCCATTGTAATCTACTTTAACAATATGTTCTTTTAACCAGTTCTTATATTTATCTGCACTGTAAGATAAGATGAGAAGATTGATTATGACAAGAGTAGAGTTACGAACTTAGATATATTTATGGAAACATCTTCCTTGAAGCAACGAAATCAACGCCAGGAAAACGCTATATTTACTTGAAACATTATGACACCCATAAGTGGTACTTTGCATCACGAATATAAACTAATGAATCTTTTCACTTAGACCATTGCAAATGTTACCGTGTTAAGAGAGATTGACCTTAAGCGATTTATATGAGTATTTACAAGATGACGGATGCAATATATATCACTCTGACGTAATGGCGTAAGTATCTCAATGTCGAATTTATGTTTTGGGTTTTCTGTATTTGCGTTCTAACTCACCTTATGTAATACTACCTTCTTTTTGTTTCTTTATGTGTATATTATAATGACATGCATCCGAATTTGTGTTACGTTTAATGATTTATTAAGGGTAGCCAAAGATATTTGCAAGCTCTGCTCTGATTTGGTCAGTCCACCATTTAAAACAAAAAATTATATATATTTTTGTTGGTAAATAACTAAACTGAAATTGAAACTTATTCACAGTTCTGTTTTTATCATGCTTATATATTATCTGCTGGCACCTAAAACGATTTAATTTGGATTGGTTTGAATCATGATATAATTCGCGGTTCTCGAGTTGGGCGGTTCTCGGGTCCTCGGTTCATGTGATTTGTACCCTTAAGATCCACTTATCACAGTTGCCCTTAATAATATAATTCATTGTTATACTAAATAAGTCCACTCGATGTGTTTGTGTGAAATTGCTAATCACTCAACAAACACACAATCAATCTGAATATACACAGTTTAACAAAAATAAGTTCCCCTTTAGATTATGCCTGATATTTTTTAAATTGTTACTCCATCAAATCAATTTTTGGCACTCATAATGTACGTGTTCACAGCAACACTAGAACGGGACTATAACTATGCATGCAGGTGTTGTAATGCTTGGATGAGCACACTTTGAATAAGGGAATATCTCAATTCAAAAGTTGCTAAATGATGTATTAAAGGAGGATGGTTAAGCAGCTTGAACCAGGGTCTTGAACCAGGGTCTTTGCTTGAACACCGCATTTTTAATCTTTTGAAATGAGGTATTCCTCCAATCAATGTGTGCTCATTCAAGCAGTACAACACCTGTGCGGTGTTCAAGAAAATACATTGGTTCATGCTGCTTAATCGTCCTCCTTCAATACATCATTTAGCAACTTTTTAATTGAAGTATTCCTCCATTCAATGTGTACTCATTCAAGCATTACAACACCTGCGTAGTAATAGCCCCGTTCTAGTGTTGCTGTGAACACGTATATTATATGTGCCCAAAATCGTTTCGATGGAGTAACTCACTTTAAAATGATCAGGCATATTCTAAAGGGGAAATTATTTTTGTTGAACTGTGTAGTACACATTTGATTGGTTTCATGGGATACAACGTATTGCAATATGTAAGTATTATGACATTGTGACATTGTTTTACAGTACATACTACTTCATTTCACAAGTTCCTATACTGTCCTGTTGCTGATATACTCGCTTTTAAAATGATATATCGTCTTCTTTTTTTGATTTCGAGGTTTTAAATGATTTAACCATTTCCGAATAGCATAGCTCGATACAATTTAAATACGTGTGTACAATATAAATTCTATAAAAAATGATACACACGTAAGGCGAAGTGTCAATATTGACGGAATATTTGTCTTAAAGGAGGTGTCCCGCAAGCACAAAATTGTACATTAGAAAATTAATTATCGAGCACAAATTGCGTAACTATATAGAACAAAACATTATACTTATGACCAAAAACTAATAAAAACTGCCATCTCTTAACATGCAATTTTTAAAATTCGCGGCGATCGAAACTCCCGGTGTCGATGAAGTCTTAATTATACAATGCACTTGCGCAAATGTTAGCACCAATAACCATGACGTCATCGACACCGGGACTATCGATGTCGCGAATTTTAAAAGTTGCATGTTGAGAGATAGCAGTTTGTATTTGCTTTTTGTCATAATTATTATGTTTTGTTCAATATAATTACGCAATGTAGGTTCGATTAATATTCTTCTAACATATAATGTACAATGTTGTGCTTGCGGGACACCTCCTTTAAAAGTGTTCTCAAATCGATGAGAATCCTCAATGTAAATGGAATAATAACGAAATAGCATCAGTTCTGCCCGAATACCATTGACATATGGGATACGGTATAATATTGTACATTGACCGACTTATGATAACGCTACAATTCTTTGAAATATCGTATTGACTTAAGTGATTACATTTTTTACCATATGTGACTCTCTGCGAAATAAAGCCAGGCAAAGACGGCCATATTTGTTATGCAATGTTAGAGATGTGTTTCTCGGAATTGACTCCGATTGATATTCTGAAATTCGGACGTGAGATAGGATCTAAATTAGGTGTTTCAATCAGTTAAAGCTGCCCTTCGGCTCCCGATGTTCTCACAGTTAATCGCATAAATTAGGTTGGGTCAAACTACTCCTAGCTGTGTACTACGACCAATGAAAATCAAATGTATAGGATGTACACGAGTAACGTCCTTACAGTCTACGCAATTCTTTAAAGGGTGTCCCATAACGTGCTAGTATGCTATACGACGTGTTAAATAAACACACTAAACTCATAAACGTCATATTCTCAGTTTGATTTGGACCATATTTCTTGATAATATCAGTACTTAAATGTGCTAAATAACGACAAACACCCTGTTCAACGTTTAAAAAACCAATACCGACACAATAGTATTTGGATTATGATCATCTTACACTCAAACATATACTTATTGTTATTTGGTTGGTTGATTGATGTGCATAGTGCTCATGAAACACATTTGCCCGCACACTAATTAACGTTTATTATTTTCCATTACACTTCGTGGTGCAAGAGTGCTTAGTAAATGACATTTATCCATTCGAGCTTGAACTCTAAACAGCTTGAATGAGAACGCATGCTTATACTATATATCTACAATTTGGAATTTGCGGGAAGGAGCACAGTTTTATAAAGAATCATATTGTAGATAACTTCTATTTTTTGTTTGTTTTTGTCTTTGGTAAACAAACATTTATTAAATATATCTTGAATATATCAGTTGTCCAAATATGGGATGATTTACGAATGCTCGCTCAGACACATTTCAAACCGAGATCGGAAAACTTTGGAAATATTAGTCACGTGGACGTGGTTTTCTGACAGGACGAGATGCGCAGAATATGTTGACGATATTTAGATATTAAATCGATCTTAAACTATCACGAAAAAAAATTCATACATGGAGTTGTTTCGGAGATGGTATGTGATGACTTCGAGACACCAGGCGAGTCAACAGTCATCATGAACAGCGATTTGAAATGAACTATAACACATATATTATAATTATGTGATATATTAGAGCCCATTCCATTCAAGCACGCCTCGTTTAAAAAAAACCCGGAAAAAATCCAAGACGTAACGTCGTATATAACTGTTATAACGAATGCAAATGATTATCCACAATAAGAAAATTCCCTCTTGTATTTATATCACAATAGAAAACTGAAGAAAAAAACACCCACAGGTTTTCATACAAATTGAGGGAAGTTTACATACTTGCTTGTAGCCATACTTCTCACCAAGTAGACTAACGCATAATAAACCGAGCTATAATAGCAATATACTTTATTTGAAATTCAAATTTGTCAAAACTGATATCATTTCAATAAATATTATTCAAACAATACTGATTGTGTGTTTGATTTACGCAGAGATAAGGGTACGTTAGCAATATCAATCTATTTTCAATTAGGAATTTTAAAACCTGTCATGTCAATTGGGAGAAACCACAATCTTATGTCGAATCAAGCACAAACATGCTTAATTTAGCTAATGACAAATTGCATGAGGCTCCTTCAACACCTTAATATAGTTATCACTATAAGGCACCATGTTATTTGTGTTAAAGCTCCAGGCATCTACTAAATGGTGGACAAACTGACTGTGAATCTTACACAGGTGTTGCTTTACATAGACATCTCGATCATTTATTCCATTAGGGTCATAAAAAGAGAACTAAGTCGAAGCCAAGCAATTAACGTGTCTTATATGAAAGATAATTGTGTAAGCTTTACTTAGAAACTTCGAAAATTGAAGAAAAAATTGATTCTTGGTTTCAAAATGCCGAAAATTAGTGAAATTATGGAAATTTGGCTGAAAATTCAAGATGGCGGCCGTGAGGTGTAAATGGTCAGAAAGAGGTAACTAAGTCGAAGCCAAGCAATTAACATGTTTTATATGAAAGATTGTTGTATACTATTTACTTATAGACTTCAAAAGTTGAAGAAAAAATAGGTCCTTGGTGAGAAAAGGTAAAAAGTTGAAAAATCCAAGATGGCGGCTATATGCAATAAATGTGCTTACTAGACAGATTCTATGGTGTTAAATTAATTTAAAAAAATTATCTTATCGACTATCTTTGTTATATCAACTGACTTATACGAACAATATTTGAAAATACATTTACCATATATTTATCGGAGTCTCCTGAACATGGATATCAAGAGTAAAATGCATTAAAAACATTGGTATTGCTCTATTGCTCAAATGTGTAAGATTGGCAGATTGGCTGGATTAAGCCACTGGTGGAATGAGTAGATGCCTTGGCCGGGCTTTAACAGTTTATTTTGTTGAAATAAACATATTTTAATGTATATATTTATATTTAACCATTTGTGTGTGTGTATGTATTATTCTTAATGTTCTATATCCTTGTATTTTCATTGTATACATGTACATTTGATATTATGCTTTAACACTAACGGAAGTATATTATGCT
Organism: Ophiura sarsii; assembly: GCA_035610835.1. Taxonomy (NCBI): domain Eukaryota; kingdom Metazoa; phylum Echinodermata; class Ophiuroidea; order Amphilepidida; family Ophiuridae; genus Ophiura; species Ophiura sarsii. The sequence continues at coordinate 78,517,224 of CM069447.1, read as the reverse complement.
ACAACATACTACGCTAACAGGTGCTATTAGCGCGTGGTTCCTAATTCTATCTCCTGGTGCCGCTATCAGGTGTGCAGCAGCAAAATATCATGATTTGGCGAGCAGCCTCTCCTTACCATAGTTAAATAGGCGCCAGTTTCCCCAACAATTTACACGGTTTTCCCCCTATAAGACCCGCCTATAGTTGTATTCCTAAAGACCCGCCTCGAATATTATGCATATCGATGCTTTGAATAGTTATACTTTACTGACATGAAAACATTTACACATGTCCAAAAAGTAAAACACCATTAATCTAAAATGTATATTCCAGTTAAACACCAGTATTTTCAAAGTCATGACATTTTACAAAATTCTGACATTTGAGTACATCACAATGATATTGAAGCTTGCTTATGGTGTTGTGTAAATATAAATATATATTTTGTGTTGTTTGTTGATTGGTTCGTATTCAACACTTAGGCGATAACACTCTTTAGTGTCATTGCCACGTGGCTTAGAACGGACGAAGTCACAGGACTTTCCATTAATCGACAGGAGAGGCCACTTTATAGAGGTCTATGGGGAACATTTTAAATGATCTCCGATTTCTCGAAAATAGAATCACTAATCACATTTTGTTTTTGATCAAACCAACTTTTTTATGAGCCGAAGCATTTGTATGTTTGAGTACTGTGTACGGTCATGTACGCTAGTGTATGTTTTCCTATCACCGACGTACCTCGAAAAACACTCGTGCGACAATATCGTCGGCTATTGATTATTAGGCCAACAAAAAAAAAAGGTTTGTCTCAGATGACCCGCGCGCATTCCCGAAACCGCCCGCGTAAGTTTTTTTTTTAGTGGATTTTTTTATTTTTTTTTCAATTTTATTTTTTATTTTCAATTTTTTTTCAATTTTTTTTCCAATTTTTTTTTCTTTTTCAATTTTCTCAAAATAATCTTGCAAAATCCAACTTTTTGACCAAACAAATGACGATCAGGTCTAAATTGAAAAAAAAAATAAAAAAAAAATCCGCAGACCGCATTAGATTTTCAGTCTCTCATGTCATCTGAGACAAACCTTCTTTTTTTTGTTGGCCTTATTAGTACATGTACGTTATACTGATTGGTTATTGTTTTGGAGCTTTTGACTTGATGTTTCCCCCTTACACAGTCAAGGAGGTAACAATACCACATTTACACTTTCCACGCGGTTATTGGTTTGACCATATTATATATACAAAACAGACTTTTCAGAAACATTTCGCAATTTTTAAAGTCTATCTCAAGGATTACCGAACCAATTCTAGGCATGTTTGTACTTATGTCAATGTATTTCTCATGGTAATTCCAAATCTGGGAATAAAATTTAATAATTTTGACATTTTTGTAACATTTTGTGATATTTTGGAATGTCGTCTGCAGACGCCTGCCGCGTTGAAAGTGTTTTAAATGTCACCTTACAATTGCTGTTTTAAAGGATAATTAATTGCCTGTGATCAATGTGGCATTACCTTTCTACTGTTTTATATTGATTATATATTCCGACTTCACTACAGTGTATTATTGTTGGTTTAGTTGTGAGAAAATAAACTGTTTTTTATCTTCTCTATCTTGACCAGTTAGTTTCGTGTTTAGTATAGTCCCCCCCCCCCAACAAAAAAATAAAATGAATATGCGCAACAAGATCGTATTTAAGTTGTAATTATTTTAACAAGTTTGTACGCAAAACGAGTTTGAAGTCGAACATATCTCAATTTTATATTTCCTCTTGGTTATAGAGATTATTTGCAAAGCTGCCAAGCCTACATTTGCAGAAAACCCAATTACAAATGAACATTTAATACCAATGATATGAGCTATTTCAAAACATTAGAAAACAGAATAATGTCGATCCTTTATTTGGTTATATCTCAAAATTAATATTCCGTACTTCAGGCTCATTTTTTGCTTGATCCCATCGACATTATTTTACTTTAATGATACTGTATCTGACTTTCCACTTTGAGCACCGCCTGCAGCGATTTGCTTAGTGGCTATAATGTACTTTTGCCATTGCCCGGTGCACCTTCAGAGATGAACGGGATGATGATAACCACAAAGCCTCTTGTTTTTAAGTCACTCTTGCCAGAATATTTTCTTGATATTATTATCAACCATCATTTCGTCTACACTTGTGTGTAATACAAACATACACATAATAAGTTTGTCTAACCATTGATGACATCTCCAGTGTTACAGTGCCTTATGGTCATGTTTTTTATACTGGGTACAATTTGTGTTACATGTCCCTTTTTCCATAAATTAGGTTCCTTTTCAGTTAATGCATTATATCTGAAAAAGTTTACATTTAAATTTGGTAAAAGTATACATATTCTGAAAGCATATACTGTAACGGATGCAAATAGCATACAATGAAGTTGATTATACAGGGTGGCCTAAAATTGTACAGGGTGTAACAAGCAAAATCTTCTAAAAAAGAAGGGTTTCAATAATTACTTCCACTGTGTATATGAAGTGATGAGAGAAAAGTTCAGTACAGATTTAAAGTAGTTTAATAAAATACCCATCCAGACATATGCAAATGAAATTTCATTATGAATCTGAAATTCTACATACAGGGTGTCTAAAAATTTGTTTATTTAGTTCCGGAAAAATGCTTCTATTACTACATACATACAAAGACAAGTATTTTAACAAAATTCAAGTAGATTTCAAATAAAAATGCATCAATTACAGGTACATGAACATTGATTGATTTTGAAAGTCACCCTTTTCTTATGTAAAGTTATTAATTTTAAACATATAGGGTGTTTAAAACATTAATTTAGGTATACATGATTATCCACAAATCATTAAATTGAATGAATTTAAATTTGCATCTGAAACATGATTTTACATTCCAATTTGAAGTGGCAAATGTTTAAAGTGGTATGAGTTTCAAATAATGTTCAATAAAAAGGGGCCCTATAACTACAGAATGACTCAAATTTTCCCAATGGCACATGTTTAGTGGCATACAATTAATTGCGTTCATCCTTCTTGCACCTTTATGATGTGCAAAGCACATTCAAATGAACAAATTAGGTTAGTTTCCATAATGTTTGAACCCAGTATTCAAATTTCAAGAGTCTGATTTAAGATTGAATTATAAAATGTTTTCGTTTTAAGTTGTATTCAACATATAGGGTGATCCAATGTTGATTGACAAACTGCTTATGCTGGTCATCCTATACTAGGTCAGATCAGTTGCATTCCTAAGAATTTAATAATTCTCCTGAGTTCACAAGCTTGATGAAAACCAGCAGTTTTTTACTTATTTGGTAACACAGTTAAAAACAAGTAATAACACCATGCACAAACGCATTTAACAAAATGTGCTAATTAACATCCAGACAATACAGAATACATGAGGTTAATTACATATCTTCTTTTAATTTTTAATTAAATAGTTAAATTTATTTATTCAAAAGGGTACCTCAACCTTTCTATACTTTTAAAATGGACAGTTTGGTGCAGGCAAATGTTTGCATACATTCGCAAACTGTGACCAACTTATGTTTCTCAACAATTTTTGAGCTTCTTATTTAATGCTAATTAATGATTCCTTAATTGACAAATTATATTTTTAATTCAAATATGCTTCAATAATGTTATGTTTTCAATATAGAATTGGACCAAGAGTGAAACCAGTGCATTTTATGTTTGCCCAATGTATATTGCACCATACTTGTTCAACTATGCACTCCTCCTCCTCCGCATACTCCTCCACCCCTGACTAATTAGGTTTAACGAACTATTGTAATTAACAGAACCATGTTAGTTTATATTTTTCTTTTTAAAATAAAGGTCAAATACTTTCTCATCAAAATAAGACCACATTTGAGTATGTGTGATAAAAAATAGCCAAAATATATGCATGCAAAGTAATAATATGTAGTGCAAATGTAACAGATCCACCTTTTTTGGGTACCCAGTATAAAAAACATGACCTTATATAGAATACATAGACTGTCATGGAGGCGATATTATTTACCGTAAACAGCATTTGATACCTTGACCGAATAAAGCGTATACATGATGAGAGTGATTGGTATGTATACAGTGTTTGGCCAAATGGTGGTTAACAACAATCGCGTCCTGGAGAGACAATAGTGTGAAATGAATGAATACACTGTCAACTATTCACTTGAATGGATTGGTGTCTTGTTTATGTGTAATTTTAGAAATAAGCACGATTATATAAACCTCCTGTTTTTGTGCTTTTAGTGATTAGAGCAACAGAATAACCAGGAATGATTGGCACCATATTATTTAAACTTTTAAATTGATTCCAGGATCCAGCTTATTGTAAGCCCTTACTAAGGCCAAGCAAAGAAGATTGTTTTTTCAGAAACATTTTGCAAATAACCTAAGTGCTGTGCGATTTTTGTTTAAATAGGCTATGAGGTATGCGACTAATCCAAGCTTCAGAGAACTTTTTTTTAACTTTTTAAAAAAAATATATTAAAAAAATCAACAACAAAAAATCCAAATAATCTAAACATAATGAAGGTCATTTCAAACCAGCTTGGTGACAATAATCTTATGGGTAACATGGGGTGTACACAGATTGACCTCTAATGAACCCTACGTGACCTTTGACCCTTTCTGTCAACACTTTAAACCATTTATTGCTGTTTTGGGAATAACGCAATCTATTGCGGTCAATCTGAGGATCTCTACAATGGCGGTCAGTGGACAGGTAATACAAATTGGGAGAAATGTGTGACTTTGCACAGTGACTTTTTAAAGATGTCTGAAGGGTCACTTTAAAAAAAATAAGTTTCTGGCTCCTTCTCCTCTTGGTGATTTCAAGAACTTTTTGATACCCCCTCGTACATGTCATACTTACTTATTGTATAGCGTAATATCAGACAACCATACATTTCATACTTACTTATTGTATAGCGTAATATCAGACATCCATACATTTCATACTTACTTATTGTATAGCGTAATATCAGACATCCATACATTTCATACTTACTTATTGTATAGCGTAATATCAGGCATCCATACATTTCATACTTACTTATTGTATAGCGTAATATCAGACATCCATACATTTCATACTTACTTATTGTATAGCGTAATATCAGACATCCATACATTTCATACTTACTTATTGTATAGCGTAATATCAGACATCCATATATTTCATACTTAATTATTGTATAGCGTAATATCAGGCATCCATACATTTCATACTTACTTATTGTATAGCGTAATATCAGGCATCCATACATTTCATACTTACTTATTGTATAGCGTAATATCAGGCATCCATACATTTCATACTTACTTATTGTATAGCGTAATATCAGACATCCATACATTTCATACTTACTTATTGTATAGCGTAATATCAGGCATCCATACATTTCATACTTACTTATTGTATAGCGTAATATCAGGCATCCATACATTTCATACTTACTTATTGTATAGCGTAATATCAGGCATCCATACATTTCATACTTACTTATTGTATAGCGTAATATCAGACAACCATACATTTCATACTTACTTATTGTATAGCGTAATATCAGACAACCATACATTTCATACTTACTTATTGTATAGCGTAATATCAGACATCCATACATTTCATACTTACTTATTGTATAGCGTAATATCAGACATCCATACATTTCATACTTACTTATTGTATAGCGTAATATCAGACAACCATACATTTCATACTTACTTATTGTATAGCGTAATATCAGGCATCCATACATTTCATACTTACTTATTGTATAGCGTAATATCAGGCATCCATACATTTCATACTTACTTATTGTATAGCGTAATATCAGGCATCCATACATTTCATACTTACTTATTGTATAGCGTAATATCAGACAACCATACATTTCATACTTACTTATTGTATAGCGTAATATCAGACATCCATACATTTCATACTTACTTATTGTATAGCGTAATATCAGGCATCCATACATTTTCGGAAGGTAATGTGATAAGCTTAATTCCACCATACTTTTGAGGATCCCATCGTAAGTATTCGTCCTCCCATAACTGTAATTTATTACATAACAACACTGCGAGTTAAAACTACATCAATATCTTTATATTTGAGAAATTATGAAAGATAACATGTCTGCTTCCTCCATATTCGTAAGGGATGTGATATACACAGTTCAACAAAAATAATTTGTCTCTTTGGATTATGCCGGATATTTTAAAAATGAGTTACTCCATCGAAACGAGTTTTGGCACACATAATGAACGTGTGCACAGCAACACTAGCGCGGGCCTATAGCTACGCAGGTGTTGTCATGCTTGAATGAGCACACATTGAATGGAGGAATACCTCAGTCCAAAAGTTGCCAAATGATGTATTGAGGGAGGATGGTTAAGCAACTTGAAGCAGGGTCTTTGCTTGAACACCGCACAGTTGTTGTGCTGATTGAATGAGCACACATTGACTGGAGGAATACCTCATTTCAAAAGGCGAAAAATGTGGTGTTCAAGCAAAGACCCTGGTTAAAGACTGTGGTTCAAGCTGCTTAACTACCCTCCTTCAATACATCATTTAGCAACTTTTGTCCTCCATTCAATGTGCTCATTCAAGCATTACAACACCCGCGTATTTTTAGCCCCGTTCTAGTGTTTTTTCTTATGCGCACGTACATTATGTGTGCCAAAACTCGTTTCGATGGAGTAACTGATTTTAAAAATATCAGGTATAATCTAAAAGGGAACTTATTTTTGTTGAACTGTGTATTTCATAACGGGAAGAAAATCAACGATATTTTCAAAAATACCACTTCATTTTCATGAACCCAGTTTAAATACAGCGTTGGGTAGAGAGACCTTTTTCATACAACGCGATGCATCATGGGATTGCGTATAAACTAATAATGAGTTCAACAAATCACCTGTTCCATTTAAAAACAACTGACGGATTACCTATAGGTGCGAGGTCTGCTGTGTTTTTGCTGTCGAATAAACGTGATACGGACAGTCGGATAATGTTATGGCGTTATTTTCCGTTACCTTCGTCGATAATGGGACACGTGGGTAATCATTCACATTAAAGTAGAGTATATCTGACAAGCCTCCTTTACAGCATTATGTTGCGCTATGGTATAAGTGATAATTTCTGTTGAGAGATAGTGCTGTAATTATTGTAAACATTACATGCCTGTAATCTAAACAGCAAGTCATCTTTGAAAGGTTTCAAAAATATGTAAAGATGAAAGTTTCAGCACTCCGATACAGTCACAGCGGTTCATCGATTTTAATGTGTTAATTTAGTTTAGTTTAGTTGTTTTTAAATTCGTATACATTATCAAACAAGATATAATTCTGGGACACCCTGTATATCATTCCAATCAGAAACAACTGTTAAAATATCTCTTGGCAAATTATTCTATAACTAAAACATCACGGATACCGCTTTGTTTAATTAACCAAAAACGCTCAAATTGTTGCGGTAAATGCTGGGAAATCTTTGCATAGCATTCAACATACCTTTATAACTTATAAGGTATTTAGTTTCACAAATCTGAGCTTTTCGGCGAGACTCTATGCTCTTCATAGCGAAACTATATAAATACCTAACTGGTGGTTCTTTAGTCTCTGACCAATAATTCCTATTTTTCATTTATTTTCCTAGAGTCGGTCGGTCGGATGTTTTGTTTTTTCTCCAACAAAATTTGGGAAACAATGGCGTAGCTAGGTTTTACCAGGCTGTCAACTTTTGAGATGAGAGAGACATTTGAGAGCGAAAGGGGTTGAGGGATTTGGGAAGGGTTGTGATGTAGCGTCCCCCAAACCGCCGCCAACAAATTGAGCTATATAAATGACAATACGCTGTCGGGTTAGTTTGGTTAATTTTCTGCAATTTCAAAATATTTCGAAAATGTCAATTATTAAAAATATATAGGCCTTAGCCGTAGGAATAATATGTCTCCCTCTTATAATCACATGGAACTTTAACAATGAAATACATGAAACACAATGCTTGAGCAATTATTAGGATCGGAATTCTAACTTTATTCGAATTGGCAAAGAGATGACGCGGAGGAGTGATCAAGTATACGCATTAGCAGCGAATAGAAAAACCCTGCGTAATTCTTTGTAGGGAGGGCGCTATACAAATGTTTTATAGTATAGTAGTAGTATGGTATAATTCATCGGTCAAACTAGAAATAAAATTGAGATTCCTTATCACAAGAATAGACACTTACCATAGTTATCCATGCATTAACCTTTAGTGTTTGCATTCTTTCGTCCTGTGGAATAACAAAATAAAAATAAGCATGGAATCAATATTAAACTTATGTATAATAAAAAGTCATATAATTATTGGCCTGAATGCCTTCATTTACTTCTTTTTGTTGTCACATGACCATTGTAGCCATTTCTCTTTCGAAGTAAGAAGGCGAACTGACTCGTAAATCGATCTCTGTTTAATTTTCTATGAAATATGCTGGTGTCGTGTTAATTAACAATTCCCATTACCTGTTCGATTGTCTTGTTTTATACCGAACTCATCATTAGTTTGGTAACTGTGTTGACAAGGTTGCGGCTTGGTTCTATATCAGTTACAACACGGTCTGTATGAACGGAGCATGAACCCATGATCTCTGCTGTTTATTGAATCCGATGCTTCGTACACTTTACCTCATATGGTCTTCTACGCATTCACATTATCACCAGAGGACATATCTTATAGACAGAGATAGCACTGGATAAAAAATGTGAGAGGTCCCATGACATTTTTCAGGACCCTGTAGGACTTCAAAAAACAAATTTAAGGGGTCTCCCCAAAAATTGAGGGGTCCTGAAATTTAGGTATTTCAATTTTTTTTTTTTACGGACAGTTTTAATGAGTTTATATTGTGAGAAAAGGATGGATTTGTAATTTACAGAATTTCTTAAGGTTTCCATTTCCATACATCCTCAAATTTAAGGGATCCCTTCAATTTTGATCAGGACCCGCAAATCTTTCCAATTTGAAACCTGACGCGTCACTACAAGAAAGTGAGAGGTCCAGGACGCGCAGACGCGTCAAAATGCGACCCCTGCTTATAGAGTGTTGCGACCCACGGAGATACACTAACGAATGTGTCCATCCGGAGATAGCGCGTTGCTTTCCCTTTGAGGGACAATTCGAAAACAATCACATCGTCAATAGTGACAGTTTCAACCAATTTGAGTTATCAATTATTTCTGAAAACAAATGGAAATCCACTAATTTTAAGCCATGTTACCAGTCTTGAAATTAGAATTAAAAAATTAGCTAAGTTAACACAATTTCACACATAAATCATTGTTTTTCCTGCAAAACTTACCAAAGTGACATGTTTACGACATTATTGTATTTTCACGACGACATGTCCTGACCGAATTAAGAACATTGCATTCTCGCGATGAAACTTTGTGATAACTAATATTAGAAAATTACTGTTAAGGGGGGACTTAAGGAAGTTTTTGATTTGATTTTTTGAATTTTGTGAGTGCTGTAATTATTGAACTATTAATCAAATGTATATAAAAGTATACATTTTTGGAAAGGAAATGGATCAGAGAATCCAAATTTTGCGTCAATTTTGACCAAAAAAGTAGATTTTTTGAGAAAATCACAAAATTCTTTTTTTGACCCAAATTTTTTTGAACAAAGCTATCAAAAATAATTTTGAGTAAAAAATGGCCAAATCACTTTATAATGATGTTAAGACACTAATGAAGGGACGATTTTTTTTTTTTAAAACCTAATCTAATATTTTTGAAAATGTTGACCAAAAAGTGCCAAAAAACGTGAAAAATGGATTTTAATTTTTTTTTTACACTTTTTTGTCAAAATTTCAAAAAATATTGGATTAGATTTTAAAAAAAAAAATCGTCCCTTCAGTAGTGTCTTAACATCATCATCAAGTGATTTGGGCATTTTTAACTCAAAATTATGTTTGTTAGCTTTGTTCAAAAAAATTGGGTCAAAAAAGTGATTTTTTGTGATTTTCTCAAAAAATCAACATTTTTGGTCAAAATTGATGCCAAATTTGGATTTTCTGATCCATTTCCTTTCCAAAAAGGTATACTTTTATATACATTTGAGTCATGGTTCAATAATTACAGCACTAACAAAATTCAACAAAAAACTTCCTTAAGTCCCCCCTTAACATGTATTCATACACTCTATGTGGTGGTAAACCAATCAGAAAGCAGGAATTACAAATACGCGGAATGCATTGAAAGAGTCCAGTGCACTCCGCGTGTGCGCCGTTCAATGCGCGAACCTCGCGCTTTGTTTTGATTCGTTGTTCAGGCATCGCGGGTTCGCCGATTTTTACTGCGGGTGTTAGCAAACTTGTTAACATGGTTTTATTTGTCATTATAAAGATAAAAATCATGCCTTAATTGTAATTTTGAATTGTATAGTGTCGTATATGAATTAGGTCAATACATGCGCGTGTCTTGTTTCTCGAGAAATGAGAAAATTCAATGCACTTGCGCTGGTGTTGATTTGTTCACAATGCCACTCCCCTGCGGGGGTCGTGGCATTATTCGCATCAACACCAGCGCGCGTGCATTGATTTTTCTAATTTCTCTCAAAACAAGACGTACGCATTAATTGACCTATAATTGTAGTCTTTGCTGTTGTGTCCTTAATAAACAACTGTTCATACTAATGTTTCAACATTATACACTATTGCCTGTAATGTTGTATAAACCACAACAAACATGAGAAGATTTTTTAAGGATTCTCGAATACATACTTTCTAATGAGTGACTTATAAACAACCTATACGTCGCTAAGAGTTTGGAAACGTCTCAAACTGCTATTTGGATAGTGTGTACAGTTTGATGACAAATAATACACTTGCTATTTACTCAGAGAGGAAATATTAATTTTGTTCCCGTGGTTAACCTATACTATGTTTGACATTTAAAAGTCTAACTTATATGTTAACTAGACTAAACAAAGTTGAATCCGTAACAATGCTGTACAGATGTTAATATAATAAATAGAGTTTGCCGAATGTGTAATTTGGATGTCAATTAAACGTGTAATCCGTCAAATTCTAATGTCAGTGGGAATTTGGTGTCAAAAAACGTTAATTTTACAGAGAAATACTCTATAGAATTTATGAGCAATAAAGACACCGTGTTAATGAGTCCCTACCACTCACGTCTAAAGGGTTATGAGTGAAGATTTTGTATGTTTTTTTGGATTTAGAAAACGTTCAAGGAGTAACAAGATTGAATTATAATAGTTGGCCGGTTAAAGAAGCAATCTGTATTTTGCCATAGACAAATTACATACGGCAACACCAAAGAAGATGTTAACGTTGTACCCAAAATGCATTGCAACAACTCAAGATTCTTTCTCCCGATACATTTGAATTTCCCCTTATCGATACACAAACAAACACATCTGTCTGTCTCCGACCAGCATAGACTGGTTTTTAATTTGTCCTATATCGAGATAAAGGAATTGTTTCATCATTCCGAAACGTCGGTCCCTCATGTTATTGTGTTGTTTCTTTTGCCTTTTAAATGTCCCATCCTTGGATGTTATCATTGCACACCTTTAAGTCATTTCCATACTTTACATTGTTGGTGTAGTGCTGTTGAATCCATTTGAATCCATCCTTGGAGCCCCTTGCTGGTACGGTAGGAACTGATGTGTCTGCCTTTTGAGGTAAACAAGAATCAAAGAGCTTGTACAATGATGGCGCTATGAAGCCATGTCTTTGTGCATAATGTCTAAGGGAACTGAGATAAATTGGTGACCAGATTTACGGCGTTTTGCAAAAATGCAATGCATTGTGGTGCTGTCTTTAAAACCTTCTTTGCGGTAACACCGATTTGATATTCTCTAAATTCATAAAATCAGGTGTTGTTGTTGTGAACAAAAGGAAGACGTGCGAATAAGCAGCACAGCCATTTATGGCAAAAGAATGTATCTTCTATGTACTTTCCTAATGATATACTTCCCTTTATCATGGATTGTGTTAACATGGTTCAATAATACTCACTTAGGAAAAGGTTGCAACTTTTAAAGACAAGAAAAGTAATATACTGCCTTTTACCACTACATGATTTATGGAGAAAAAAGCTAACTTTGATCAGGTTAAAAGGAAGTATACTGTTAGAAAACTACATATAAGATACATTCTTTTGCCATAAAAGGGCTGCAGTAGCATATGATTAGTTTGCAATCCACTCCCAAATTAGAAAACACGTATATGTTACGCTACTTATTCCTACAGTTTCCGTTTAGTGTCAAGGTATATGGCAAAGCCGTTGGACCCTCCTGCTTTAAAGGTGTTAAACATGTATTGTGTTACTAATTTGAATATATCGGTCGGGTTGAAAATCATGAATTAAATGTCGACTTTACAATGTCAACTTATAGGGTGTAATTTGGATACACAGCGGTGTCGTCTGCTGCGCTATGTATCAATCCGATATGTTGAAGAAACAATTGCTAGATGCGCACATGTTACAAATAATGTCCCCTTTACGCCCTCATGATGTGAAATCTAGTGATTTACGTAGCATTCCAATACGTGCAGCTATATATTGTTATTCAGCGAGATCTCGCGGGATCTGCATGTACTTTCAGTAGGATTCTGAAAACTACCGAAAATATTTCATTTCAATGTGCAGTTTAGAAACGACTTGATAACTCAATTGAATTTCACATGTAGATCCTCTCAGTGTATTGCTCATACTCTATATTATATATAGATCACATACTGTGCATTGTGATCATTGTTTGGGAGAATCTTAACACTTTCCACGCGGCAGGCGTCTGCAGACGACATTTCAAAATTTCACATTTTTTTAAAAAATGTCAACATTATTGGATTTTAGTACCATTTGGAATCACCGTGAGAAATTCATTGAAATAAGTACAAACATGCCTAGTATTGGTTTAGTAATTCTTTAGTTAGACCTCGAAATTTGGGAAAGGTTTTTGAAAAATCTGTTTTGTATATGGTCAAATCAATAGCCGCGTGGAATGTGTTAAAGGTGGTTATTTCCTATGTGACCTCCACATTGAAAGTATTCTCTTTTGATAAGTGGATTTGCAAAAATCCTGATGTAGTACATTATGCTGACTGCCATAACACTTTTGAATTACAGACCAAATACCCCGAGGCAATACCGTGTATGTGTTTCATGCTGTTAGTTTGATGTCATTATTGAATATTAACACTTTCCACGCGGCAGGCGGCTGCAGACGACATTCCAAAATTTCACAAAATGTTTAAAAAATGTCAAAATTATTGAATTTCATTACCATATTTTGAATCACTATGAGAAATGCATTGACATAAGTACAAACATGCCTAGTATTGGGTCCGTAATCCTTGAGATAGACTTAGAAAATTGTGAAAGGTTTCTGAAAAATCTGTTGTGTGTATGGTAAAAATAATAACCGCGTTAACACTTTCCATGTGGCAGGCGTCAGCAGACGACATTCACACAAACAAAATCAAAGATGTAAATATGACTGAATTTGTATACCATATCGGGAATCACCATGAGAAATGCATTGAAATTAATACAAATAGGCCTAGTATTGGTTTTGTAATCATTGAAAAATCACAATTTTTTTTGTCTTTGGTAAAACCAATAGCAACGTGGAAAGTGTTTAGCAAGGCCACATGTGAAATTCACATCAAACGATACTTTACGGCAAAGCCACTGGACTGCCTAATCATGGAATAGGAGAATTTATGACTGGTCGATAGCTAAATCGCCGGTATAAACGTGATTAGACAGGGGAACATTAAGGAAGGTTTCTTGTGTATCACCGTCTTCAATAATACTAAATGGGGATGGACAATGTTAGAACATTTCTGGATGTAATAAAGGATTAATTTTGTTATACCAACCAAAACATTGTGTGGTAGAAATTAAAACAACAGGAGCAACATGTAACGACCGACAAGTGCTTCATTTTGATGTGACTGGACACATAAACTGAACTATATTTTTTCAATTTCTTTCAATATATTTCACTCTGATATTTCCTGTACGGTGATAATAGATTGTTCACATACCACAATAGAACTCACAGCCCTAGTCATGCTTAGTACTGACCACAACGGTCTGCGGTACCAACAGGCATTTTCCCAAAAACAAACAGCGCAAACCATGTTTTAATTAAAGTAATAAACAGCTGGAGAGCGTAATGCATGGTACAGATAGAGGCATCTAGGCCACAAATATGAAAAGAAGTTGAATCTCAACTAAAATGAAATTGGAATCACGTCAATTGTACTACTTGCAGCAGGATTTTCGTAAACACCCTCGTTTAACAACATAATATAAGCCTTTCATTTCAATGTAATGTCAATGGGAACCAGTGGACACTAGTGACAGGATACAGTGGTCATGTGATGAAAGTGAAGCATGCTGGTGTTGCGCAAGAATACCTCTAGCATGCAGCAATGCTGCGACCAGTTTGACTATTTAGAAATGAATAACTTGTACCATTGAAAATACAACAATGTTCTGTGTTAACAAGGGGAATAACTTAATGTGACCTGAATCACAGTTTACCTGGTCACAATACTACCAAACATTAACTGTAGTGAGTCTAGACACTCAAATAAATAAACGCTAGAGGGCGGGATTGTAATAGTATATTGCTTTCAGCGGTAATGAAAATAGAAAGAATGATCCACACCCGCAAATTAATCAAATGTAGTACGGTTATGGAATATAGGGAGGAGTAAAGTCAATTATGGTTAACCCCCTGGGCACTACCGGCCTATCTTACAGTGGTTCTGATTGGTTTATTGCAAGATATACTCATTTTAATAGCCAATTAAAATGCAGCTTGTAAAATATTTCACTCCAATCTTTATCAGGGATACAATTATTCTAACACTGTCTCTGATTGGTGCAATACATGATGTATCTATCTTTCTGACCAATCGGCCGGTAGTTCTCAGGGGGTTAATAAGATTACTTAGGGTAAACTAGAAACCATCAATATGATTTCAATGGAAGCAGATGACGTAGATTGTATATAAGATAATTTAACCATGAAAATCGCACTGAAGTTGTGTATATTTGCTAACCTAAATATATTTTTGACATTTTGTAATAATGAAGTAGTTTTATTGTTGTTGTTTATCGTTTTTTATTTATATTGTATTTTATGTTTGTGCCTTGAGCGCTCCTATTTAGAGTGGATATGTGCCTATCACTATTATTATATTATTATATTAGCTGTAAAGTGGGATTTGAACATCACACTAAGTACCTTACACTATTTAAACAGTCGAGTAATTTAGTACCAGGCGTCGGTTTCAATGCTATCAACATTTTTCTTGGTACAATTGTATACGTAGCTACACAACAAGTGTAATTTTAACCATGGGATAAGTTAATATAATTGACAAATATTTTCCCAAATGAAATTTCGTTGGATAAAAGTTTACCCATGGCATGGATTGTTGATATTAATAATAATAATAACAATAATAATACTACTACTACGACTACTACTACTAATAATAATGACAGCTTATAATGCGCCAACATTCAACAAAACTGTTGCTCCAGGCGCATCGACACAACATTGCAAAACAAAAATGGTATAAAATATGCGAATGAAGGAGAACCGTCATCACTTCAACACAACAAAACAAAAGTGGCAGCGTTGAACTAATGACAATCCCCCACTCAAAATCTGAACAAAGCCATACATAATAACATACACATTAAGAACATGATACTCAATTCACAAACATTAATCAAAGAAATCAATCTCAGATTTTATAATTGAATCTACAGATTCTGCACTCTTTACACACTCGGGAAGCTTATTCCATAAGCGAGGTGCAGCACATAGCAAAGAACGTGATCCACAGGATCTTGCAAATCGCGATTCAGTGAAAAGTATTTTGCTGTTCGAACGCAATTGTCTTTCTTGCTTATATGGAGTTAGAAGATTTGAGTTATACAATGGCGACATATTAATAGTTGATCTATAAACATAAATAAGTATTTTGAAGATAATTCTGTCCTTTATTGGAAGCCACTGTAGATCTCTTAGAATTGGTGTGATATGCTCAGTTGGTTTGGTGCGTGTGGTAATTCTAGCAGCTATATTTTGTAAGCGGCTGAGACGCTTGATCTGGAGATTCGATAGTCCATACAGCAGGGAATGTCCCATGTCAAGGCGCGATGTAACAAACGTATGGACGAGTTGTTCAGTAGCATCATTTGTGAGGTATTTTCTGATAAATCCTATGTTACGAAGATGAAAAGAAGATGATTTGCAAATCAGAAATAATATGATGATTCAATGTCATGTCCATATCAAAATAAGCGCCTAAATTGCGAACTTTACTTGCTGGAACAATAGAAGAATTCTCAATACGTAAATGGGGTATATTTACTTCGTTACTTTATTATTGTGTCCTACATTTGGTAAAATTCACCCAACCGTTTTAAGAGTGTAAAGTATAAGTATAAGTTTGCATGTAAATGCAAGTTACTTTAGCGTCAGTGTATATCCGGACCAGATGCTCACTTGCATATATAATATGGCTACATTTATCGTACGTTCACCCAACAACGGTGCAATATAATACGACCACCATTATGAGGCAAATGGCGACCGTCCACTGAAAACTTATTACGTGATACCAATTCAGTGTAACATTTCTTTAAAGGGAGATTCGATGATAAAAGGAAACAGATGATAACGTTCGTCGATTTCCAATGAAATAAATTGTCGTTACACATAATAAAACTGAATTGGGTCTTTTTAATTTGATTTACTTTTAAAACAATATTTTATGACTACGTACTAGAAATGTGCTGTCGTTGGAAGCTTTAACGGTCATGTGGTGTATACTATACTTGGTATTCGCAATTTCGTTGTAAGCCAATCTTAATTGCAGTTTCCACCAGGACACAAACAAACAAACAAACAAACAAGCGCCCCAACAAAACACCACACCTACAAACAAACAGTCAAAATCCCACCCACCCACACAAACAAACACCCCAATATAATATGAGCAAACAAATAAACAAACGACCCAACAAAAAAAAACACCACACATCCTAACACACAAACACACAAACAAATAAATACATGTATGAACATATTTTCTGCCAAATTTACCATAACACGATCAATTCTGTCCATAGATATTGTGCTTTCGTGATGTTCAAGCGTGTTTAAAGGTATTAATGTCTTCCAAGTAATATCTGAATGTATTTGACACTCGTCATAAGATAAGGCTGTCTTTTTGAACATTGCATTAATAGTAGTATTGCCTGCACTTGAAACCATGTCCTGAAGATCAATATCTATGCAGACATTTGATGGCTAATAATATAAGAGCAGCAAGCATAGGGCACTGTCGTACGTCAACCCACCCCTAAGTTATAGAATTACTGGAATATTAACACTTTCCACGCGGCTGTTAGTTTTACCATATACAAAACAGATTTTTCAGAAACATTTTCCAACTTCAAAATCTATCTCAAGAATTACGGAACCAAGACTAGGCATGTTTATGATTAATTGTAATGCATGTTGCTATGGTGATTCTAATATGATGAAGACATTCAATAATTGTGACATATTTGAAACAATTTTGGCAATTTGAGAATGTCGTCTGCAGACGCCTGTCGCGAGGGAAGCGTTAAGTAAATTAGCATGGCAAACCTTTTTGCCAATATCTGTTTACCCGAAGAAGCGCGGAACCACGCACCACTTGACAATTGCAAGGTACGTCAGGGTCATTTCGTTCGTGTTATTGCTTATAGACTAAGATTTGTGTCATCATCTTTCAGTACTACTGCAGCTATTCATTTACAATTGCTAGCAGTAAACCGAGATGTTGAACAAAGTACTCTTAGATTGACATCACTGATGTCTGTCCTATTTTTGTCTGTGTTATTTTGAGTGCATCGAACGTAGCTCATTGGCCATTCTGTGTTGTGACTGTTATGCTTTCTGATTATCTAAATAGTTATGAATATTTGAAGACTCGGCGCAATAAATGCGAAGAGACGTTTCGCTATTTCAATTTGAAGTGTTCAACTTGAATGGGGCATTTCATCTTCCAAGTGTCATACTTTGAAAATATGTTACTATATTATTAATACAATTTCCAAAGCCTCTAAGTAGCTATTTCTTTGGACTGGATATATTAAATGTAAATAGTTCAATATTTAAATTTATCATTACGATTCCATCCCCTTAAAATTTTGAGACTATCCTAACCCCCGATTTGCAAGCTTTTCTAGGGTAATAAATGTTCCCCCTCTTACAGGGTGTATACAAACAAACATGACTCTCTTTCAGCATGGATTTAATCCTGATTGAAACCACTGAACCATGACCAATTTGATTTCATTGTAAAGTACAACTAATAAAGTTAAAATCCTGAAAAGATGAGAAAAATCCATCATCATTTAAGGGAAGTGTGACCAACTATGCAAGTCAACCCATTTTATAGTATGTACAATGGTAATTCACACAGTAAAGGTAGAATAACATGACAGTGCAATATTACATATTTAAATAGGCTAAAAGGGAAATTATTCGTATTCTTATCATGCTAAATTATTCTTATTCTTATCATGCTTATGACAGATATTGAAGTTGACTTACAAGTCCAATTTCTAAGTCTAAATGTCCTTTTCTGTCAATGATTGGTATAAACATACTATTGAATGATTGGTGCTTTCCTAACACAACTTTCATACATGCTGAGGCTTTCTCATGAGCATGATGAGAACACTAAGCAACATTGAACATTACACAGAAATATTCATGCAATTTGTGGGTTATGTAGCTATTAATGATTTGTGCCAGAATTAAGAGGAATACCAAACTAATCTTTTCTATTGTTATTGATAGATGATTTACAATATTTATGAATGCAAAGTATGTAAACCATGTCATTTTCTGGTTTGTATGTGTAAATCCCATTGTACCAACTAGTAAATTACATGGTTTATGCCAATTATGCTAGCGGTCTTATTTTTCATTGGATTCATCTCAGATTTTCAGAATATTATCATTATTAATTAGGCTTTGCACTGAAGGTAAATTGGTCATGGTCCAGTGGTTTTGAAAAGGTAAAAAAACACCATGAAACAGAGTCCTATTTTTGTTTTGATACACCCTGTACACCATTTCTCAGATTTCTACCACCTGTTTGTTGCCAGGCACCTGCTACCCTACCATCGCTCTCTCAAGCCTGTGGCAAAACTGTAGATTGTATTTGGGCATCCTCAAGGTCCCCCATCATGCGGTCAATGGGGGTGTTTGATCCGCCAATTCGTGGGTGGAACTAAGAGCCTAAATGCGACTTTTGAAAGTTCTTGTGTTAAGAAATTCATTGTTTGAACTTTATTCTAAAAACTAGTCAGATATGTGGCAAGACATGTTGCAATACTGTATACTGCCTTTTGTGTCCCGAAATGTGCTTCAGGTTGTCCATACCCAAGTACTAGCTTCATGGCAAACAATCTGTCAAGAATATACCGCAAAATATACAGGTAACTGGAAAGTAATGATCGTATTCATTATTATGAAAGGAAAGGATAATAGATATACTCCGTATACACACGATAGTAAACCTACACATAACACGAGAACAGTTCCTGACCAGGTGTTCTATCTTATCTTCTTTAACCCCTGAGAACTACCGGCCGATTGGTTGAAATTTAGAATGTGTCAAATATTGTGCCAATCAGAGACATCGTTAGAATAATTACAATTTTCAAAAATATTAGCATAAAATATTTATAAGCAAAACTGTAATTGGTCATCAAAACGATTATATCATGTAATTGACCAATGGGAATTGTTGTACGAAAGACAGGTAGTGCCCAGGGTGTTAAAATAAGTAATTATTATAAACACGAAACGAGAAAATTCCCTCGCCACAATATGACACCTCATTCATACAAATTTAGTGGATACTGTTTAAGTTAGTAAATACACCTAACGAAACAGAGGTGTTTCTGTACTGGATGTCATTGAATTGTAGACAGTTGCTCGTTCAATGTATACCTAAGATTCTGATTCTGATTACTGCTAATATTACAATTGGGGAGCGTGTGTGGTCTAGTGGATAAGACGCCGGTCTCACGATGCAAAGACTGTGAGTTCGAGCCCCGCTACGGCCAACATGTTTGTATCCTTGGGCAAGGTACTTAGTCTCAATTGCTTCGTCGACCCAAGCGATATTTGGGGAGCTGTTAGGATATCAAAATCTAAGTAGTGCTGATAGGATTGTGCACTTGTCGATTGGTAGCCGCCTAAGTGTAGCGACCAAGGATTCTGATATCTAAACTGGCAGCGATAATAATTGATTTAAAAAGCGCTTTGGGACTGTGCTTGCATTGTGGAAAGCGCTATATAAGAACGGTAATATTATTATTATTTATTATAACTGGTCAGGAACATTTTGTATTAGGTGTACACATAATAAGTATAATAAGCGTATTTATTGCATTTTACGATCTAAAATCAACGCGTCACATTAATTGTATTTAATTATATATTTCGCAGCGTTCGCTAGTAGCTCTTGACCATGTCTAACCTTTTAAACCTATCGTTGATTGCCGATTAGAGGGAGCCTATCGGCAAAATTTGATTACGCATAATTGGTTTACAAACTTTACATAGTCACGGTATGTTCGGCTCATGCTTATAATGTAGTAAATACCTAGCTACTTTTCGTACAGTGATCAAAAAAAGTAACTATACAGGTAATAAATGGGCTTCTAATTCTAAAAACATATATCCTACCTAAACATATTAAATAATAAAGTTGAGGATGATTAATGAGGAAGTGACACTCCAAAATGTAAGGTGGGGTCCGATTTTAATTTTCACATTTTTATTTTCTACACGCGGACCCATCTACGAGTACCTTATCGATTACCGGTAGTGCAATAGGGGGATGCATGCGCAGGTTGGGTAGTCGGCCGCATTGTTCCGATGGATCAATACGCGCCACACACACGCTACCTGTCATACTCTCCCCCGTGTTGAAATGTAAAATGTGAAAATGAAATTGTGACTTTACCTTACATTTTGGATTGTCACTTCTTCAATATTCATCAGATCCTAGCGTGCAATATCTCATATATTGTAGAAGATAAATTTCTCAACAACTTTATGATTTAATATTTTTAGGTAGGATATATATATTTTAGAGTTAAAAGTCAATTTATTACCTGTAAAGTTACTGTTTTGATGACTGTAGTTCGAAAAAGGTTTAACTTGTTCTAATCCGAGCAACGCATGATTTGTTTTAATGGAAAGAATGATATAGTTTTGG